>JZKD02S1673517.1:509130-535655 GCA_000966675.3 Picea glauca | reverse complement strand
AAAATGGCCCCGGAAGTTAAAACCTGCTAAAAATAGTAAATTGCCAAAATGGCCAGAAAACTGTTTTGAGCCATTTGGAAAAGGTGGGTGGCCTCCAATATCCACCTGGATCAATTAAAGAATTTGCTCTGGAATGCAAACAACTAAGTGCTCGCAGTGCACAAAATTATAAGGGACTCACTAAATATACTGAGCTGAAGGTACTGGAGTCACAACTCTAGGAAGCAAAGCAGGAAGAAACAATAGTACAGGCGTAGTTGAAAGAAGTTGAAAGGATGAAACAATAAGAACAGTGCATTGCTCAACAAAAGGTTCACACCATTTAGAGCAAAGTCATGGAAGTGACTCAAAGGCTCCAACTAGTCCAAGATGAAGCTTGCCAACTATTTGAGGAGATTGAAGGTCGAGGTGCAGAGTTGGAACAAGTAGTCACTGCAGTCGATCAACGTTTAGAGGGACCTGTCAATGAAGCAATCATCCAAGAGCTTGCCAAGTAGGAGGACCTAGCGCAACAATAGGTCAAAGCAGCTCGATCCAAGCTCGAGGATTTTGAAGCACAACTACCCAGACCAGAGTGACTCGGGATGAGTCACAGGTGAGTGTTGGGGGCCTGTTGGCCCTTGACCAATTTTTGTGGATTCTTGGTCATGTTTAGCCTACTTTGGGACTTCGACAGGCTGTTGAAGATAGAGTGCAAGTCGAAGCAGAGATCGCAGGATCTCGACCCCTTTTTAGGGATTTTTGGGTTTTGGGCTTATGTAACAGAAATTGGGATCTCAACCCATGAGTTTACCCATGTTTAGGCCCATTTTGTAATGTATAAATAGATATCTAAGTGATGTAAGAGGAGGCCATAGAGTGTGCTAAGTGATAGAGTTCGATCTATGTGATCGAAGGAGGGACAAGTATGTGATGCTAAGTGCAAGTGGTAATTTTCATTGCTTTGTGCATACTGTGAGAGACTTGCAGAGCTAAGTGCAAGTGATTGTAAGAGACTGTGGAAGGCTTTGTGTTGTACTTCAGGGAAGGAGGATGTAGCAAGGTGTGCAGATCTCTTGTCCTCTGCGTAGTAAGATATCAAGGCTCTATGCATGTAGAAGATTGACAGAGAGAAATAAATAAGAAGAGTTGGTGGACGTAGCCCGAGGGTGGGGGTGAACCACATATATCCTGCATTGTGGTTGCTATGTGATTTATGGTTGTTCTCTTGTCTATGTGATTGAATGCTTAGTGCACTGATGTATACTTAGAAGGATATAATATGGTAGCTTAGTGCTGAATAATGTGAATAAATTCTAGATCTGATCTATGTTGGTATGCTTAGTGCTTGATTATATTGGATCTGTATAAATACTGTGTTGATCTGTGTTAGGGTTTAGCTGCGCTGTAAACTAAGGCTGAATATTAACGAACTATAACTGCTAAGTTCTTTGTTAAGGTGTTTTAATCACATATCTGTGTCCCAGCTAAGGTTGTAGACACTGGAGTCTTGCAACCACCCCTGCCTCTACATCAGGTGAGACTTCATCTGCTTTGCAGGTGTTTCCGAAAGGGCCGGTAGTTAGTGTTTTGTTGGTGCATTGTTGTAGCGTTGAACCCTGGGTTTGCCCCTGTGCCAACAAAGAGAAACATCTATGAGCCTACTTCAAAACTAGGGACAAATTGAGTAGAGAACCAGTTCCTCCCAACCATAGACAAGAACAACCAAGATTACTTGTTCTTGTCACCCCCAAGCCTAAATCATTATTCCATAGGGACTAAAAATTGTATGACCTTAACCAGAAATCTCAATGTTTGACTCTTTCTCAAAACCATCAAACTCAAATTCTCTTCACAAGTACTCAACAACAACCTCCCTCCTCTATACTTGTCTTTTCTTGTGTTACCAAGAAGTAGTAGTAGCTTGCCTAAGTCTTTTTCCAAGTTAGCCTCATCCCTAACCCTAAGGAATCTTCTTGGCCTAACTTTGTGCTAGATTGTTCCCTCACATTCCACATCTTTGGAAGTAGGTTTACACTTGTCATCATAAACAAATATTTACTATGGTGGTTTTATCCTTTTTCACTCTCCCATGGAATAATGATTTACTCTTTATAATTGGATTGTCTAATCAATTTGTCTCTAGATAAATAAAATAAATTAAAATAATATTTACAAAAATATTCATCATCATCAATGTTTATGATGATATAAATTTAACATAAGTTTTCAAAACATAAATTCTCAAAATTAAAATATTTAAATGTTTATAAATGGAGGGACATTACATGTGTCATTGATATTGGTGGGGTATGGCAGAGGAAGAAACCTCTGGCATGCAAACATGGTTAAAATATTTGTGGTGCATTCATGAAATTTGTATGTATGCTACAAAGAAAGGATTACAGGCTTGAATACTTATAGTTTTTAGGTTGATTGAAAGTTTAGATTGCAAGTAGGATGGTCTTCGATATGGAAATGAGTGTAAGTCCATAATGAACACTATGTGCTACCACATGCAAGAGCCAAACATTATGAGAAGAATCACATACTTGAGAAATTTGACTTCCTATATGAAATAGATTTGAAATTAATAAGTGGAATTTGATGTCTACGTGAAACAGATTTAAAAGATTTCTTATTGAAATTGCTATGATGATATCTCATGATAATTGTATATATATGATATAGGTGAGATGATGGATCTGCCCAAGAAGGATATATGATGGTTGTTGAGTTTGAAAGAATGGAGAAGATGCTAGTATTGTGACATTGGATCCCTATGATATGTCGTAATCTCCATTGAGATGTGTTATGCTATGATAGAGCAAGCTAAGGGACACCTTGGCTGCAAGACTCTATAAGTCTCATTACTCTTCCATTGCGAGGAAGCCTTGGAAAATAGTGTATCACCCAAGGGAATGAGTAACAAAGAAGGGGATGTTTGAGCCTGGAGGGTGAATGATTACAAAGAAGAGCAGGCTCGAGTGAACAACATGCTACATAGTATCGTGAGTACATTGGGTGAGTCTGAGAAAGCAATTAGTTGAGTTCTATCTGTGGTAGCTATATGGAGTAGATACATATTTATACAAATAAATATTTTATTGGATAACATACTTTATCTTGGTTTATTTACATTTTAGTTGTGAACTGAAATTCATAGATTGGATTCATATCGATGACAGATTTAATGCATAGAAATAGCTATGATATATGTGTTTATTTTCATGACTATTGTAAGGATATGCTGAAATGTTAGAAGATTAGAGATGTACCAAGACAATGAAGAGAAGGACATTGCATGTATAGTTGAAGAATGATGACATAAACATTGTTACAGTAATAAAACATCGAGGACGGTGTTATTCCAAGTGGGACAAGATGTAACATCCCAGTTTGACCCTCTTAAATAGTGTAAGTATTTTTATTTATGTAGTTAACCAAAGGGGACCAAGGCTAGCTAAGCATGAGCACCTATAGGGGCTATGATACCACATGAGGGGAAAGGTGAGGGGGTCTAAGGGGGGTTTATGCCTAAAAACATTTACCTTATGCTACCTTGAACCTTCACCCATTTCAAAATTTGAGTTACAAAGTTAAAAGAGGTTAAAAGGAGTGGATGAAACAAATTCCTCAATTGAAGCCACCATGGTTAAAATATTTGTGGTGCATTCATGAAATTTGTATGTATGCTACAAAGAAAGGATTACAGGCTTGAATACTTATAGTTTTTAGGTTGATTGAAAGTTTAGATTGCAAGTAGGATGGTCTTCGATATGGAAATGAGTGTAAGTCCATAATGAACACTATGTGCTACCACATGCAAGAGCCAAACATTATGAGAAGAATCACATACTTGAGAAATTTGACTTCCTATATGAAATAGATTTGAAATTAATAAGTGGAATTTGATGTCTACGTGAAACAGATTTAAAAGATTTCTTATTGAAATTGCTATGATGATATCTCATGATAATTGTATATATATGATATAGGTGAGATGATGGATCTTCCCAAGAAGGATATATGATGGTTGTTGAGTTTGAAAGAATGGAGAAGATGCTAGTATTGTGACATTGGAGCCCTATGATATGTCGTGATCTCCATTGAGATGTGTTATGCTATGTTAGAGCAAGATAAGGGACACCTTGGCTACAAGACTCTATAAGTCTCATTACTCTTCCATTGTGAGGAAGCCTTGGAAAATAATGGATCACCCAAGGGAATGAGTAACAAAGAAGGGGATGTTTGAGCCTGGAGGGTGAGTGACTACAAGGAAGAGCAGGCTCAAGTGAACAACATGCTACATAGTATCGTGAGTACATTGGGTGAGTTTGAGAAAGCAATTAGTTGAGTTCTATCTGTGGTAGCTATATGGAGTAGATACATATTTATACATATAAGTATTGTATTGGATAACATACTTTATCTTGGTTTATTTACATTTTAGTTGTGAACTGAAATTCATAGATTGGATTCATATCGATGACATATTTAATGCATAGAAATAGCTATGATATATGTGTTTATTTTCATGAATATTGTAAGGATATGCTGAAATGTTAAAAGATTGGAGATGTACCAAGACAATGAAGAGAAGGACATTGCATGTATAGTTGAAGAATGATGACATAGACATTGTTACAGTAATAGAACATCGAGGACAGTGTTATTCCAAGTGGGACAAGATGTAACATCCCAGTTTGACCCTCTTAAATAGTGTAAGTATTTTTATTTATGTAGTTAACCAAAGGGGACCAAGGCTAGCTAAGAATGAGCACCTATAGGGGCTATGATACCACACGAGGGGAAAGGTGAGGGGGTATAAGGGGGGTTTATGCCTAAAAAAATCTACCTTATGCTACCTTGAACCTTCACCCATTTCAAAATTTGGGTTACAAAGTTAAAAGAGGTTAAAAGGAGTGGATGAAACAAATTCCTCAATTGAAGCCACCATCCCCCCCCCCCCCCCCCTACATTCTTGGAACTAGGAAATAAGTTGAATTGGAATTCTCTTGCCATCATGCATAGATGGAAAAATTTGAATGGGAAGGAAGAGGTTGAAAAATGAAGGATAAGGGAGAAATTTTTTGTGGGTTGGATAATAAAAAATAAGAGCCAAGTCCATATAGAACAAACTAGCCATGAAATGAAGATTTTAGACTTAGAAAAGTGCCAAGAAACTAAGAGGATTGTACATAATCTTGGGATATCAACTTGGACCTTTCTATGCACATGCTAGAAAACACAAAAAGGAGGATTTTATGAGGTATTGTACATCAAAGGAGGTACTCCTTGTGTTGTCTGGGGTAGGTAATTTGGGTTCCTGAGAGCTGCCCAGTCCTCAAGAAGCTTAGCAGTCACTTGGTTTGAACCTGTTGAGTTTCAAATTCAGAGTTTTGATTACCTTACTTTTCCCTGGTGGTATCATAGCCCTGGTAGAGGGTGGGGTCCACAGTGGACTACCTATGGTTGGGTGGAAATTGCTTGCTCAACTGGTTGTTTGGTTGCAACATTCAAGGATAAGTTTAAAATTTTGTTCTGGAATTTATATGTGTGGTTTTACATTTGTCATTTATGTCTATGGTCCCTTATTATTCCTATTTCTACAAATGTTTAATTTCTTTTTAGTAATTCGTATGATTCCACTCTTTAATTTTATCAATGAACTGAAATTTTGTAGACACGATTTTGATCTTGAAGAAAATCCAACTACGTCGATACACATTCTTCTCATATTGGACACAATTTTCTCACTCTATAACAATCCTTTGACCATGGAGATGATTTTGCATTGGTTTTTATGATAAAGAATGGCTTTGGGTACTTAAATTCTCTATTCCCCCATTCATGCATTGAAAATGAATTGTTGAAAGAGTTCTCTATTTTGATTTTCACAAATTTTTTTACAAGATACCATTAGAGACTCAAAATGTTGCTTTGGAAAACAAAACTTTATGCAAGTTGATTTCCCATTATTTGTATGAATTTACCGTGCCTCTGGTGATGTGTAGTGCTTGGACGAAGGAAAAAATAAAGTTTAAATGGCTTTTGTGGTTGCGTTCACTTGGAAACCTACAAAATGCAAAGAAAACAATGAGAAAATACCCAACAATGAAGAGAAAAAATATGCAATCAAGGATGAAAGAATGAAGGTGGAATGGCAATGTTATGCCACTTTAAATCCCAACTTATCACTTCCCAAGTTGTTGGGAGATGAACACACATAAATTTTCTGAGAAAACTTGTTGAGCATCAAATCACTTAGGATAAGGCCATATAACATCATCAAGTGAGCGAACTACACATTAACATTCCAATCACCAAGATGAAATTTACGAAGGTTAAATGGTTGAACAAGAGATCTTGTAGCCTACCAAGTGAGTGACAAGACTTTTAGAAGTGTCAATCATTGTTCTCGATATTTATTACAAGCCAAAGTTGGTATGACTCCTAATTGAGTGAGTGTGCTAAAGATCACTCGATGAGTGTAGGAAGGAATTTTACATGATAAAGGTTATTGTGTACTTACAATAAGAAAATCCAAAATTGCATGCCAAAAATAAAGCTTGGTAATTTATCAATTGTTGGGTCTGACTAATTTCAAATTTCACTAGACATGGTTGGGTTTTACAAGGAATTTATTGTGCCCCAAGGCGTTTTCTATAGCCCAATATGAGGGAGAGGTGTAATTTCTTTCATGCTCAACATGGAGTTTATATATATATATATATATATATATATATATATATATATATATATATATATATATATTAATAACAAAATCAAATATTTCAACGTAGGCCAGCTACAAACAGTTTTGATACTCCCCTATAAAACCACTTATTGTAGGTATGTTGGAAATTATATCAAAGTTGAGCTTTAGGTGATTATTTAGTTCTATTCTTTATCCCTTTATCAAATTCTATAACTCATTATCAGTCTTAACTCTTTCAGAAAGTTTCTAAGCTTTCTCATTCCATAAGAGGTTTGTAATTTCGAAACTCATGGATCAAAGGTTTTGGAAAATCCATTAAGCTTCACATATATTGTTTTGATGATGAAAAGTACAATTGTAATTTAAGATTGTTCTGTTATGGTTAGGAAACTTCAAGACATGATGCACTCTATATAAGAACATCTCTGAGTGCACAAGAAGCGGGGTACATTTTTGACTCATCTCTTTTTTAGAAGATTTACTAAAGGCCTTCATTGTCTACCAATGTGCTTGACTACTGAGTGTTCGGTATTGAATCCAAATGAACAAGAATTTCCAAACAAAGGGAAGTTGGACGATCCAAATATTTATCACCATTGTTGCACACCTAAGTGTCGTATTACCAAATGTCACACCTACGTGTTGTAAGTTCCGCAAGTGACAATGTAATTTTGTCTCTACGGATGAATAAAATTACACTTTTTTCCATGGAAAAAAAAATGTTTCGCAAGTGTCTCACTACCAAATGTCGCACTTAAGTGCCGCATCTGTTATACACCTAAGTGTCACACTTTACCAAGTGTCATAACTTACTCACCATGAGAAAAAGTATTCCATACTCCCTAGACATCTTGAATAAGAAACCTATCATTTGAAGGACGAAATACCATCTTTTTCCTTGATATTTTGGCCTTAATTGAGCTTCATCACCCCCATGCCCCTATGCAAGGAGGGATAAAAACCTGATCATCGCTCCCCCAAAGTGTCCTAGGGAGCGATAGTCCCATGTTCGTCACTCTGTGCACAATTATGGAGGGGTGATGAAGTTGTTGCAACCATCATACCTTGTTTTATGAGGTGGTTTTTGAGAGTTCTCAGCTGGTTAAGGGATTGGTTCGAGCTATCTCTTATTCAAGGCAAGGTCAGTCTTGTTAGTTCAATCAAATCATTTTTTGACCACATCCTCTTGTCAAAACTATCCTACAGTTCTGATCATGCTTCCAAGCCTATATAATGAAGGCCATGTTTGAGTGAAAAGGGGGGAGAATTAAGAGTATCATACTTATGATTGTGTGAGATCCAAGGGGCTGGAAAGGAGAGCTTGGAGGAGCTACTACAACGTCAATATTGAGATTGTAAGTGCTTCCATTTTATTTTCTTTCCATCAATACATAACTTGGCCTATTCCTCTCATGTCTATGCATTTAGTATATTCATGTCTATTGTTGTTAATTTCATCATAGATAGATCTATTTTTACTTAACAATATAGTGTGGAAGAAGGAGGTTTTGATTTGTTCCTTGCAAGACTTTTCTTGAACCTAGGAGCTTGGATATCAAGGTCAAAGGATGGAGTAGCAAGGACAACTGATGTAAAAAGGCAAGTCACCCATCTCTCTCTTCTTATTATAATGATTGAAATAGGTCTAGGGGGGAAGTAGTTCACCATTTGTTTTCTTATGTCTTGCATCAAAGAGGGGTCTTGATCCAAGGGGGGATTCACCTGTCCATAGGGGGAACTTTACCACAATAGAAAATTGGTGACTCCACCGGGAATAGAGCTTTCATTATCCTTTCCTTGGTATTTTCTATCCTTTGAGTCTTTTTTGTCACCTGATCTTTTTTATTTTGATGCATCTTTGTTAATTTCTCCCCTTCCCTCATTTCCATTGGGAAGTTCACTGAGTCAAACACTTGATATTTTCATAGATCTGGGGAAAAAATTGCATTTTCCATCACTTTTAGGACTTCATCCCTCCCCCATAAGGGAGTACAGAGTGATAATCCCTTATCATCGCCCCCCCACAATGTCTTAGAGCGATATTCTCTTGATCATCGCCCTATATGCATAGTTGCAGGAGCGATAGTCCTTGTTCTAAGTGAATTTGGAACTTGTTTTTCTATCTGTTTGTTAGTGCTTTGTCTTAGAATTTTTTGTTAGGATCCTCCTTGCTTGATTAAATATTTGATTGTGTAAAGTTTTGTGATTATCAGAAGTTTTGTTACCTCTTTTGAGTTCACATTTTCTTCAAATTGAGAAGTGTTCCCGATTTCCTTAGGCTAACTTGATCTTGTGGCTCATTCTTCGATATCAGTAGTTTGGCCCTCATTAGTTGTAGGTTTTCAAACTTTTCTCTCTTTGATTCCAAAACCTTCTAAGTGTTTTACTTGATTGATTTGAGATCCTTTTCTTTGATTTGGAGGTTGCTTATGTTGCATTAAGCCTAGTTTTTGAGTCTCTTGTTTCTCCTCTTTGGAAAAATTTTGATACTTTTAGTATGTTCTTGATCTCTTTTGGACTTATTGCAACTTTGCATTTTACTTTCACTACTTGAATTTTGAGGTTCCATTAAGTGATTTTCCTTTACTTTGCATTTTGGATTCTTGTTTGAACAAGTATTGAAAACATATTTGGGTTTGGATTCTTTTAATTATTGAGTGCTTGTTTTATTCATATTCTTTTAGGTTCTTTGCAAGTGTCATTGAGTTCTTTCATTTAGATTGAAAGAGAAAGCAAATGAAGAATCTATTTTGAGTTTTCATGCAATTCGAAAAGAAGAAAACAAAAACTTTGCATCCTACTTTCACAAGTGGAGTGTTTTGGTACACATTTTAGAGCTTGTCTTTGTTTTGGGATTTTAGGGAAATTAATTTGACAGTTTGGCATTTTGAATGTTCTCCATTTGATAAAGGAAAAGTGAAAGTTGCATACTATTGAGTGTTTATTTATATTAAGAAGAAACATATCTCTTCTCCTTCCCTCATATATAATTAATTGAAAGAAAAATCTATGCATTTCATTCTTTCTTTATGGTTTTGGATTCAAGTCATCACATCATTAGTTTCACCTTCACGCACCCTTTTGAGTAAAGAACAACCATTAACAATCAACCAACTCACTTAATAAGTCAATTATAAATTTTTTGTTTTATAGCACACAAACAATAGTATAAGGATAGCCTTTGGATTAGGGTAAAGTGAGTAAACTATCCAAGGCTATTAAATGAGATTGTAGAATACTAGAGAGAGTAAAAATATAGTAGTATCAATTAGCATTAGTCAGGAAATCTCCTCTAACAAATGAGTCAAACATGAGGTCAAGCAAAGTGATTGGTTGAGATTTTCCCTCTTCCGTTCACCTAGTGGGACTATTGCAAGTTTGGGGCTTTGAAGAGTGGCAAGTCCTCGAGGCGACACCACTTCTTCTTAGTTTTTGGGTCACAGATTTTATGTTGGGTATTCCCAGTCCCATTTACTAGTCTTGACTGTCAACTGTACTCCCTTAGTCGTTCATTGTGAAATGGTAAACATAGTAACCTCTCCTAGGATTCCAAATAGGTGACTACAAGGGGGGTTCCTTCTGCAAAGAAGGTTCCTTGTGGTACCTATGACAAACGTTAAATCTCAACTTCACTTGCACCTTTAGGAAAGATTGTGTGAATATTAACATAATTGTTGCTCATATCTTCGCTGGCAACTTGATATCCTGTCTTCAAAAGATCCTTTCATCTACGCTTTGCTTGGTTGGTTACCTTTAGATATCTTAGGGGTGTATTCTTTCAATATTCATAGTTGGCCTTAGGGATCATTATCTTTGTTATACTTTCACCATGATCAACCAAGGTCTTCGTAGATCTCACATAATGCAAGGGTTGGATCCTAAAGAACACGATCTTTCACACAACCCTTCCAATGAAGGAACTCTTAATGAAGAAATTTGTTCTGAAGCTGGGAGCATAGCTCCCCCAAGTGACCATCTCGAAGGGGCAGTCGAAACCATTGAGGAAGGCTTTGTCCCTCTCATAAATCCTCCTTTTACTAGTCTTATAACCCACTAATTGTTCAACTTCCAACCACAAGGCTTATTGATTATTTTTCTTCTTATTGCTTACCACCTGATATGTATAATAGGCGATCTTTGGACATGGACCCAACACCACTCGAATATACAGATGGAGTGGTGATACCTCCACTTGACCTCGAGATAGCTGCTCTAGCACAAATCACTACTACAAACACTTCTCCTTTGTGGGGAACATCGTTGACCCATGTTACCCCGTCACAATAACCCATGAACACAACTTCTATTCACGCCTCTCTGGCTACACATATGCATACACCAAGCGCTTTACTTGGATGTTCTATACCATTTCCCTCTAGTCAAGTGGCTAGCAGTGCTGCTACTTTGGGCCCTATGACAATTAGCTTGTTTTTCCCCCTTCCGGTCAAGTAGGTAATATAATGACAGTCACATCAATTTATCATCCTACAAAAAATATTAAAATGGGAAGTACTTCCATCCCTCTCATTGGGGGGAAAGTTACAACTGGGGGGAAACCCTCAACTTCCGGGCAATCTTCAACATGAGGGCAACAACCCCCTTGGGGAAAACAACCAGTTGGGGGGTAACCAATAGCTTAGGGACAACAACCTATTGGGGGGAAACAACCAACTTGGGGACAACAACCAGTTGGGGGGAAACAACCAACTTGGGGGCAACAACTAGCTAGGGGGAAACCTTCAACCGTGGGGAAACAACCAGTTTGGAGGCAAAAATCAGTTTAGAGAAAATCCCTTATTGGAAGCCAACCTCAACCCCAGGGGTAGATCGCTCTTACATGCCCTACATGCATTTATACTGGCCTATTGTATCCAAGAGTTGCAAACACTCCATGGGGTCAACCTAATCTGACATGAATCCTTCCGCAAGAAGCTTTTCCCACTCAACCTACGAACCCCATGTTTCCTACTCCCCAACCCTCTCAACAATAATATATGGGAGGACCATCAGGTTTTACAATGCCATCACAACATGTATATGGTCCTACTGGTACTCTAATGCCACATCAGTATTACCAATATTCGCAACCAAACCGACAACTTCCCTTTTTGGCTACATTAGATCTACCTCATTTGTCATGTTTGACTAATGATCCCATACAACATGCCCCATTATGGCCACCAATTCCTACCAAACTACCTTCTGATATCCTGAAGTTCAACATGAAACTTAGAGAAGATCCTAACAACCATGTAATGACCTTCCATCTTTGGTGTTCTTCTAACTCTTTAATGGACGTTTCCATTTGATTAAGCCTTTTCTAGAGAACACTCATAGGTTTGGAAACAAAATCGTATATCAAGATGTCACAAACCTCTTTTGTTGACTTTAATTCCCTTGCTATGGATTTTTTGACCCATTTACAACTGCTAATCCCGTATGAGAATGGTACCGAGATTTTGACCTTGCTTAGGCAATCCACCTTCACCCATATATTTGATCATATTCATGAATGGAGGTAGTGACGACAGTTGATTAAAGCCACAATTCCAGAACAACTCCTGGAAGATTGGTTTACTAAGTCACTCTTTCCACTGATTGCTAGAGATGTTGCCATGGGAGACGTTGTTACTGAGGAACAAACAATCAACTGTTCTCAATATTTGGACTTGGTATATTCCCAATTTGACACACTTTATGAATTGATTCCTCATGCTCCTTGCATGTCAAATGATCCTTCGAGACTGGCCCCATAAGCCCATGTTGATGGCATGGTAATTTCCATAAAACTACAGTCTATAACCCAATGGATCGGGCAACAAGGTTGTCCAGCCTCCACTCGAGCCTCATCCCCAAACTGGTACAAATACCAAATTTTCTCCCTCTCTTGAACAAACCAGCTCTAAGGTAAATGCGGTTCAATCCACTTCATCTAAAAAACCAGGAGGTAAGAAGAAAAATAAGAGTAAATTCAAGAAATTTTGTAACTAGCAAAAGAGTATGAAACCTCAAATGACTGTCGACACAAAACCGAAAAGAAAGGCAAAATTTCCCTACCTAATTTACGCGACTGACCATTACACAAAGGACTATCCTCATCGTGAGGAAGTCACCTGTTGGTCCTAAGGTCTGCACCTGTCTTCTAAAGGGAAAATTGAGGCCACCTATCAGTTTGGGATGATTACTCCTTAATACATTGGTTTTGTTGGTAATCTTAAGGACGTGTTTTCAAAGATCGTGCTCTGGTAGGGCAGGACACACAGTGTAAAATTAGGCTGTCCTTTGCTAATGGTATGGGTGTTAAATGACAATTGAGGGTATGAAAAGACACACACATACAACAACAACAAGAAATGCAATGAACTACTTGCTGTGTGGAAACTAAGACTTAAGATAATATCTCAAGACCTAGACAAATATCTAGATGCAAATCTTTCAAAAGGTTGCAAAATAGTGGATCTTTTACTGAATAATAGCTATATAACAGGTTGCATAACCAACAAAAGATAAAATAAAACAATAGCTGAAAGAATAAGGAAATGTACATTGCACACATCACACAATCTGCATTCAAGATAAGAATCAACACATAAAGATTTGAGTAAGAAACACAACTGTCATCAACATATATTCACTAGGTAGAAAACTTTACAGTTAACTAAGCAGGTCCAATTCTTCTGCTGCTTCTACTTTCCTTCCGAAAAATCCCAACCCCTAAAACATACAAAAACTACATATTTAACATAGTTGCAAAGGTTCTCGTCCATCTGGGACTGAGACCTAACTCTGGATAACTAATTGTAGAACAAATCATTAACCTAACTAAAACATTACATGGAGTATGACAATGTGCGCTTCACACTAGACTTAATAAAAAAGAGTGGTTCTTATCACATACAGAAGACCACTTATTAATTCAACCTAAAGAATTCTAGAACCAAACAACTAAAACTGCTACTATCTCTGAGACTGAACTGATGCATGTGCTGGATGAACTGTAATTGGTAGAAAAATTAGGAGTGACAGAATAGGGTTTCGTGTTGAGTAATGGAATGCCTGCGAGCTATTTGAGGCCTTTGGAGGATAACTGGTTGTCCATGCAGATATTTTCATTATATTCTCAAGGAAGAGGTAGTCTTCTGAAGTGTTCCGGAACCAACGATCCTCGACCTGGGACACTCTCCATGCTCTCTGTCTGTAATAGAGCTTTCGGTGGCTAAGCAAATTCCATTTTGACCCGTCAGCTGCCATTCTTGTCAAAGATTGACTTGATCTTGTTCTGATATGCTTCTGTCCTCTGCTTCAATGCTTCTCTTCTTTGTTGAACTTCTATAATCTAGAAGATTCTCCTTTGGATGTCATTGGGCTCTTCAATCTCTTCCTGTAAGAATTTTAGGACTGGTATACCAAGTTGAGTGGGAAAAACAATGTCTATGCCATAAAAAAGTTGGAATGGTGAGGTTCCCAAAGACTTCTTGGTGATGATTCGGTCAGCCCATAACGCATACTTCAGTTTAGAGTCCCATGATTTCTTGTTTTCAGTCAACAACTTCTTAATGATCCTGATGAGAGTCTTGTTTGATGACTCTTCCAGACCATTTCCTTGAGGATAATAGGGTGTGGAATGTGTCAAGGAAATGTTATGACTTCCACAAAAGTCAATCATGGCTTTGGACTTGAATGCTTGGGCATTGTTTGTTACAAGCTTACCGGGGCAACAAAATCTAGTAAAAATATTGGTTTCCAGGAAGTTCATGATCACCTTGTTAGTGGCATTCCTAGTGGGCACAACCTCAATCCATTTGGTGAAGTAGTCGGTGGTAGTGAAGATACACTTGTGTTTTCCACTGGAGGGTGGATTTATCTCTCCTATGAAGTATGAACCCAATTGCTGAAATGAACTACTGGTAGTGATAGGTTTCAAGGGTAGTGATAGTAACTTTTGTTTTCCTACAAATATTTGACATTCATTGTAGGCTCTAACAGTGGAAAACACATTAGAGAAAAGTGTGGGCCAATAGTATCCTGCCCTCAGGATATTGAGAGTTGTGGCCTTCCAATACTGGTGTCCTCCACATACTCCTTTATGAATTTCTTATGTGACTTGTTTGGCTTCATTTTCATCAAGGCATTTTAATAGGATGCCAGCAGGATCCCTCCAATACAATCTCTTGTTTGAAATGCAGAATTTGATAGCTTTCAATTTGAGAGACCCGGCCTTTGTGTTTTTCACATCTAGTGGACATTTTAAATGATGTAGAAACTAGATGATGTTTTTATACCAAGGTGAAGAGGAGTATTTTTCAAATACCTGTAAGTTGTCTTGTCCAAGCTATCCGATGGGTGCATCTGATTGGGCGAAAATTTGATGCATTTCTAGCACCTTAAAATTTTATTCTGATAGAAATTTGGCCAATCCTTGCCCCTTGATCAGCTTGGTGGGCTTTATGTGCAGGTCATACTCCAATAGTTTGAAAATCCATTTTCCTCTTTTTCCCTCATTGTCTGGCTGGACCAGAATCTCTTTGACACTGCTGCTAGGAACAAAGGTTGTTATGCTAGACTGTAGCACATAAAATCTGAAGTCTTTGAGTGTTTTGACTAGTGCATAAGCCCGCTTCTCTAATATATCATACTTTAACTCAACATCTCGGAGGGCTCTGCTAAAAAAGGCTATTGGTTGCTCATTCCCTTCTTGAGTTTTCTGTAGCAATACAACATCAATGGTTTCCTCTGAAGCAAAGGAGAAGATGAAAAAATCTTTGGTATAGTCAGGGCTGTCTAAAGCTTGCTTGATTGTCTGGAATTTGATTTTGCCTCCAAGAACCTTTTTATCACAACATATTTCTTCAACATGTTAGTAATAAGCTTCAAAATTTCAACAAAATTTGGCATAAAGTATCTGAGGAAGTTTATCTTACCAATGAAATACTAGAAAACCTTTTTATTTCTGGGGATCTCAATCTCTTAAATGGCACAAACCCTCTTTGGACCAATATTTATACTTCATGCTAATATGATGTGGCCCAGAAGATTTCCTTCTGGCATGGCAAAGTGAGACTTCCTAGGATTCAAAGATATTCCATATCTCTTGCATTTCTTGAAAACCTGCTCCAAATGCTGCAAATGTTCCTCATCAGACATGGAGAAAATGGTTGTGTCATCCAAGTAAATGACCATAAATCTGTCTTTTCGCCCCACAAAATCTATGTCTATGGCCCTTTGAAAAGTGGCCCCTACATTCATCAACCCAAAGGGCATTTTGTCATACATGAATGTTCCCCATGGGGTGGTGAATGTTGTTTTTTCTTTATCCTCTTCACACACTGCTATCTGGTTATAACCAAAGTATCCATCTAACAAGGAAATTTTGTGTGCACCTACCACCCTCTGTAAAACATGATCCATCTTAGGGAGTGGGTAATTGTCCTTCATAGAACACTTGTTGAGATTTGTGAAATCAACACACAAGCGTATCTCCCCATTTTTCTTCCTTATAGGTACTAGGTTGGCCACCCAATTTGAGTATCTCAATGGTACAATAATCTTGGCATCCAACATTCTTTTCAATTCCTCAATTATGGACATTAACATGGGGTTAAATTGACGAATCTTTTTTCTGAATGGCTTGGAGCCAGCCTTTAGAGGGATCTTGTGCTGGATGATGTCGGTGTCAAATGTCTTCAAATCTTCATAGGACCATGCACAAATACCAACAAACTTTTTTATGATATTGACATACCTGCCCTTTTGTTGTGCAACTATTGCTTTGGACAACTTGATGATCTTGGGATTCTCAATGGTCCCAATATTGCAATCTATTATCTCTTCTTCTTGATTCTTCATGGAAGCCCCTTTGTAAACATCATTATTGTCAACCAACCATTCCAATGGAACTAGTCCTCTTGGAATGTGATTGGTTTTCAGCTCCACAATATCATGACCAACCACTTTCTTCAACAAATGATATGCTTGTTGTTCTTCTAATTCCTTATTTTCACCTTCTTGAATTTCTTGATCAATTGAGATATTGGAGAATCCATCAATGGTGTGTAGAAATCTCTACAGCTCCACATCATCACTAAAGACTTGCCAGTGCTTTATTTTGTCTGGTATGGCGGTTCTATGTCTGATTTCCACCTGATATTTAATATTTGGGCCAATGGGAGGCCTGAAAGTGCTGGCAACTAAGGCTAGAGAATCTGCCTTCTAATTCTGTTCTCTAGGAATGAAATAAATGTTAAATGCTCGAAAGAAATTATTGATCAGATCCCATACCTCATTTATGTATTGCTTAAGCCTCTGTTGCTTAGCCTGATAAATGTTCCTTACTTGATTGATGATTAACTCAGAATCACCAAAAACTGCTACACAATCAATGGCCATGTCTTTGGCATCCCTCAGTCCCAACACTGGAGCTTCATATTCAACTATGTTATTAGTAGTCTCAAACTCCAACTTATAAGAGAGGGTTATTATTTCTTTTGAAGGGGAAATGAGGAGTATACCTGCACCTGATCCCTCCCCTGATGAAGAGCCATCGAAATACATCTTCCATACTTTGTTTTGCTGACCTGACAGTGGCTGATCTTTGCATTGGCTAACTGATATTTCAGGTTCATCATCATTTTAATGAAAGACATATGATCCAATCTCATCCTCAACAACGTAAATTGGGTGATTGCTTGGGTTCTGATGGTCACTGACAATGTAGGCTAACCTTACCTCTATGTATAGCCTCCTATGTTCTCCTCCAAACACAGGGATGGTGGCATAAGTGAGGTCCATTTGCAATGATCCTCCAACCTTCTTAGCCCAGGTTCTGGATAAGAGCATACCAAACTTTGGGGGAATGTTAGCCGCCACAATGTCCGTCACTACACTCTTCATGGGTAACTGTGCCAAAGAAACCACCATATCCTTTTTCAGTCAGAGAAATTTTACTTTCTTAGAATCAAAGGAGTATAGGTCCTGGTAAGGTTTGGTGATCTCTAGACCTACCTCTTCCATAACAACTTTGAACGTGACATTGTGAGAGGCTCATGAGTCCATAAGACAATTGTGTAGGATCTTATCATGGACATTCAAAGATATATAAAATGGAGGAGAAGCATTAGAGCCATCCTCAATGTGTGGACTCACAGTAATGGCTAGGTTTTCATCCTGCAAACTTATTACATCAGAGGATACACTAGGAGAAGTTGGCTGCAAAAATTTCATGATAGAATTTTTGAAAGGTTCATTCTTCATCAATTCTGTCAAAGGCATAGGGATATTGATCTTGCTCAACTCATGTTCTAGGATGAAAGAGGTTGGTGGCCTATCAACTTCCTTTATTTCAGGGACTGTATGTTTAGATGAGGGGGGTGACTGAGCTTTAGATGACATACCTTTAATTGGATTTGGCTTGGGAGGAACTTCAACTTGTTTGTTTTGATCAGAGGTAGTGGCTTTGGGAGACCTTTCTCTCGTCCTCAAATCATATTTCTTCTTGGGTTGGCCTTGAATAACTCCCTCTTCTCCTATCTAATTATCAAACTGATTTGACAGTTGTGCTACCTCATATTCTTGTTGTGTTAAATGGTCAGTATAATAATCTATTTCAATGAAAAGCACAACAATGTCATTCACATCATCATTGTCTGGATCCATCTCTTCAATCTGATTGTTTTGGAAAGGAGGCACTACACTTTGATCATCAACATTTGTCCCTTTTCTCTGCATTATTTGAGGGGCATCATTAGGTCTTGTGAACTGATTTTGATTTCTATTACCAACCCTTGAAAAGCTTTGTTTGGTTGTTTAGATTCCCACTTCAGCTTAGCAATTTTGAAAGTCGGATCCTTCAAATTTTTGGTCATTTCATCAAGTTTTGGATTAGATGTGGCTAAGTTAGAGGAGGCATGGGAATCCTCTCTTTGTTTTTTCTTATCTTTATCAAATCTGGTCTTCAATATATCTGATGCCAAAATATTAGATTCAACCTCAATGGTTGCTTCCCGCATGGACAATGGTGTGGTTGATCTTCTCTCTCTCTGGAGGAGGGAGAATTTTGCATCAAATGCATTGGCATAAGTGATCTTGGCAGAGGATTCAATTGGTTTGATCTCATTTGGGATTCTACCATACATCTTATTGAATCTATTGGTGAAATCTGAAATAGATTCACCATTCTTTCTCTTTAGGGCCCCAAACTCAATGATGTAGTAGAGGTAATCCCTCATATCTCTCCATTGCTTTAGGAAAGTTTCATCCAACACCTCAATATCTGCAATGGAGGCTGGAGGAAGACCCCTGAACCACTTTCTGACTTCCCCATCTAGACTCTGTACAAACAATCTCATCCATACATCTGCATAATCAATGTTAAAATTATCTGCAAAGATGTAAAAGGCTATCAGATGTTCCTCAACAATTACATCACCTTCCCCATTATATATTGGTAAATGTTTCATGTAATCTGTGGCTGGGAAGACATGTAAGCCTACATGCATAACTAGGGGTGCATATTTGGCAACAATTATGACATCCATCTTGTTAACGGCCATGGCTTGAATAATAGGAATCTGAAGATTTATGGGAGATACATGGGTGGATACATGACTGGATGATGAGGTAGAATCAAGAGTTGGAGATGTCTGAGCTTCTTTGGAATTATGATTCTCAGGGCTAGAAAATCCAAACTGCTTGTGATTATGATTAGACGTAGGCTCTTCCTGTACATCTTTTACCTTGAGGGGGGAAGTATATCTCTGGGCTAGGGTGGATTTTCTTAATTGCCTTTCTAGATCAGAAACTACTGTGTCCTTCTCAGGGTTATGATGAGCCTTGGTGGATTTACTGTGTTCAGATCTAGATTTGTTGAATCCCTTTCTGGGCACCAATATTTCATTTGTAAATTCTACTCAGTGGAGTCACCAGGTGAAATATGTAAGTATGTCTGTGTCTGATCTTTGTTCACCATCAAAGGTCAGAGCTGATCAATGTCGTTCTCCTAGGGAAAGATATTTCATTACTTCGTTCCCCGACAACAACGCCAGAAGATGTTGGTCCTAAGGTCTTCACTTGACTGCTAAAGGGAAAAGCTAGGTCACCTATCAGTTTGGGATGATTATTCCTTAATACGTGGTTTTGTTGGTAAGATTAAGGATAGGTTTTCAAAGATGGTGCTCTGGTAGGGCAGGACACAAAGTGTAAAAGTAGGTTCTCCTTTGCTAATGGTATGGGTATTAAATGACAATTGAGGGTATGAAAAAACACACACAAACAACAACAACAAGCAATGCAATAAACCACTTGTTGCGCAGAAACTAAGACTTAAGATAACATCTCAAGACCTAAACAAATATCTAGATGCAAATCATTCAATAGGTTGCAAAATAGTGGATATTTTACTAAACAATAGTTGTATAACAGGTTGCATAACTAGCAAAAGATAAACTAAAACAATATCTAAAAGAATAAGAAAATGTACATTACACACATCACAAAATATGCATTCAATATAAGAATCAACACATAAAGATTTGAGTAAGAAACACAATTGTCATCAACATATATTCACTAGGTAGAAAACTTTACAGTTAACTACACAGGTCGAATTCTTCAACTGCTTCTACTTTCCTTCCGAAAACTCCCAACCCCTAAAACATGCAAAGACTGCATATTTAACAGAGTTGCAAAGGTTCTCGTCCATCTGGGACCGAGACCTAACTCTGGATAACTAATTATAGAACAAATAATTAACCTAACTAAAAAATTGCATGGAGTACGACAATGTGCGCTTCACACTAGACTTAATAAAAAAGAGTGGTTCTTATCACACACAGAAGGCCACTTATTAATTCAACCCAAAGAATTATGGAACTGAACAATTGAAACTGCTACTATCTCTGATAATGAACTGATGCATGCACTGGATGAACTGTAATTGGTAGAAAAATTAGGAGTGACAGAACATGGTTTCGTGTTGAGTAATGGAATGACTGCGATCTATTTGAGGCCTATGGAGGATAACTGGTTGTCAGTGCATATCTTTTCATTATATGCTCAAGGAAGAGGTAGTCTTCTGAAGTGTTTCGGAACCAACGATCCTCTACCTGGGACACTCTCCATGCTCTCTGTCTGTAAAAGAGATTTTGGCGGCTAAGCGCATTCCATTTTGACCCGTCAGCTGCTATCTATGCCTAGAAAACTTCACTATTGTCGGCCAATCGGTCATTGGGGGAGACGTGACTGGTTGCGAGCAGGAGGACATGGAGGAAATAGACCAATAGGGGATGACATGAACAAATTTTTATTATGTGGAGGTGACGTGGTGACCTGATGTCATATAAGCATGTGATTGCGCAAGTTGTCGAGGGTGGTTTGGGTCTACACCACTCCGACCCCCACAATCCCCCACAAGCTGTGATGTACCCTTCCAATAATACCATGGTTTCAATTGGGGGACCGCTCTGGAAAATTAACATTCGAGTAATTTACGTCCTCGCAATGAAGTGTGGCCGTCAATCACATTGCAATCTGTGATCTGGGTAACCCTGCTATTTTAGTGCCCATGCTAAATTTTCTATCCATCTACCATATTAGAACCTCTCTAGCCATACTTAGGGATGGCACAAATTTCTTAGAGCTCGAGAGCCTTTGAACGCGGAGCATGAATATCTACTGAAGTGACTTTCTCTCAAAGTGACGTGGAAGTCTCCTGTCACTTCGACACTTCGACACTTCGGGGATCTGTGCTTTCTCTGGATTGGAATATTCTGAAGAACGAACTTGCAAAGCGATGTGGTGGTCTGATGTCATATGATGTCACGATTGTTGATGTGTCACATAAGGCAAGTGACACGTGTCACTAAAAAATGAGCAGATGATGGGACCCAAATGACCATAAATGAGTGCCACGTGTCTGGGCCATATGGAATCCATGTGTCACCACGGATGAGTGCCACGAGTCATGACGGATGAGTGCCACATGCTTCGACACTTTAGGCTTTGAGAGTTTTGGATTGTGAAGCATGAAGTTCTCTCAGAGAAGTACGAGCCTAAAGTGACGCGACAGTCTCTTGTTACTTTGACCCTTAGGAGTTCGGGAGCTTCTGAATGTTGTGCTTGGAAATATCCCAGAGGATGATCTCTCGAATCTGACATGGTGAAAAAATATCATATCGTTGATGTGTCATGGAAAGAAGGGTGACACATGTCACATGGAAATGGGTGAATAACACAACCAAATGACCTGGAATGAGTGGCACGTGTCTCAACATATGAGCGCCCCATGTCTCCGTCTCTTCCGGGTTCGGTAACTTCTGAGTGCAAAGTGTATATAACTCTCGGAGTGCCAAACTCGCGAAGTGATTCGCGTGTGCTTATCACTAATTAAACCTGGATTAATCCATTTTTATCATCTAAATATTTTGGGACTTCGGGGCTTTGGGTTTGGGGAACTGTGCTTGGAAATTTCCCAGAGTAGTATGAACTCGATTGACGTGGAAGACTCTCAGGACTTTTGTCTGGTCTTTAATCCTTGTGTGATTTCGACGCTCCAAATGCATGAAAACGTCGATCTGGGTGGCCTGTTGGATCTTCACCATTGCAATTTTAATCTGTTTGATCCTACCATCTGAGCCCGAAATGGACTGTTTTGAATGATGCATTTGCTCATGGTTTTTCCCTGTGCATACAACACACTTGACCAACCTGCTGTAAGCTCAATTAAAGGCAAACAAGATGACAGGTAATTCGAACCAAATCACAATATGTGTTTATCCTTCAAGAAAAATAGAAAAACTCTCCACAAAGAATCAATCTAGCAAGTCAACAAAGAAAACCAATTTATTGAAAATATGGGAAATCAAATTTATCAACTAGAAGAGGAAAAATTTGATGAAGGCATAGGGATATGAGAGAGGAGAGGCAAGGGTGCATACCTAGGTTACAACATTGGCTCCAACTAGGGATAGCCCGCCCCTGTGAGGTGCTGAGAACTATAGATTGGTGCCTTAGGATTAAACGACTACTCTTACCTTCCATTTCTTACCTCTTTTTTGTATGCCAGCCCTATGTTATTTGCTATTGTCGTTCATCCATGCATCTTATTGAACTGAAAACTGCAACTACACCGCAGTGCCTTTGTTGGGATATGGAGTCTTTATTCACACACAACTAGGTAATCAAATGCAAAATAAAAGGAAATTATCTATGGTACAGGAGGGATTTTCCCTCATCCTTAAACAAAGTAGTGTTTTAGGAAGCGCTCATTCACTGGACCTCCAAATATCTCTGCATCATCCAAATTGTGTAAGATAAATGTATTATTTCCCAGAGGTTCAACCACCTTAAAAGGGCCAAACCAGAGGTTGTCGAATTTACCAGGCTTGGAATTATCATCCCTTCTGGCATCCCACCTTAATACCAGGTCACCTTTTTGAAATATCTCCTTCTTGGTTTTCTTATCAAAGATTGACTTGAACTTATTCTGATATGCTTATGTCATCTGCTCCAATGCTTCTCTTCTTTGTTAAACTTCTATAATCTATAATATTCTCCTTTGGATGTCATTAGGCTCTTCAATCTCTTCATATAAGAATTTTAGGACCGTTATACCAAGCTGAGTGGGAAAAACTACGTCTATGCCATAAACAAGCTAGAATGGTGAGGTTCCCAAAGACTTCTTGGTGCTGATTTTATCATCCCATAAAACATACTTGAGTTTAGAGTCCCACGATTTCTTGTTTTCAGTCAACAACTTCTTAATGATCCCGATGAGAGTCTTGTTTGATGACTCCGCTAAACCATTTCCCTGAGGATAATAGGGTGTGGAATGTGTCATGGAAATGTTATGACTACCATAGAAGTGAATCATGGCTTTGGACTTGAATGCTTGGGCATTGTCTGTTACAAGCTTATTGGGGCAACGAAATCTGGCAAAAATATTGGTTTCCAGAAAGTTCATGATCACCTTGTCAGTGGCATTTCTAGTGGGCACAACCTCAATCCATTTGATGAAGCAGTCGGTGGAAGTGAGGATCCACTTATGTTGTCCACTGGAGGGTGGATTTATCTCTCCTATGAAGTCTAACCCCCATTGCTGAAATGGACTACTGGCAGTGATAGGTTTTAGGGGTAGTGATAGTAACTTCTATTTTCCTGCAAATATTTGGCATTCATTGCAGGCTCTAACAGTGGAAAACACATCAACATATTAGAGCCATTTTTCTTCAATGTCATCACTACAATATTCACTTGAATATGCACAAGTGCATTTTCTACGTTGAAACTGAAAGAATCCTGGGCTTCATTGTCTCCCAATATGGGATTCGGGTTGATCCTTTAAAGGTTGAGGCCATATTATCCTTACCTCCTCTAACAACCCTACAACAACACCAAAGTTTGCAAGGGAAGGAAAACTTCTTATGTTGTTTTGTTCGTAATTATGCAGAAATTACGAAAGGATTTTTGTGTCTGTTGAAAAAGGACGTCCCTTTAATCTAGGACGACCAATCCCAACAATCATTTGATTATCTCAAACATGAATTAAATCATTCTCCATTACTCCACCCCCCCAATTATACGAGATATTATATCCTTTACCTTGTCGCATCCATTTCCACCATCAGAATGGTATTAGTTCAAGAGGATGACAATGGAGAAGAACAGATCATTTATTACCTAAGTAAGAGCCTCACATACCCTACAATTCATTATTTGCACATGGAGAAGTTGGCTTTGGCAATAGTCATTGTTTTTCAAAGATTTCGCCATTACAGTTTTCTTCGCAAAAACTTAATCCTTGCAGATTCCAACACCATGTACCACATATTGACATGTCAAGTACTAGGGGGAAAATACTCACGATGGACCTTCATTCTCCAAGAATTCAATTTGGAATTTGCAAAATCAAATCAAAGAAATCTTTGATTTTCGTTGAGCTTGCATGATATTCCCTGTACCAATGAAGAAAATTTTTCCATTGACTCTCTTCCCGACGATTGATTGTTCCTCATTAGTACATCCAATCCATGGTACATAGATATCACTTTGTATCTCCAAACCCAACTCTTTTGGCCTGAGCTATCTCATGAAGACTGTCATCATATTCGCCATCATGTGAAACATTACCTCATCATTGGCGACACTTTATATCGCCGAGGTATTGACTCTATTTTATGAAAATGCTTAACTCATGAAGAAGCCAAACATGTTTTAAATGACTGTCACTCTCAAGCTTGTGGCGGTCATCTTTCTGTGATGGATACATCCTAGAAAATCTTACGCGCAATGTATTTCTAGTCCTCGATATTTAAAGATTGTATAGATGTCATTAAGAAATTCCAAACCTGTCAAGCTTTTCATCATAAAATGTGTTCGCATCCTGCTCCACTTCATCCAGTAGTTGTCGTCGGCCCTTTTTCAAAATGGGGTATTGACTTTATGCAATGTAATCCTACCTCGACTAGGGGGCATGGGTATATTATAGTCGCAATCGACTATTTCACTAAATGGGCTGAGGGTATGCCTACATTCACAGATGATGGAAAAACTATTGAGTTATTCGTATTCAATGATATTATTACTAAATTCAGAGTCCTACAAGACATCATTATTGATCATTGTTCACACTTCTGTAACCATATAATGGCTGAATTAAGCGTCAAATTTGGTTTTCTCCATGAGAACTCATCCCCATACTATCCCCAAGCAAATGGACAAGTAGAGGCCATTAGTAAGGTCTTGAAAACCGTGATCTAACAGATGGTGGGGGCACAAAAATGAAATTGGCACTTAAAAAATTTCTCGACACTTTGATATTACAGGATTTTCGTAAAAACTTCCACTCAATTTACTCCTTTCCAATTGGTTTATGGCCTGGAGGCAGTCTTACCGATTGAATGAAAAATTCCATCGCTCAAACTAGCCATCAAACTCCTACCCAACAACTCTATCGAGGAGGAACAATTCTTGTATTTGATGAAACTCGATGAGACCCATTGTGATGTTGCTCTCGCCAACGAGACACATAAAAAGTGCATCAATACTTAATACGAAAAATCCATCCGACCTCATGCCTTTGAAGAAGGTGACCTAGTTTTAGTTTATGAATAAGACCATGATAAACTAGGGGCAGGTAAGTTAGAACCCAAGTGGCACAACCCTTACATTGTGAAACAAGCACTACAAAAGGGTGTGTATGAAATAGTTGATTACAATGGAATCCCTTTGAAGGAGCCCCATAATGGGCTCTACCTAAAAAAGTACTATTCTTAGGAACATCTCGCATTCGTTCTTTGTATATTACTGTACCATACATTTGATGTGTTTTGGTTGTGGTGTGATTTTCTCTTTTGCGTGTAGGGTTTTGTTTCACCTATGGTCACTTATCCTTATTTGTGCTTGAATGCATAGATGTCAGTGCCCTTTCCTATATACTTTGGATTTGCAGACACTGCTAGTCGACGTACCTAGAATCGTGCTTCTGCAGCTTGGGCAGTCTATTCCCCCACTGACTAGTTAATGAGTTCGAGAAGAGTTTTCCTTGGCCCTGCAACAAATAACGTCGAAAAATATCATGTTGTTATTAGACTTTTGACTGAGGTTTCCTCTTTTGGCATATCTCACCTAATTGTTAGTCTCGACTCTCAACTTGTGGTCTTTCAAATAAACTGCATTTATTCCATCTGTGATCCTACATTACTTCATCTTTATCCAAGTGTTCGCCTCCTTGAAATATCATTTGATTACATTCAATATCATCATATACCAAGGGAGTTTAACACAATAATTGATTCGCTAGAAAATTTCATGTTAGAATAGCATCTAACACATA
>JZKD02S1673517.1:485833-505005 GCA_000966675.3 Picea glauca | reverse complement strand
TGTTTAAAGGATTTGTTCAAGCTATCTCCTATTCAAGGCAAGGTGAATCTTGTTAGTTCATCCAAATCCTCTTTTGACCACATCTTCTCCTCAAAACTATCCTATGGTTGTGATGCTTCCAAGCCTATCTAATGAAGGAAATGATTGAGAGAAAAGGGGGGAGAATTAAGATTATCATACTTATGATTGTCTGAGATCCAAGGGGATGGAAAGGAGAGCTTGGAGGAGCTGATGCGATGTAAATATTTAGATTGTAAGTGCTTCCATTAATACATAACTTGGCCTATTCCTCTCATGTCTATGCATTTAGTATATGCATGTCTATTGTTGTTAAGTTCATCATAGATATATTTATTTTTACTTAAAAATATAGTGTGTAAGAAGGAGGTTTCACTTTGTTCCTTGCATGACTTTTGTTGCACCTAGGAGATTGGATATCAAGGTCAAAGGCTGGAGCAATGATGACAACCGATGTAAAAAGGTAAGTTACCCATCTCTCTCTTCTTATTATAATTGTTGAAATAGGTCTAGGGGGGAAGTATTTCACCATTTGTTTTCTTCTATCTTGGATCAAAGAGGGCTCTTGATCCAAGGGGAGTTTCACCTATCTGCAGGGGGAACTATATCACAACAACCATTGTTACGAGGAAAATATCTCTATGGCTAGGGCCAAACCACAAAATACAGAAAGACACCCAAAAATCAAATCTAATCTCAAGTATGCTATAAATGAAAATGAAAACAAGAGAATGCTAGAAGCATACCTCATCCGAATGTCTGAAGAGCATCACTGTTGAGAACATGACCCAAATATTTATACCTGCAACTTGTCCTCAACAAACAAGATACACAAGCATGTGGTAATGGTATATAATGTTAGCATATAAATTAACATAATCCATTAACATACATAACAAATACGCCCATGGAAAGTAATACAAATATTTTCAATATATCAATTGGACGAGAAAATAGTATTTCTATTAATGTAATCAATATAAGTACATAGGTGACAAACTTCTGTAACGAGACATATCGAAATCGAGAAACTAAGTCCCTCTAGCTGGGCCTCCACCACTTCAATCCTCCACAAAGGCAAGCTCACAAGTAATAAGAGTCAATGAAGTTCTCCATATCAAGATAGGAAGAGCTTGGGGGCTGAACACAAGAAGTTTAGACTTTCAAGGACAAAGGGATGCAAACTCAATTATGAGGTGAAATTTCTCCATAGTGTCTTTGCTCTCTATGATGAATTGTCTTCAAGGCTTGGATAAGTCTCAATTTATAACCTCCAAATGGAATTGAAGGGTCAAGTCGAAGCATTTCCTGTATATGGAAGGTCAAGGATCATGGATCACGTGACATGGCATGGAAACTTGGCATATTTTTTTATTTTTTTAAGCACCAAACCCAATGTATGCAGGTTGTAATGGAGCAACTTATGTATATGCGAGTTGTCTCACTATAGGTCGCGTATATGGACAAAAATATGTGTTTTTGGCTCTGGAGTGAGTAAAAAGGGGAAATGAAGTCTGCAGAGGGAAATGGAAGGATATCAAATCAAAATGCATGGAGTGTGGCAACATTTTCTATAACAACCATGCCATATTTTCTAACAATACACTTGCAGTAGTGGTTGTTGTGAATTTTACTACACTTCATTCTAAGGAAACATAAAAGGTTGTGTTTCACCTAGTTGCTGACAAGTTAAACTATGCATCCATGCAAATGTGGGTTTTAGCAAATCATCCCGGTAATGTTACAATTCAAGTTCAAAATTTTGATGAATTCACATGGTTGAATTCCAATTATTCTACAAATTTGAAACAACTTGAGTCTACATCAACGAAAGAGTATTATTTCAAGTCACACTACATGAACCCAGATGGAGGATCGACTAACTTGAGGTATTGAAATCCACAGTATTTGAATATGCTTAATCACCTTCGCTTCTACCTGCCATAAGTCTTTCCAAAGCTCAATAAGGTCCCTTTTTTTTAGTCTATGATGTTTTAATGCAAAAAGAATTTGATTGCTCTTTGGGGGATTGACTTACATAGTAAGGTAAATGGTGCAGTGGAAACATGTGGGGAAACCTTTTTTAGACTTGATAAATATTTGAATTTCTCAAATCCTTTATTATGAGAGACTTTGATTGAAATTACTATGCATGGGCACATGGCATGAATATATTTTCCTTGCAAGAATGGAAAAAGTAGGACTTGATAGGGATCTATCACAAATGGTAAAAGTATAGTATGTCTACACTGACATTTTTCTTTTAGTTTCCCGGTGCTTTATTTCTGGTTTATGCAACAAAGTGACATTAGCATTTGTTTTTTTTTTCTAAAAATGACTTCATAAAGGACAATATATAAATGTGTATAATACATATTAATAAGCAATCATGAATATGTCCTTTAGGTGTTGTTAACTGTCATATAAATTATCTTATTATTGATTTGATTGTCACCTTAAATACAATTGTTTTCTAGCTTGAATAAATTCCCTTTACCATGAAACACAAAATTCATGCTTTACTATTATTAAATAGCGAGTAGAACAACAATATGGTTTGCCAATTATCTTGCCAAGTCTTGGTTTGTTGGATAAAGTTATTTTGATGTTACACGTGTTTCATATTGATTGATTGATTTGTGTACTATATGTTTCATAAGTGGGTTCTTTACAATCATATCCCATTCTCGATCTTGATATGGAGTGTGAAGAGGTATTGGAAATAGAAGACATGCCACATGTTCTTGAAAAGGTGGTTTCTCCAAAAAAAAATAATAAGGATGCTAGCCTAAGTAAGGAGCCCCAGTCTAAGATCAAAAGGTCATATCCATAAATTTGTGCCCCAAATATAAGCATGCCATTAAATGACTTAGTCCCTCTTAGTAGTTTTTCACCAGTTTTCAAAGGTTATGGAATCTTAAACGAGACTAGTGGTTAATTGCTTGAGGGTCTTTTAGAAGGGGATGGAGTTACTGGATTTGTCAATGATGGTAAGGTTATTGTATCTCAATTTGTGTTTGGGAAGGTGGAATATTATAAGGGATATGAAGGTAATAAGGGATCCCATTTTAATCCAGTGCCTGGATAAACTCTATTGTCCTTTCCCTCTAGGTTTGGGGTCACTAGGGTGGGGGAAGGTTAGCCACAATAATTTTGGAGGTCCAAGAAAGATGGCCTCAATGATATTGAAGGCGTGGTAGGTGGGATTGTCTTTAGTTGATGGAAAAGGACATAAGGGTATAAATATAGGTAGGAAATCACAAATCTTCCTCACATAAGAGAAAGATCAGTTTGAGGTTAGTCTAGGAGACACTATCTACTAAGGGTCACTTAGAGCAAGGAAAACTCCTGGTTTGGGTTTGTAATGATTTGTTTATCCCTTAATTAATGGGGTTTGGGTAGCCTGAAAAAAAAACTCACCCTTAAAAGACTTGTGGAATCTCATAATCCCAACATTCCTCTGTTGCATGAGTCTATAGGAGATGGGAGTAAGATATGTGCTAAGCCTGCTAAGCATTTTAATGGTTGGAAGTTCATATTATCTTATTATAGTGGTAGATTTGGGGTGTTAATATATGGATGGAAACATAGGGTTTTGAATTATTCTAATTCCTATTCATTTACCTCAGGGTTAGTATTGATCCTCTATTCCTGGGATCTAGGGAAGGAGATATCAATCCTGAACCTTTATGGTCCTTATTCTAGTAGAGTCCCATTTGAGGACAATTTCTTTAGCATGAACTTCCTTGGTTGTATGTAAAATATCATGGTAGGAGGTCTTAATTTCACTATTGGTAATTCTAATATTTGGGGAGAGGTTGCTCAAACTAATTCCCTATTAGATTATTGTGTGAGAAGGTTGGATGACATAGGTGTTAGAATATTGAGACATATGAATAAACATACAACAATATTAAGCACAATAACCTTACTGTCTATCCTCTTATCCATATAACAACAACATTTAATCATAATAAGAAAGAGACAAGAGAAAAAGAGTACACCAGATATATGTGGTAAGACCCCGATGTACGAGTGCATTTTTTAGCATTTTTACAGGTTGATTTTTCTAGTAATCCTTCTTATAATAATCGTGTTCACACTACTACATAGGACTTATTTAATAATGATGACCTCCATACATAGAAATACATAGTAATATATATACTTAGGGGGTTAGGGAGGTTAGGACCCTAACATAATACAACCAAAAAGTGAACAATTCAGGTAGTAAGTTTACACAACTATATCGCAACAACACTCTCAACTGCATTGAATCACCCCTTATCCCTAACCTACTAATTCCATATTCCAAATCCTATCCTTCCTCTATTGGACTATATTGGAGAATCAAGTATATTGACCTAACTCTAGATAGAACCCATAAGTGAAGTGTCAACTACCTTGACCAAGCTTCCCCAACAGGAAACTGGCAATTTCCTTCACACATCTATGGGAGAATGGTTTAATACAACTCTCCCACAACTCTAGGTTTCAAAGTATAAACAATGAATAATAAGGTTAGTCTAGGAGACACTATCTACTAAGGGTCACTTAGAGCAAGGAAAACTCCTGGTTTGGGTTTGTAATGATTTGTTTAACCCTTAATTAATGGGGTTTGGGTAGCCTGAAAAAAAAACTCACCCTTAAAAGACTTGTGGAATCTTATAATCCTAACATTCCTCTGTTGCATGAGTCTATAGGAGATGGGAGTAAGATATGTGCTAAGCCTGCTAAGCATTTTAATGGTTGGGAGTTCATATTATCTAATTATAGTGGTAGATTTGGGGTGTTAATATATGGATGGAAGTATAGGGTTTTGAATTATTCTAATTCCTAGTCATTTACCTCAGGGTTAGTATTGATCCTCTATTCCTGGGATCTAGGGAAGGAGATATCAATCCCGAACCTTTATGGTCCTTATTCTAGTAGAGTCCCATTTAAGGACAATTTCTTTAGCATGGACTTCCTTGTTTGTATGTAAAATATCATGGTAGGAGGTCTTAATTTCACTATTGGTAATTCTAATATTTGGGGAGAGGTTGCTCAAACTAATTCCCTATTAGATTATTGTGTGAGAAGGTTGGATGACAAAGGTGTTAGAATATTGAGACATATGAATAAACATACAACAATATTAAGCACAAGGACCTTACTGTCTATCCTCTTATCCATATAACAACAACATTTAATCATAATAAGAAAGAGACAATAGAAAAAGAGTACACCGGATATATGTGGTAAAACCCTAATGTACGAGTGCATTTTTTAGCATTTTTACAGGTTGATTTTTCTAGTAATCCTTCTTATAATAATTGTGTTCACACTACTACATATGACTTATTTAATAATGATGACCTCCATACATAAAAATACATAGTAATATATATACTTAGGGGGTTAGGGAGGTTAGGACCCTAACATAATACAACCGAAAAGTGAACAATTCAGGTAGTAAGTTTACACAACTAAATTGCAACAACACTCTCAACTGCATTGAATCACCCCTTATCCCTAACCTACTAATTCCATATTCCAAATCCTATCCTTCCTCTACTAGACTATATTGGGGAATCAACTATATTGACCTAACTCTAGATAGAACCCATAAGTGAAGTGTCAACTACCTTGACCAAGCTTCCCCAACATGAAACTGGCAATTTCCATCACACATCTATGGGAGAATGGTTTAATACAACTCTCCCACAACTCCAGGTTTCAAAGGATAAACGATGAATAATAACTCCATGCCTTCTGATAGAACTAGGGTTAATGCTCTATCATTGACCATAATATGACACTGTTAATCCGAGAGATTTACCCTCAAATATCTAGTTTGGGAGTCGTGCTACTTGAAAAATATACAATTTCCCAATATCATAGAAATGCATTTGAACCAATGTAAAAATAAAATAATGATTCTTTCTAGCATACCATTTCTCATTCAATGTCCACGACGCCAACGGATTTAATATCACACTTCTCTAGCTATCACAAAGACCATTCAACTTGTAGGTTAGTTTGCAACACAAGATCATGCATAACCATAAAACTATTGACATGTGATTGCCACATTACTCACCAATGAACCATGTAAACCAACTAGTTACTCATTTTAATGCCCATATACTTCTAAACATCATTAAGATTCATAAACATTTTTATTTGGTAAACTGAAATAATAACTTCTTAGCATAATAGTGATTCTCATAACAGCAACTTCAACAACTTAGAATTCTCAATAAATACTGAAATCATGACAGAAATAAATAAATACATAACTTAACAAAGTACCTGGTTCTGATGCTAATTTATGTTGCCTCTTTGCTTTGCTGCTGCCTTTCTGCTCCCTGCTACACAGATCAACCCTGCCAAAAATAGGAAAATAACTGCCCAAAACTATTGTCCTCCCTGCCAACTAGGAAAACTACCTAGCTCTAGGATATCTACGGATATCCTGGCCCTCCGTGCCCAAAACCTCCAGCAACTCAGTGTCTCCCCTGATCAAAAGTCACAGTCCAGAACACTCTGTTCCTTGCTCACAACAAGCCAACAGTCCACAAAATATCACAGGCTCACAGCCAATACCACAATACACAGAAAATCGTTGCTCACAGCAAAACGCAGAATCTCTGCTCACGACAAAACACAACCGTCCACAACATCCATTCCGTCCCCTCCCGTCGAATGGTGCGCACACCCCCCTCTTCCCGTCCCTTATTCCTCCCTGCCAACTCACACACTTACTCCTTCAACCACCCTCCATCATTAGTTAATGTTTTATCTTCTCGGGATCCATCGCCATCCCTCTCTGCATACACCACCATTTTATAACATTTTCATTCATCTTTTAAATTATAATTCTCAGGTCATTAAATGTGGTCTGTAGTTAGTAGTATTACTTAGTTAATCACAATCATTTTCTTTTAATTAATTTTACTTTATAATCTTTAATCATTTATTCAATTAGGGTCGTTACACTCATCATGTGCATGTTACTAATTGCATTAAAACCTATCATTCAAACATGGTATTCATGTAACAACATATTTTATTTAAAACTAGCATGCTAGAAGTAAATCACACAATATTATCACTAATCACATAAATAATAATTATTAATAGTATTCACAAATATGAAGTTCCACGTGTCTGTATACTTAAGTGTCGTTGTTCTAATAGTGTTCTGCATATAAGCAAGGGAGTACAATTAGGTCATAGTGTAGTTTAATTGCCTAAGTCAAAATGGGGCATTGCAAGGACACATCTCTATGTGTAGAATTCAATAACAAGGATGTCATCCACACTTCCAATGCAACTACTAGTTGAGATGAATTGTACACATATCTACGTGAGTGATTTTATATTGTAGGATGTATTGAAATATTATGGGCACAATGGCTTCAATTGTGATAGTTTTCTAGCTAGACAATGCACAAATATGTTGAGGCCTTTTTCCAACTTTATATACAAATCTCTATCTCTGATCTAGAGTTGGTATTGATTATCAAATTTAATTATAGTTTATTTTCATAGTTTCATAATGAAGTGGTTCTAATCTCTATTGTGTCTCTCTTTGAAGATTTTCAAAATTCTCTTGTAGCAGAGTGAAAATTAGGCAAGCATCCATTTACTCCACGTTATATTTTTTGTCCAACCCCATCACCCACAGTAACCTTTGTATATTCTACATATTCTCCCACAACCAAACAATACTATAGTTTTCATAAGACCACTTTAGATAACACCGATAATTTTCATTCCCTACACCATTCATGCACAATTAAGACCTTGTTTCTTGATCACTATCCAACTCCTCATGCTAAATATCCTTAAGCACATATTGATGTGGCCAACCCCACTAAATCCAATCCTTACCTCATGCTTATGGTGCACCATTACAATCCTACAAATAAAGGATCCCTATTCACCCACAACTATCAAGTGAAGGATCACATGGTTAAGTTGATCCTAGACAATGGGAGTCAAAATAATCTAGTCTCATTTTCTCTCATGAAGTGGTGGCCCTCCCTATCATGGCCCACCCACAACCATATCATCTAGGATGGGTTATGGATGGTGCTAACTCATTGTTTGTAGATCACAAACCTACACTGTCATGGTGCTAACTCATTGTTTATCGGCCCACTTTTTCATGTTATAATGGCCTGTGATTTTTCCCCTCTTGGTTCAGTAGATTTAATTATGGGTACACCCTACTACCATGCTTATTTTTCATAATATTATTCCCATGCCAATTCTTACACCCTCATTAAGGGAAACCTCCCTCATTTTTAAAATTCTTCTAACACTTCTACAGAGATATATCTCTCCAGTAATAATGTTTTTTGGTAAGTCACTCTTCATGAAGATAAATTAGATCAAACAACTCCTATGTTGGCGTCCCTTCACTCCCTACTTAAGGGATATCAAGGCATTGTTTAAAATACCTTTCAAAAATTAAAGAAAATGTTATGTTCAACGTTGGTACTAGAGATTTCCAAATTTCAGTAGCCCTTTGAGATTGGATTTGATGCATCATAATATTCCATTAAAGTCATACTCAAACAAGAAGGTCACACTATTGCATATCATTCAAAGAATTTAATAGATTCCAAACTTAGAATAGAACTTATTTATTGTTGGATCTATTCACATATAAATCCTTTTTATTTTGAGAAAAAAAAGGTGTCTTTGATTCCAAAGAAAAAATGTTACAATCCTTAGGCATAGTTTTGTATACATCAAAATCAACAACATGATTTTTCTTGATTTTCTTGCCAAAATATCCATGAAGGCTACCTTACAATTTATACAAGAGAAAAAAAATTGGTTCAAAAACTAGTTCCAACTATAACTATGATAAAAATATCAACCTTATACTGAGATTTGACCCAACCTGGAAAAGAAAACTAATTACATATGATAAAAATCACCCTCCCTTTTGGAAATCATTTCTCCCTCAAGTAGTTCCTCCATAACCATATAATTTACTGGAAAATGTAAAGCTTCTTTAGAGAGTGTATCAGTAGTGTTGTTTAATTCTATGTAAATATGCATATAGGTGATCATGCTAAAATAAGAAGAGGTAGTTTTTAAACACTGACCATTTTGTTGAAGATCCAAGTTAACAAGTTTTATTGACTCCTTCATCCAATCAACAACCAGTTTAGAATCGCCAAAAACCTGGAGCTCTGTCACATTCCTCTCACCAACACATTTGAGTAGAATGAACAAAGACAAAAAAATATTCTTTATTGTTAGTACTTGAACCCAAATTTACTTTTCCTGAAATGTAATGAGCATTTAAAAAATGTAATATGAAACCCAACCCACACTCTACCCATGCCTTGACAGGTGCCATCAAAATATCCCCAAGCTAAATTTTTGTTAATGGTAATAGTTCCAACCTCCTGAGAAACCTTCTGAGATGAGGTAACCTTGTGCAAGGTTAGCATATCAAGGTCCAGTTGAGATACCTTAAGAGAGGGACACACCCTATCTTAAAAAACACATGTGTTCCGAGGCAACCAAACCCCCCACGATATCAGAATGGGAAGAATTCTAAATTCCTTCAATGAATGATCAATAAAAAATTCATGAAAGCTTTTTGCTATTGAATTTTTATGTCACAACTAAGCTAGCCCCAACTGAAATTCACCCTCCCACTAGACTTCGCATATAAACGAAAAATCCATGAAAATATGAGGACATGTTTGAACCAAGTGTTTGAAAAGGTAGCACAGACCCAACCCTTGATTGCCTCTTCTCTATAGTCTATCCTAGGTCATCACCTATTCCTTTAGGACAAGCCAAAATAAAAGAATGTCCTTTAGTATCCCCTTAATCTACTAAATATTTTTGAACCACCACATATAGGTACTATCTCCCTTGGAGATCATGGTTCGGTAACCATTTTTTGTCAAATATTGAGCCCCTAAAATTTTGAAATGCCAAACCAGATCATCCTTTACATCCATGAAGTGGATATGGTCCCTCCTTAGCTCTGACATGAAAAATGACCAAACCTAGTGCCAATTGTTTTTCAAACCCAAATCCTCCACCGAAATCTAGCCATGGTGCCAACTAGATGTGGTCCTATTGTCATTGATCTAATTGAGTGTGCAAATACCCATCTCTTGGAGGACTAACACTAAATATTCCAGTGGAAAAATATGATCCCCACGTCCAACAATGGCATCCTTCCCTATCCAAACTCGAGTGTCCGAACCGACCTTCTAGGATAAATACTATCCAATAATAGGGAATGCCAAAGTCATATCCCTCCATTGATTAGATACATTAACAATAGGATTTTTCCTTTTGCGAATCCAGTCCAAAATAAACCCAGGAACTATGTACTTATCAACTAGAATGTGCCTCCAAAGATTGTCCTGAGTCAAGAAAGTCCACAATGATTTAACCACCAGAGCTCGACAAAAAACTGAAATATATTTTAAGCCCCATCCTCCCATTATTTTTGGCTTGGATAGGATTTTCCATTTTACCAAATGTGATCCCAAATACTCAGAGCTTCCCTTCCATAACTAATTGAAATAGAGCTTATGGATACTATTTAGTATCCTTTTCAGGATAAGCACCAATAGATGTCAATAAACAAGAATAACTTCAATCATTGACTTTATAAGAACTAGTCTACCTCGAGAAATCCATCAATTGCACCAAAATTTTATTCTCTGCTTAACTCAGGTAGGTAAGTTTGTGAAGATGTGTATGTTATTTGCCTCTATATTTGGGAGGAAAATAACACATTTTTAAAAAATTATAAGCATTCTTGTAGAATCACAAAAGATCTTCGGGATGTCATTTAGTATTCTACCTTCAACTGTTGCACATAAAAAATAAGATTATAACATAAAAAAGAATATTAGAGTTCAACCTTTTTCCTCGAATAGTTCTCGACTAAGACCATATGTGACTAGCAAAAAAGGTAAGGTGAAAACAAACACCCCTATCAAAGTTCTCTAGCTGAATTAAAGAAGGGAAACCTTGCACCATTTATTGAAACAACAAACGACACTGTGGTAACACAAGACACAATCCATTTGACCGAAGGGAGATCAAATTTGATATTTAGAAGCAATAGATGAATATAAATCCATGAAACTCTATCACAAGATTTAGAAAGATCGAGTTTGATGATTGAGACCAACCATTTATGGATTTTTATAGAATGCAAGCCATCCTGAGCCAAACCAATTGCTTCATGAATAAGCCTTCCTTTAAGAAAGCAAAATTGTTCAGTAGATATGATATTCGAAAGAACTATCTTAAGGCAAACTAAAATGATCTTAGATATGATTTTATAAATACAATTACAAATAACTATAGGATGAAAATCATCGAAAGAATTGGGAAAGTCCCTTCTTAGGTATTATTGCAAGGAAAGTTGAATTGATACTATGCAACAACTTACCCGAAGCACGAACTTCTTCGACCACCTGAAGAAGATCATCCCCAATAATATCAAAGAAATACTCAAAGAATTAAGTTGTCTAGATATCTAACCCCAAACTTTTATCTTTCTTGCAGCTAGAGATAACCACCCAAATTTCCTCTTTATTTATAGCATGATACAAATCTTGATTGACCTCATCGTCAATGAATCTTGGAAAGACAAATATTTGCTTAAGGATTTTCCCCATCTTGACTAGATTCAACTCCTTAAACAAACCTTTGAAATGTTCCACAGAGAGGCCATATCAAAGAATCTATGAGTCTTATTTCCTTGTGAGTCATTAAGCTCCCAAATGGTGTTGAAGTTTTTCATGCAGTTGGAAAAAAGTTGAAAACATTTAGTATTTTGGTCTCTCGCTGAAATCCATAAGGCCCGAATCTTGAGTCAACAATCATTTTCTTGCTCCAACAATAGATGACATCTGTGAACTTCCAAGGATCGACATGCCTCCAGAGTTGATGGATACCCTTGATCTCCCTGCAACTAGCCATATACATTTTCTATCTATATTTCACATATAAATCTGTGTTGTTGTTGGATTACATTACATACACTTGGTTGTTATTTGAAGTGAGATCGTTCCAAAAGAAAGTGAAAGGTTATTAAGCAAAAGGATGTGTTATCAATATTTCTAGAGCATAATATCCTTGCTGTGATTGGTTTGATTTCTAACTAATGGATTAATTTGTTATACCCATTTGAGGATTGGAAATGATTAGCAATTGGAATTATGTGTGTGTGTGTGTGTGTGTGTGTGTGTGTGTGTGTGTGTGTGTGTGTGTGTGTGTTGTAGGATTATTAAAGAAGAGTGTTGGTTGGTATTTCATTTACAAGAATCCATTTGTTGTTTTAAGGATGGTCCAAGTACAAACCAATGACCCCCATTCCCATTGCATTGTCTACTAATTAAAGAATGGTTGAGGAAGATGTAATGATGAACAAAGGTAGGCTAGTTGGAGTGGCTATGATTTAAAGTAAATATTGATTTGAGTTGTTTAATCATTGGGATTAAAAGAAGAGGGGTTCTTATAATGTTAGTATTGGCATAAGCCATCCTTCATGGATAGTTGACAAGTTAAAGCATGAGGAATTATGTCCATTGAATTGAACATTGCTTCTAGCATTACAATACATCAAGTAAACAATTATAATCCTTTTTTTTTTCCACAATTATAACCTAGCACTTCATCACTCAACTCAACCATATACCTCAAATTTGTGAGTAGTTAGATGTGGTTTCTATTGAAAAGAGAAGGATGAATGAAGGAATTAGAATTTGGATTTGAATTCTTGACAAGTTTTTGTACAAATAGTTTTTTTTATTAACACCACAAATAATGGGATAGCCTTTGTTAAGAACTCATCTAGATCTGCAAATATAGACGAAATCCTAACCATTTTGTGTATGCCTACCCGATGATAAAAAATAGAGAATTTAAAACTCGGAGTACTAACTACTTTGTATTCTTAGTTGGTTGTTTCATGTGCAAGTTACACTAGACAACATTGGGAAATTGGTTGGCATATTACAACCTTGCATGCCTATAGAAGAGCATGGAGCAGAGATTTTTTCACTCAACATTGCAATGTTAGAAAATTCCTTGCAATACTTAAAAGGACATATGTATCTATATAGGATAAAGAACAAACATCAAAGATGCATCTGCATAGTATCCATGTTGGTGAAGCAAGTGGGATATAATCCACTCATTTATGGATAATAATGGTGTTAGAGGAGTTGAATACTTGACAATGATGTAGTTGTGAGAACCTGGAATGGGTAAAGAAAATAAAGAAAGGTTAGAAGACTCAAGGTCCATCAATGTTCAACTTCAAGAAGAGAACAATGCTTGAAAGAGAAGGTATAGATTTATGACAATAGGATGGAAGAGATGGAGAAGAAACTTGATAACTCTGCCAAAATGTTGTCATTACTAAAGAAGTGTTTGATGAATGCCAAGACTCCCTAAAATCTATCATGGAATATTGGGACAAGAGTAGAGTGCAACTTGTGTAATTGGGAGAGAAGGTCATCCAGATGGATAGTTGGTAGGACGATAGGTTGACTTAGATGATGGCTCAACTATAACTAGAGTTCGCAGAGAAGATGAATAATCGAAAAATATACAAGTAGTTTTCCAAGATACCAAGGAAGAAAAGTGACCTTCCATTTCCATTGTATAGGCCAACACCATGATCGATACAACTGTGTTATTATTACCTTTCTTAGAAATTTTTCAAGAGAATTTTGGTGAATTTAAAAATCATACCAAAGGCATTGGTTCAAAATTGTTAAGGAAAATGGTCTATGATGGACAAGGGATAGGTAAGAAAATGCAAGGCATCATAAGCCCCATTGTAGTTGAACTGAGGGTCAAGCATGAAGGTATAGGTCTTAATGGTAGAGGGGAAAATCCTATGACCATGAAGACCACTTTTTTGAAGGAAAAAGACATGGCATAGTTGGCCTACTCATCAAATGAAATAACAATGACAAAGAAAGAGGGAAATAAACTACCACTCTATGCTTATTATGGTAGATTGAAAAAGGGAAGTGATGAAGAAAGTGTAAATACTTAGTCTACACCAACACTTAGAAAAAGTAGCAATACGTATGTAGTAGGTAAAGCATCCCTTGTTTGTCATTATTGTAGGAAGAAAGACCATAGTGATATTGATTGTTAGTTTTGTAAGGCATGTGCATTATGTGGGAATAAGAGGCACATTGGGATGTTTTTTTGGGAGAAACAAGCCACTTGACACAAGCCAAATTTTTTTCAAAGGAGGAATGGAAAGAAGACTTCCCCAAACCAACAACAAACTTAGAGGCACCTAGAGAAAATAAGGATTCCCGTAATCCATATAGTAACACTAAGAAAATTTTCCATCATTACAAGTTGAGTGGCCATTGGGAAGAGAAGTGTTGGTGAATCCATAGAGTGCTTCTGTAACACCCCCCAACCCAACCAAGGGACATTACAGTGCAAAATACTCATAAAAATGAAATATTTGTTAACTAATTTAATTCATTTACAACTAATAGATTCCCTATAGCTTTTAGCTACAAATTAAACCGGATTTAGCTATTGTCTATAACCATAAAATAGATGCATCTACATCATATCAAAATAATGTGAATGTAGCTTAATAATTCACGCAGTAGCATATAAATCATTCTAAAAAACACAGGGTTCATGCACAACAAATAAACTCATGAAAAAACACAACAATGAGATAAAACACTTATCTTTTATAACAGTTTTGCAACCAACTACTTGGGACAAACATTCCACCCAACCATTTATTGACTGTTCCAAATATCAATAGCCATTCACCACCAAGATGAGTATAGTAATCCACGAAAGAGGGTGGTCTCTCGCACTCCACTCACAACTCACAGAACTCCCAACCCATTGATATCTTCCTACAGCTGTCCTGATTTTCCACCAGCTCTCTTCCTCTTGACCTACCCAACCCAAGGAATGTACCCCTTCACTGATCTTAGTCCCTTGGGAAACCCATTCATTTATCAGGGTATCTCTAGCATAGGTAGTTAGTAATCTCTCAACTGGGAACTCAAGGGAACATGTTGTTAGGAAAACTACCAGTAAACCAACAACGAACTCTTGTTGTTATAGTTCCACTAACTCAAGAGTGCACTCTTCAGGCATGCCAACCTATCTCTTCAAGTTCCAGCTCCAAATACACTCCAATACACTCCATCTTTCTCTAAAATTTACCCTCCATGGATGCACCATCTCTAAGATCTCTTTCCTGCTCTCTACTTTCTCCTCATGCACAAAACTTGACTCTCTAAAATTGTTGTTCCAACCCATACGAATTTCCTCTCCTTTGGATTACTTGCTTGAATCACACTCTTCCCCAAGGTGATTGTACTCAACCCCCATGTGCCGAAAAACTTTGGGATGTGACTACTCACACCCACTCTCTTACATGTATTTAATGATTGTCTTTGAGAACACTCAATCAAAATTTAGGAGATTCATACACCAATAGAAAATTTAGGAAAATAGGTTGAATTAATATATATGGGTAATTCCCCCTTGGAACCCTCTTGGCTATTATACTCCCCTCTTTTTTGTATTAATTCATCCCCCATCTCTTTTCCGTGTCCCCTTAGAAACTTGCATCACATTTTATTATTAAAACATAGAAATACAATTCACATATTACATCGCTTTGGTCGTAGCCACACATTATATCTACATAAGCATTAATTAAACTGGGGATTATAGTGGGGATGTTACGTTTTCCCTTCCCTACAAATTTTTGCCATCTTCGGTGCACTCTATGCCGATACTCATATATGCAAATTTACATCACAATACTTAGAAATAAAAATTATGCAATTTAACAACTCCAACAACACCTCCCACCATAATCTCATGTTCCTCTCAACTCGCTGACCCAAGGAATGCACAATTAATTTATCATGATTAACACAAGGGATGTACCATCTGTTTATCAAGGTTAACTCAAGGAATGAACCATTCATTTATCAAGGTCCCCAGTGCAGTTGGCTAGGGCTCTAAGATGTGGTTCTAAAAATCTAGCTGCTCAAAATGGAGTCTTGCATTCTATTTCCTCAAAATTGTCAAAAATTTGTGGGTATTTTCCCCACATGTTTTCCTCATGCTCCCATGTAGAATATTTAGGACAGTAGAAATTCCATTGAACCTTTACCATCCCTATGGATTTGTTCCTAAACACTTTGACATTTCAGTCCAGGATGCGTACTAGTTCCACCTGAAAATCCCCTTCATGCTCCACTTGGATCACATTCCAATCAATTATGTGGTTAGGGTCAGGCACATATTTATTTAATAATGATACATAAAATACATTATGCACTCTCATGGATGAAATCAATGCTATCATGTATGCAACTCACCCTATCTTTTCTAATATTTTAAAAGGTCCACAATATCTTGCAGCCAACTTTGGGAAATTTCCTAATCTTAGCAAACTTATCTTTGTCTTCACTTTTAAAAACACATCTTCACCTACTTTAAAATATCTAAACACTCTATTCTTGTCTACATAAATTTTCTTCCTATCTCGAACAACCTTTAAATTTTGTTTTATCTTTTCCATTTACTCTTCCATTTCCTTCAACAAATTTGGTCCAACAACTACTATGTCTGTTGGATTGTCCCAAATTACTAGTGTGTTACTTTTTCTGCCATACAATGCTTCAAATGGAATCATTTTCAATGAGGCCTGATACCCATTATTGTATGCAAAATCAACTAAATGAATATAAACTTCCCACTTTGATTCCTGATCCATCACATACATTCTAAGCATGTCCTCAATTATCTTGTTTTTCCTTTATGTTTTCCCATCTGACTTTGGATGATATGTTGTACTGAGATTTAAATTTGTTCCAAAGCCTTTGAACAAACCCTTCCAAAAATTGGAAGTAAACTTTGGATCTCTATCTGAAACTATTTCCTTAGTCACTCGATGTAACTTAGCAACTTCTTTCATGTATATTTTTGCAATATTTGTTGCCTTGTGTGTAGTCTTTATTGGAATAAAATGTGTTGCTTTACTCAATTTATCCACCACCACCATGATGGAATCATGATGCCTCACTATTCTAGGTATCTTAGTAATAAAATAAATTGTGACAACTTCCCACTTCCATTCTAGAATAGGAAATGGTTGTAACAAACCTGTTGGGTGTCTATGTCCTGTCTTTACCTTTTGGCATCTAAACATGTGGCTATGTAATTAACCACTTCCTTTTTCATTCCCGTCCAAAAGTATTAGCTTCTTACTGCTGCAATTATCTTATGATATATTGGATGCCCGAAATATGGCACATTATGCATTTCCTTCAACACTGCATTTTTCAGCTCTCAACACTCTATTCATAAAACACATAAAGACTGTTGGGGAATTTGATAGTCCAAATGGCACTACCGTGAATTCATAATGCCCATAATTTGTCCTGAATGTTGCCTTGATGATGTCTTCTTTCTTTATTATTACTTGATGATAACCTGATCTTTAGTCAATCTTGGAAAATATTCTTGCACCTTTCAACTAATCGAACAAATCATCAATTCTTGGTAAAGGACACATGTTCTTTATGGTGACCTTATTTAGTTGTCTAAAATCAATACATAGCCTTAAGGTTCCATATTTCTTCTTTACAAAAAGAAATGGGGCTCCCCAAGGTGAAACACTTGGGTGTATATACCGCTTCTTTAAAATCTCTTCAAGTTACATATGCAACTCTTTCAATTCTTGTGCACCCATTCTGTAAGGTGTCTTGAACACTAGGGTAGCTCTCGACACCAAATCAATAGAGAAATCAATGTCTCTCTTTGGTGGAAATCATGTGATTTTGATACAAAACATATTCAAAATCTCTCAAGACTGGATGGTATTCAATACTTGCCACTTTATATTTGGATGCCTCTTCCACATGGGCTGCAAAAATTTGACATCCCTTTCTGAAACTCTTCTTCAACAACATAGCTGAAATTTCTCTAACAACTACAACTCTCAGAATTCCTTGAATCTTGCCTTGCTGCCCTTCTTCATCAAGACATGCATTTGTCTTATTGTAACATTCTAGGACAACATGATGTTTTTCCAACCAATCCATGCCAAGTAGGCATTCATATGAACCCAATGGTATGATGCTTACATCTACCTTTGTGTTGAGTCCATTCATGTCTATCAGACAATATTTAACCAACTCATCGATTTTCCTCTTAGTTCCCATGGATAATTGAACTAACCAATATTTCTTATGCTTATTTATTTGCAAGTGAAATATTTCAACAATGTTAGCATTCATGTAACTATGGCTGGCTCCAGAATCAATCAAAATTGCTATGGGCTAGTTGTCAATCTTACCTCCCACTTCAATCATGGAAGATTGATACTCTACTTGCTTGTTGTCCAAGGTTGCATAAATCCTTGGCATGTTTCCTCCCAGTGTTTCAAACTCTTATATGTTGTGTACAATCCTCATTATTTCTCCTTTGTGAGGGAAGTCCCTATATAAGTGATTTCCCTCACATCCCCAACATTGAATAGGTTGTTTCCTTGGCCTTTTCCCAAATGAATCCACAGTCTTGTGCTCATTTTGGACTGCTTGACCTTGCTTATTTGCTTGGGAGTTATTCTTGAAAAAGGGTGGCTTAAAACCTTTCTTCCTTTGATCCTTTTCCCCTTTCATCTTATCATTCCAAACCTTTTGGAAAATTGGCCTTCCTTTGCTTTGCTCATAAAGACGCGTTTCTCTCCTTATGGTTTCCTCCAAGGTCTTGGGGTTATCATATTGTATCTTGTCACTATAGAAGGATGGTAACCCATTTAGAAACCTTTGGATGTTGACCTTCTCATCCTTGATGAAGTCAACATAGTTCAAAAATTCAAAGAACCACTTCTCATATTCCTCCATTGTCATGGTTCCCAACTTGAGTTCAAAGAACTCCTTCATCTTGTTGGAATAATGAGAGGGGGGTAGGTGAATCAGTATAAGCACTTTATACCACTTTTAACCACAATATATATTCTTTCACTTTAACAACAATGTTCAACAATATATCATCAATGTATCATCTATGAATGCATCCAATATATATATATATATATATATATATATATATATATATATATATATATATATATA
>JZKD02S1673517.1:446308-463855 GCA_000966675.3 Picea glauca | reverse complement strand
GTACATGCATTCCTTAGGGTTTATACATTCTCTCCAGGGTGCACTTTGATTAGTGTAGGAAGAATGGCCCAGGGTGGGGAATGGTCGAGGTTCAGAAGACAAGACAGTTATTCTTCCTTACTTAGAAGAATAGTCCAGATATCTCATTGTTCTACTCCGAGGGCAGATATTCTTTCATATCTCATAGACGTGAGTGAAATATTGACCCAAATGATTCAGTTTATATCATAACATTTTTTCTATGCAGGTTCATATCAGATGATTATTATGAAGATTGTATGACAGTAGATGTATACTATTGTGGTGGATGTGTTCCACTGTTCGTGAATATACGTTACTGATCAAGTACTTGTTTGCTACTTGGTGTGGTAGTGTACCACTGGATTATAGTTATGTACTACTATGGATAGACACAATTGTGTTCTATTTTGTTCTGATTGCCTTGAAGACTATCAAGCAATTTATTGGAAATAATTATCAGCCAAATGAATGATGAACAAAGATTTTCTAGAAAGAAAATGGTTCATAACATTTACTCTTCTAGATTAAAAGAATGGCTCTTGTATCACTCTATGGAGTGAGCATTATGTATGATTACTCAGATAGAGTATGGTTTCGAGAGATGATGCAGCTAATGATGATGATGGTGCTCATGATCTAGTCTATATAACTATGTTGATGCTACAGAGTGAATGGTATGTTTTGTTCTCAAATACCATTACCTGTAATACCTCCCTAGCTAGGAGGGAGTGTTGATATTATGGTAGCTATGGGAGGTATTTACCTCCATGTGTAAACCTACCAAGGATAGAATACTCTGGGAAGCAAGAAGAAACCCTAAAGAGTTGGCTAATAACCCTAGAAGACTTGTTGGCTCAAGAAGATAATTTATATTAGGTTATTAGCCTCCAAGAGAAGAAGTCGGCCAGAAGAAATAATAATATACTGAACAGACAGGTACCCAGAAGGAGAAGTCGGCCCTAGTAAGTCTTCTAGAACCACTATAAATACAGGGCACCAGTCTCTCATTTGACACATCTCAACAGTTTCAGAGAGCCAGTTCTGCGCAGTGCAGTTGCAGTCTTGTGCATAGGTTTGGAGGAGAGTTGCTGGTGTAGCTAGCAGTTACATTTTGGCTTGGACTATCTCTTGGCTAGGGTTTGGAACATCTGATCAACCTTTATTGATGCACTATCCTTGGGGAAAAGTGCACTACCCTTTGTTTGGCTATCTAGCCTAGGGTTTTCTTCCAGAGTGATTCTCTGTCAAGGTTAAGGTGCTCGGAGGGTGGCTTCGTCCTATGGTTGGGTGACAAGGGTATTTTCAATGGTAAAACGAGCACACATGTTTCATATTCTAACAAGTTACCCTTTACCATTGATGTCAAATGGGGAGAGAAAAACAGTAAAAATAGAAGCATGAAGACAGGGGGAGTCAACATGAAGACAAGATGACAATATAGTCATTGGGATTAGAGCATGAAAACAAGGGGACTACATTTTTTTTACTAAGTTTCCATCAATGCCAAAGGGGGAGATTTTTGGAAAATTGGTTGTCATTTATTTCAACCTTAGAAGAATTCCTAAAGAAAATCCCTTAAGCCCCTAAAAGTGATGATGATGTGTTCACTTGAAGAAGCCTTCAAGATCCTTGAATAGCCTTGAAGGATCCTTGACATAAGTGTACATAACTCCAAAGTGGTCCCTTTATGGCGCAAATTTTAAGTGTGGCCCTCACGGGATGAGATAACATGTGGTTTTTTCCACATACCCACTTAGTTTGAGTTGTACACAAATAGAGCCTTGAACGAAGTGAAGAATCCCTAAAACAAAGTGAAGAATCCTATAAATTCAAGTGAATAAGCCCCTAAAACAAATATAAGAAGCCCCTAAATCCAAGTGAAGAATCCCCTAAATACAAGTGAAGAAGCCCCTAAATCCAAGTGAAGAATCCCCTAAATCCAGGTGAAGACGCCCCAAAGGTCGACCATCCTTAAGGAAAAGGTGCGACCCCCCTCATGTGGAGAATACTCATATAAATAAGATGAGCCTCATTTGGAATTAGGATCACACCAATTTCACTTAGCCAACTAAGAGGAGAGAATTTCATCCTAGAGGAGTGATTTTCCAAGGGAAGATGAAGTGAAGAAGGGCGAAATTCCAAGGGAAGATGAAGTCTTGTGATGATTTGTTCTATGGTTTTCTTTGAAGGTCATCTTGGAATTTTTTATATAACTTTTTTTATAGAACGATTCAGATAGAAAAACTTAGACGTGTTTCAAAATATATAGAAAATAATATTGGGTATGAATTTTAGGTCTTGAATCATTACAAGTTTGGAGTTATACTCAGTGGAAGTTGAGGTTTTTAAAACTAGGGTTTTCTTCTTCAAAACGATTTGTCTTTCCATTTTTGCTATAAATTGTTTTCTGAGATGATTCAAGGAGTGAAACTTGGATGATTTTAGATAATATATAAAATAATATTGGGTGCAAGTTTCATATCCTGATTCATTACAAGCATGGAGTTATACTTGTTGGAAGTTAGGGTTTGTGACTAATCCATAAACTAGTCCCAAATAGGTGTTCGAGATAAAACAATTATATCTGAAGCTTGGTAGGTTCAAATTGGATTCCACTTGTTGCATTAGAAGGAGAATATATCCTAATATCTAAGGTCCAACTTTCATATTCAAAAGCAAAAAAATGAGCTCGTGGTGAATCTTGCAAGTTTGCATATTTGAGGTATAGTTATGAGTAGTTTTGTATGCATATTTAAGAAGTGATTTTGGGATAGTATTTGAAGGTTTATTTGATCTTGTATAATCATTTAAAATATTCCAAGGGGATTTTTTTCTCCTTTTAGTAGGTACTGGAAAACATAGGGAGTGGGTGCTTCCTTCAAGTTGGTGTTTGTAAATTCTTCAAAGTACTTAAGAAAATTTTATGTGGTTTTCTCCCAGTTGGGTTTCCACATAAAAATATGTGTGCAATGTGTATGATTTTATGTGATGATGAATGGAATGATTAATGGTTAATGTTTATGTAGTGATTGAAGGTCAAAATTGTTGAAATAACTCTATAATGATTCACGCCCCTCTCAGTATTCTTGAATATTCTAACAAAACTCATCTTTACATGTCAACTCTTCCACTAGTAGGTTCTTTCATTTTATGAGGTACTCATTAATTGCTCGATTTTGTAGTTGTTTAATCCTTGGTCCAAAGATTGTTTCTGGTTCTAGTATGACTTTCCCTTGTTCATTAATATCTATTCAAATATTTTGGACTTGGATCTTGTCATTGATTACCTTCTCTAAGAAAGAAACATGGAAAAGTGGATGTACACGTGAACATGGATGCAACTCTAATTTGTAATCCATACTTCCAATCCTTTTTAGCACATTAAAGGGGCCATAATATTTGGGTGCTAATTTATTGTCCTTATTTTTTTGCTTGAGTGACATCTATTTAAATGGTTGTAGCCTTAAAAATACCCAATCCCCCACTTCAAATTCCCTTTCACTACGATGTTGATCTGCTTGTTGTTTCATTCTATTTTGTACCATAACCAAGTTGTCCTTCAATAGTCTGATAACCTCTTGTTGGTGCCCTATGTGGTCCTCCACTACTTGAACCTTTGTAGTCCCTTTCAAGGGTGATGTGATGGATGGAGGATTATATCCATAAAGTTCCAACAACGGGGACATTTTTGATGAAGTATGGAAGGATGAGTTGTACCACCATTCTGCCAAGGGAAACCACTTGACCCATTGTGTATGTTTATTAGATGCAAAGAAACAAATATATCCTTATAGAAATTTATTCACAATATAAGTTTTCCCATTGGATTGAGGATGGTAAGATGAACTGCGAGCCAATTGAGTACCCAAACAAGAAAATAATGTAGTCCAAAAATTTCCAATGAAAATGGGATCTATGTCACTTACAATAATATTGGGGACTCCATGTAGCTTTTGAATTGTTTCCATGAATGTTTCCACTATTTGTAATTACTTTGAAAGGATGAGAAAGAGAGAAAAAATGGGCATACTTTGTTATTCGATCCACCAATACCATGATGACAACATTTCCTTCAGATTTGAGTAAACCTATAATAAAATTCATTGAAACTTATTCCCAATGTTGACTTGGTATAACTAATGGTTTTAGGAAACCTAACATCTTGATTATATCTCCCTTATTCTATTGGAAGAACACACATTTAGACACAAACTTTTGAACATCAGTTTTGAGACCTTCCCCAAAAAATCCTTCTTGATCCTGTGGTCAGTTTTCAAGAATCCTAAATTCCCTCATATAGGATAAATGTGCAATTCCATAAGGACCTTTTTGTTTGAGTTGGGAATTCTTACATAAATATAGATGATCATGATACCATAGAAAATCATTCTTCCAATTTTTTTTATCTAATGAACCGGGGTCCTCTTGTAGTTGTTGAATGATCTTTTGTACCTCTTGATCTTGCTTCCATTATGTTCTTTATTCTTCCATGAAATCAAATTTCGGAATAGAAATAGCACATAGTGAATTATCTCTTTCTTCTTCTTTCCTTGAAAGTGCATTTGCCACAATATTATGTTTTCCTTTATTGTAGGTAATTTCAAAGTCATAAACTAGCATATTTGTAACCCGATTTTGTTTCTCTTTTGAATATAATCATTGCTCCAAGAAGTACTTCAATCTACCGTGATATGTTTTTACTTTGAAGTGTCTTCCTATTAGGTAAGGGCACCATTTCTTAACTGCATGTAGTATCACAAAAAATTATTTTTCGTAAATGGGTTTGAGTAAGTTTTTTCCTTTAATTTTGCTACTTTCAAAGGCAAGGGGCCTTCCTTATTGCATTAAAATTGCACCAATGTCATGGCCCGAGGCATCACACTCCACAATAAATTCTTTTGTGAAGTCATGTGTGGCTAGGACAGGAGTTGTACACATAGCCTCCTTAAGTTTTTCAAAATATTTGGTTGCTTCTTGAGTCGAGGAACATGCTTCCTTATTTAATAATGTTATTAGAGGTGTTTTTATTTGACCATAGTTCTTGACAAAATTGAGGTAATATTTTGTCAATCCTAAGAATCCTCTAAGTTTCTTCAAGGTTTGGAAATTGGTCATTCCCTCATAGATTTAATTTTGTTAGGGTCCACTTTTACACCTTCATGAGATACAATATGAACCAAATATTTCACTTCTTGAACCCGAAAGGCACACTTGGAAGGCTTTGCGTAAAGTTGTTGCTCTTCCAAAAGTTGTAACTTTGTCAACATGTTTTACATTTTCTTCTCAAGTTTTGTTGTAGATTAGTATGTTATCAAAAAATACTAACACAAATTTTCTAAGGAAGGGTTTGACAATAGAATTCATCAAGTTTTGAGATGTTGAAGGTGCATTATTAAGTCCAAATGGCATAACCAAAAACTCATAATGACCTTCATGTGTTCTAAAGGCTGTTTTGGGAATGTCTTCCCACCTCATTCTAATTTGATGATATCTAGAACAAAGATCCAACTTAGTAAAAAATATTTCTCCATGAAATTCATCTAATAATTCATCAATGATATGAATAGGAAACTTATCTTTGATGGTCATTTAGTTGAAATGTCTATAATCTAGACACATATGCCATGAACCATCCTTCTTTGTAACCATCACTACTAGTGAAGAGAAATAACTTTGTTTAGGTTGAATGATGCCTGCCTCTAACATTTCTTGGATCATATGCTCAATCTCACTCTTCTGTGCAAATAAAAATCTGTAAGGCCTAATGTTAGATGGTAAACTTCCTAGTTGCAAGTGAATAACTTGGTCATGATCTCAAGCAGGTGGAACACCCTTAGGCATATCTCCAAATACCTTGGAATGGTTGTTGATAACTATTTGGATATCCATTGGAGCAGAGGATATATATGTTTGAACATCTCGTGAGCACAATTGTGCAATTACACCATGGTGTCCCTTTTTGAATAATTTTGTCATGCTATTAGAGCTTATCACCTTAGAGGGTTTCCCTTGGATACCTCTAAGATCAATTTCCTTGCCTTCTAAAGAAAATCTCATGAAAATATCTTGAAAATTAAGGGCCATTGTTCCCAATGATTGTAACCATTGGACCCCTAATAACATCAACACCACCCATTTGGATGGAAATCATGGGAATGTCCAAAAAATACTCCCCCATATTGAGCTTAATACTATGGCACTTCTCAAAATTTTTTATGGTACCTCCATTTGCAATCATTACTTGAAACTCTAGTGTTGGAAATACAAAGCAATTGAGATCTTTTGCTAATTTGCAATTGATGAAGTTATGGGTACTACCCGAATCAATCAATGTTGTTACCTTTTTCTCTTTTATGTGTCCATGTATATTGAGGGTTTGTGGAGTATTGATGTCATCCAATTCTAATTCTTGATGGTTCCAATTCTTGATCTTCTTCCTCTTCATAGTCTATGTAGAATAATTTCTTCTCACTGCATTTATTCCCCTTACTGTACTTGTTGTCACTATTGAAACATAGTCCCTTTTATCTTCTTTCATCCATTCACTGAGGTGTCAACCTTGTTAGTTGTGGTACAATTGTCTTATGAACCCAAAAATGATCTATGCTACCTACATATGCTCCAAGGGTAGACATGTGTAGGCTTATTCTTGGCTTGAATATGACAAGCAAATTGCATATTCCATAATATTTCCAGGATGTTTTAGGAAAATATCATGTTTAATGTCTTATTTTAATCCACCCATGTAATCTTCCAACAAATTTTCATCACTCGTGTCATCCACCCTTGTGGCCAATACCTGAAATTCTGAATTATAATCTTCAATATCACCTAAGTGCTTGATTCTTGTCAATCAACTGAAGTAGTCATGTTCCCAAGTTTTCCCATATTGTGATTATAAGTCTCTTGTAAATAAACCCCAACTATAATGATAAGAAGGGGGTTTCCTTTTAAATACCCATTAATACCATTGATATGGTTTTACCTCAAAGTTCAAAGTTGCTATGTGAATCCTTTGCTTATCATCCATAATATTATGTAGTTCAAAATATTGCTCTATTTGGTTCACCCAGGTAAATACCTATGTTTCATCAAACTTCCTTAATCAAACCTTGAGAAGGCTCACTCCTTTTTATTCGTAAGTAACTCTATTATTAGAGTTAAATCCCCCTCATAATTTCTTATTATTGGAAATTTGTTCAACCTTAATACTACCTTTATTTTCATGAGTCCCTTCAAACACCTTATCAATTTTAGGCAACCTCCCATTTAAGGCTTCCATAATATTTTGTTCCATTTGTTTCAACTTTTTTCCATCATTCTTTTCATATGTTCCTTATTTTCATCCGTTTTTCTTTCCGTTTAGGTCCGAGTATTCATCAAATCAACCTTTTTCATTGACCTATCATTCAATTCGTTGATTTGACTATTCAATTTGGATAGTTGGTTTTGTATCTTCTCATTTTATTCATGAGTCATGGAGGAGATTTCTTGAGGCTTAACTGGTGAAGTAATTTTTGGATCTTTATTTGGATCCATGGAAGAAAAACATCTATTTTTTTTTTTTAAAATGAGATTGCTAACCACTAAAAAATATTTTAAAATCACCAAAAAATAACTTATGCAAAATCCCTAACTTCCACAAGAAATATATAATAAAATGTAATAACTGAAAATATGAATTTTTTTCCACATGTACTTCACTGTGTCAACTCATGATTATGAAAATTTCAGAGTCTAAAACTTCACTGAAAAAAATTTACAACGAAAATCCCAATATAATTTATTTCAGGTTTAGTCACAGACCTTGTCTTCCATGTACTATATCTCCAAACATTTAGCAAACTAGAACCTAATTTTTTTACCACATATACTATGAAATGTCTCCTCAGTCTCCACAAATTTTCACTATCTAAAACCTTCCAGAAAAAAGTTACAACAAAAATACCAAGATGACTCGTTTAAAACTAAATTCAAGATGAGTCAAAAACTCTATCTTCCATAGGATATATCTTTGAAAGTATAACGACCCAAAAATTGAAATTTTTACTCGTGGTACTTCGATATGTCACCTAAGTAACCTGATTTTGTTTTTGACTGAAGCATCCCCCCAAAAAAGTTATAGTGAAAATTCCAATATGACTTCCAATATAATTCTCATAATAGACATAGCCATCATTATGTTACAATCATGGAAACATAAGCTCTTCCCCAAGGATTCCTAAAAAATGATGGAAAATTCTCCAAGATTGCATAACCAAAGTCAAGGAATATGCATGCATGCTCACAAATCACCACATGGCTTCCCAAGAATCCCACATATCTCACTTGGGAAACTTATCCCAAGGTCGAGATGGCTAAGGATATCATAAAGTCAAAGAATTAGGCTTATGATAAAACAATGTAATTGGGATTTGACCCCTTTGAGCTCCCTAAGCCCCCTTTCATTCATTTGTTATGAAATCATAGCTTGTTATGTTCTTGTCCTTTTCCATTTGTAGTTGGTGATGTCTTCTTTATTATTAAATTTCAATGTATAATATTTACATATTACATCGCTTGGCCCTCGACCATTCATCATACACAAAAACACATTTCTAATCCAAGGATCAAAACTTGGGTGTTACAACCAACATGTAGGGTTATGTAAGATTTCCATTCAATTGACATGGCCATATGGATTTTTTTCCATGCTAGGAAGCAATTCATCCTAGCAAAAGAAGGTAGTCCACACCTGCTCTTGTAGAATTGTTACGTGATGGCATAACTTGCTAGGATCACAATGAACAAGGAGACTAGAATTTGAATTGGCCTTCATTGGCTACTGATATAGAGCATCTCCAAGTTTGAGAATGCAAGAGACTTGATGTTGAATATGGGAATGAATTATGAGTGAAGAGTTCAAGTATAGAGATTGCTTAGAGCTAAGAATTGGTGTGAAAAATTCTGCATTGTGGGAACAAGAAAGCCAACAACTAAAGATAGATCCATAGGCACAACCAAAGCCAATATTCAGAGATATATCTAGGAGCCAGAGTCAGATCCATGTTCCATAGAAGTATACAAAAGGAATATTGATCCAAATTGGTTTCCTCTAAGCTCTAGGAGACCAAATAACTTCTCAATGGGGAGGTGCGATGAAAAATGGATCTGAGCAAGTGAATGGTTGTAAGACTTATCACCTACAAGTTTAATTATGTGATTAATGAAGGTTAGATAAATTATTAAAGACAATGTAAAAGTAAAAGTAAATGAGACAAAATAAAGATAAATAAATGAAAGACATAAACATAATATTAGGAGAGAAAATATTGGGAAATAGGAAATGAAAGGTTAGGTCTATTTTTCCTTCCCATTACCTCAAATCTCCCTATTTATTTTTGCACTTTCACTCTCAAAAGATATTTTGGCTAAGGAGGGGAGTATACACAGGGAGCCATGAACTGTATTGTAACCAAATATTGTCAAAATGTAAGATGAGAAACCATTTGAAGATGGTTTTCTCGCTTATGTTTCCAAGGTAAAATGTTTGTCTTATGGTATGTTTAAATAATTGTGTGAATTCAATATTGTTTTCTCATATTTTTTTGCTTGATTCAATCATGAGATAATGGACACATTATCATTGAATAATATATCCATGCAACATTGTATTCCATTGGTCGATTCACTGGTGACACATGATGGTCTATAAAAGCTAAACCTTGTTGAAACTACAATGTCATCTCTCAATTGTATAATTTCTCTTTGGGTGATATTTGACATTCCATTGACCATGCACTTCAATCCAAAATGAATCAAATTCTTTGTGTGATGGTGAATTCATGTTGAATTGAATCTTTGTCAAATGACTAGGCAATTGTAATGATTGAAAGACTCGAACTGTAGATTCAATTTTCCAATGAGATTGATGGCCCAAGAATCAGAGTTGTTACTCCTTAGTTGCTAATTTATCCCCTTGTAATAAAAAACATAGTTATCCTCGAACCCTTGGGGTCTAAAACCAACCTAGAGAGGGACAAAGCAGAGGTTTCAAATTGCCTATTTCTTATCCTCAAGGTTGCACATAGTGAATTCCTTACCCTTGAGGCCTTACATAGGTTGTACACAATCATACAATGGTTGCGTGGGTCGTACACATCACTGAATAAGCCACATGCAAACTTGGTAGGCTGGATCTACCTTGTTGGACTATTTACTGAGTGTATTTATGTATATAGTAATTGAATGGTTAAATTAAATAATAGATGGCATAAACTCTCATTCCAACAATCATTGGGAATTCTCCAAAACCAAGGTGACAACCCACTTTAACAATTTGTTGGTCTTTTACTTATTTCCTCTCATACTCTTATTTATTACTGGAGACATTCCCATATAAATCTATGTTGTTGATGGATTATATTACATACACTTGGTCGTTATTGGAAGTGATATCATTCCAAAGAAAGTGAATGGTTATTAAGACAAATTATGTGTTATCAATATTTCTAGAGCATTATATCCTTGTTGTAATTGGTTTGATTTTTGGTTGATGGAGTAATCTATTATACCCATTGGAGGATTTGTAGATTTTAACCTTCTATAATTATTTATTGCAAACAAATTCTTAATAAAAACACAAAAGATACAATGGCACACACACACATTACACATAGATTTTACCCTGGAAACCCAAACCAAGAAAACCAACAACCTATTTAGAGCCGCACTTCTAATATTCTATTCATCATATATATTTATTATTTAGAATACGATATACATGATCCAATAACATCCAAAAACCCTAATCCATTGACCTATATTAGTAAAAAACCCTAATTCCTTAACAAGAATTAGAAAACCATCGACCAAAATCACATGCCAAAAAAACCACTAAAAACGGACGCAAAAAAATGCCAAAAAAAATATTTTCAGGGGCCTTGACCCCAAACCCACGCATAGGGGGGCTCCTGTCCCTTGTGACCCCCACGCAATCAGTACAACACAAACACTAGGTATATTCATGAGTGAATTTCCAATTGGTATTGCATTTACAAGCATTCATTTGTTGTTGTAAGGATGGTCCAAGTACAAACCAATGACCCCCAATCCCATTGCATTGTCTCCTAATTCAAGAATGATTGAGGAATATATAATGAAAAACAAAGGTAGGCTAAATGGAGTAGATATCATTTAAATTAAATATTAATTTGAGTTGTTTAATAATTGGGATTAAAAGAAGAGGGGTGCTTAGAATGATACTCTTGGCATAAGCCATCCTTCATGGATAGTTGACAAGTTAAAGCATAAGGTAGTCTATCCATTGAATTGAACATTTCTTCTAGTATTACAATACATCGAGTAAACAATTAGAAGCCATATTGTTTTTGCACAATTATATCCTTGCGCTTCATCACTCAGCTCAACCATATACCTCAGATTCATGAGTACATGGATGTGCTTTATATTCAAAAGAGAAGGATAAATGAAGGAATTGGAAACTAGATTTGAATTCTTGACAAGGTTTTGCAAAAACAATTTTTTTGATTGACACCACACATAGTGGGTTGACCTTTGTTAGGAACTCATTTGGATCTACATATACAAAGGGAATCCTAACCATTTTTTGTATGCCTTCTCAGTGATAAAAAACAGAGAATTTAAAACTTAGAGTCCCAACAACTATTGCATTGTTAGCTAGTGTTTGTGTGTGAGTTACATTAGACAATAGTGAGAAATTGGTTGGCATATTGAAACCTTTCATACCTGTAGAAGAACATGGAGCAAATAATTTTTCACTTGGAATTGCAGTGTTAGAACATGCCTTGCGACCATTAGAAGGACATGGGTTTCTATATAAGATAAAGAACGAAGATCAAAGATGATTCAATATAGTATCCATATTGATTAAGCAAGTGAGCTATAAGTCCCTCTTTTATAGATCAACAAGAAGGGATGTATTCATACTATGGATGATATGTTGAGTCACCCACTTGCATGGGTATTCCAAATTTTAGATATACACGTTCCGGTTTATTAAGACTAGAAATAAGGGTATGCATATGACCCATATTTTGTCCTTGTACTTACAACTATACAACAACCTACTACTATCAATCAAATGCCATTCTTGGACTATACTCTTTAGGTTATAACAACTTTTTGTCCCCAATCAGATTAGGCTCATCTTCTATTTTTCTGGAAGGTGCATTCTTCTCTTTATGGAGGAAGGCTTTGACACTCATAAAACTCTCCTCCATCTACAAAAACATTTATTTTGGCCTTCAATGACAAACTAGTTCTGTGTTTTTTTCAGACATTGTTCTTTATGTAGTCGAAATAAGCTAATAAATTGTAAGATTGAGCTATATCAATTGTTTCCCATTCCCACCCATCCATGGGATGCTATTTTTATGGATTCTATTTTAGGCCTTCCTATGACTCTCTATAAGCATGATTGCATTTTTTTGTAATATGTCGCTTCTCCAAAATGGTTTGATTTATACCCCACAACAAACACATTACAACCCAATGGATTGTATATTTGTTTTTTTTTCATGCATGGACCAACCTTGGGCTCCCTCAAATACACTATTTTCTTATCGCGATGCTCATTTTCTCAGTCACTTTTGGAAAACACTAAGAAGATATTGAAGATATTGGAGTGAAAAATGCAATTGTCAACTGCATTTCACCCAAAAACCAATGAGCAAATCAAAGTAGTAAACCTTACCTTGGTCCGGTTACTTTGTACTTCCTATGATGAGAATCATTAGTGAGATACAACATTGCATATTGTTTAACATTATTACAAAAAAAAAAAATCATTCCATCATTGGTTATTCTCCTTTTGAAGTGTTTGAATTTCTAGTAGCCTTGCTACAAACTACCTCTCAATAGCAACTCACAACTCAAAAATAGGCCAATACTATTGTTAGCACACTAGAATGTATTCATTTACAAGTTCATAGTGCTCTTATAATCAAGAACATGTGAAGGCCTTTTGCGATCACCAACATAATTCAACCTCATTAATGGTTGGTGATCATGTCTAGTTATATATTTAGAAGTAGTGTTTTCAAGGAACCAAACATCATAAGTTTCACCTGCTTAGATATGGTCCCTATAAGATTTTAGAAAATTTGGGTTAAAATGATTTCAGGCTTGAGTTTTCATCACAACTTGGCATTCATCTAGTTATTAACATTTCCCAACTCAAGAAGTATGAGTCAACCCATATTGAAGAAGTGTTGTCAATTTCTCATTCCATGGACAATATGCCTTATTTTTTGTAATGATTGGACCAAGATACTCTGGTGGATGTTCTCACACAGACTCACACTCACCATGTCATTATCAAAACATACCTCATTGGTAGTAAAGAAAAACTTCCCACATAGGCCAAGTGTTTTTTGGACGATGAATTTGCTACACATTTTTTACAACTAGTTTTGCAAGTAGGGACACTTGCTACTTCAAACTGGGAGAAAATGGTGCAAAATACACGGCATGGTGAAGTGGAGCATAATAATTGAAATAGTTATTACAGAGTGGAGGATAATAGTTGAAATAAATGTTAGAGACTAGTGATGAATAATTAATAAGGTAGTTAGATAATATACTATAATAAAGGGGAAGACATGGTCAAAATGAGTTGTTCCCTTTTTGTATGGAATGTGCCTATATGAATGAGACATTTTGGTATGTATAAATTTAGTTTTTGGAGGGGAATGAAGAGAACATTTTGATTCCAGTTGTTTATTTTTTGTTCTATTATGTATCAATAAACTAAATGATTAATGAGATTGAAGCAAAATATGATTAAAAAACAAAGGAACCAATACTATGGAGATGATTGTACAATTTTTGAGCTAGCGTGTAGGAAAACTGACAGTATGGGACTAATTTTAAGAGCATCTACATGAAATATCTATAACCTATGTTAACAAAAAACAAAATAATAGACTATGGTGTATACGATATATGCTCCCATCATCCAACGTTTAAGACAAAAGTCATTTGCAATGGCTCTAAAAGAATCAACTAAATACAAATAAGTATTACAAAAGTATTTACAACACCCTTATCATTATTTCTTGATATGATACAACCATGGTGGTAATGTTGTATTTTAATGTTTTCCCATATACAACTAAAATACCCTCCCCAAATCAATAGAATGACAAAGTAACACAATACAACCATGGTGGTAATGTTGTATTTTAATGGTTATATACAACTAAAATACCCTTCCCAAATCAATACAATGACAAAGTAACACCAAGAAACAAAATGTAATTATCCTAATTTTCTCAATCTAGAAACAATGGTTTTGAGGTCTTCAGTGTTGTAGTTGATTTTTAAGGGGGATTTGGGCATAAGAGAAATATGACATAGAAATAGACATGGCTCCTAAATTGTTGGACAACTAGAAGGGTGCGACTTTGAAAACATAAAGAAAGATTTGAGGTATGTGAATATTTGTAGTTTCAATGGGATTCCACCTACTCTATTTACAAATGGCCAGTGCATAAAAGGATACTCCTAATAACATGAATCTTAGTACAATTAATAGATAGTTTAGTTAGTTGCACCTACACACCATCTCGAAGTTGAGTTTATTGCATGTTGTGTAAAAGTCTTAAAACCTTTCCATCCAATTAACTGCAATTGTTTATCATTCTCATAATTCAAATCTTTATGGTCTAGTTGATTCCAAATAATGAACTAAGTTCTGCTACTAGGATGGATCGTTTGGGTATGTTGGTCGATAATCTACATGAGAAGGAATCCACAATGGAAGAGTCATTTGTGTGTTTGTTTGAAAAACAAACCGCACGAGGAGCCAAACCATAGCAAGATATTATGTGCTACTACTTGATGGGCATGCTTAGCTTTCCATGTCTCTTCATTTAGGGCTAAGAACCAACCATGTATACCACATCTTGAGGAAAATTTCTTTAGAAATGAATGGAAGAGAAAGGAAAAACTCACAATTCAATATCTCAAATACCCCACAAAAAGTGTGCATCCCTCACTTACTATTCATGCTTTTGGGCATATGTAGAAGAGGCTTAGAAAGATCTAGAAAATATCAAACAAGGCCAACACCCAAGGTTACAAAATCTTGAAAATTTTGAAGAGTATGTGACAACAATGGAAAATACTCTTAGCATTTCTTCATATAGACAAATTATACATAGATTTAATAGGTAAAACATTTATTCTTCCAAGTTTTAAGTTTTAGTATGAGAGTTTTTTAGAAGATGATGTGTTTGCATGTCACTAGTGAACCAAACCACTAACTGGGTCCCAAAGATTAGAGTTTTTGATGGTCTTTAGTGGTATTGGGTAATATTAAGACAATGCATGTGCTAATGGTTATATACAACTAAAATACCCTCCCTAAATCAATACAATGACAAAGTAACACCAAGAAACAAAATGTAGTTATCCTAATTTTCTCAATCTAGAAACAACAATTTTGAGTGTTGTTGTAGTTGATTTTTAGGGGGGGTGGTTGGGAATAAGAGAATTATGACAGAGAAATAGATATGGCTTCCAAATTGTTGGGCACCTAGAAGGGAGCAACTTTGAAAACATAAAGAAAGATATGGGGTATGTGAATATTTGCAGGATCAGTGGGATTTCCACCTACTCTATTTATAAATGACCAATGCATAAAAGGATACTCCTACTAACATGAATCTCAGTACGATTAATAGATATTTTAGTTAGTTTCACCTACAAACCATCTCGAAGTTATGTTTATTGCATGTTATGTAGAAATATTAAAACCTTTCCATCCAATTAAATGAGATTGTTTCTCATTCTCATAATTCAAAGCTTTATGGTCTAGTTGATTCCATAGATTGAACTAAGTGTTGCTACTAGGATGGTTTATTTGGATATGTTGGTCAATAATATGCATGAGAAGGAATGGGAAATGGAAGGGTTGTTTGTGTCTTGTTTTGAGAAACAAGCCACATGAGGTGTCAAACCATAGCAAGAGATTGTGTGCTACTACTTGATGGGCATGCTTAGCTTTCCATGTATCTACATTTAGGGATAAGAACCGACCATATATACTACATCCATGTAACCATTTGCCTTTGGTTACTTTTCCTTCAAATTCGATTGTAATAGAGGGAAATATCCAATTTGTGCTCGCGCCTTTGTCACACTAAGGTTCTAAATTGTAAGAATGTGTGTGTGTGTGTTTTCTCCTGACCCGTGGCCATGTGTGTGTTTACGAGCTTTGGGCCTCCTTTTCATTCATCGTCCCCTTTTCTTTTTCGTTCTCTATTTTTTTTTGTTTTGTTATGAGTTTCTTTTTGGTTTCCTCCCGTCTCTAATATGATTTTATATGGTGGTGTTTATTTATTTCATGTCAACATTGTACAGTTTAATTTTTAATGATCTTCATGCACAAAAGTAAAAATTCTATATATTTGAATTCCCTCAATGTTTACGGTTCTAATGTAGTTGTTTGAAGATCCACAATCAGACATGGAGTCTAAGCAATATTGGAGGAGACCGGGTAAATAAATAGTTCCCCGTGATAAAGATTTTGTTTAGTTTATTGACATAATTTTATTGGAAAAAATGTTTACACAAAGGATAGATAATATAGATCCCCGTTTCCAGTGAAATTGCTTAATATGTCGATTAGAGTAATTTTTATTTGCTAATGTACAATATCTTTATATATTTTTGAAATTTTTATATTTTTGTTCGTTGGGATTAAAATCTGATTAAATATGCATTTTTTATCTCTGTCATCTGTGAAGGATTGAATATTTGATTAAAAATATATTTTTCATCTCTTCCAGCTGCAGAAGATTGACTTTGTTGAAGGAGGCATTGCTTCCGAAGATTAATATTTTATTACTGTAATTGAAAATCTGTGAGTAATATTTCTCAATATTAAATAAATAAAAGATTTATCCATTTATATTGAAAACAATACTAAAATTTTAAAAGAATTTTAATTAATAAAAAATTAGAATGTAAAATTCACATCGTTTAACATTTAAAAAATTGGATGTAATTTGAAATGGATTTAGTCATTAGCGGTTTGATCAATGATACACTTTCTCACATTGATTGACGTTTCTTTTCTAGCCTTTACCTTGCCACCTGCCAAGCCCTCAATTTTCTCTAAGGTAGGGCGTTTCCATGTGTATTTTTTGCCATGCATGCTTTACACATGGCCTCAACCTTATGGATTCCTCTACTCTACAACTCAATAGCTTGCCTGATTACATGCTTTCAGATGGTATTGGAGGGCATGAAAAAAATAGATCACAATCATGAATTAGCAAACGAGACGAAGTTCAGAGACTTTAGTGGGATGGCACCACCTGAATGTAACACCCTATTTCCCCCAGTCTGTAAAAATAACTATACTGGCCACGTATTGTGGCAAACTCAGAAATGTGAATGTGTGATGTGAATGGACCTTGTGAAAAAGGTCGATGAATGTAAATAATATTAAATAATATTATATATATATATATATATATATATATATATATATATATA
>JZKD02S1673517.1:423162-444733 GCA_000966675.3 Picea glauca | reverse complement strand
ACTCTTTTTGGAAAGCTCACCAAGAACCTGGAAAAGGATTTGAAGGTGCAAGTCTTAGTAACCCTGTACGAGGAAGAATGATCCTCTTGAAATCCTGAAATGGTAGTGTAGGGATGAGTATCGATTGATGGATGAGATCCTGTCGAAAGACCTACAATCATTCACGACAGTTAGATTGGAGGAATGAACGAGGGCGTTAAATGCCTTAACCCTTTTTCCTTTATCTTCGAGAGTAGCGAAGAAATCGGGACCGTAGATCCCCAAGGTCCGTGGGAGTATCTGGACCGTTGGTTTTTCCACGTCTAGGGAGCAGTGGGAGAGTGCACAACGGGACAAATCTGAACTGTTAGATCTTAGTTAGAAAAACCCAACAACCGTTGGATCAGAGCCTCACCGCGCATATCGCACATTCGGAGGTTTAGAGGTTGAAAGGACCTCGTCTCGACTACAGAAGTCGTGAAGTACCAAGAGCCGAGGCACGAGTGTGGACACGTGGTAGAACCATAAGGTGGGGCCCACATGATTGACAGGCGGACACATGCCGCAGGGGGAAAGGAGTCAACACTCCATTGACTTCTGACCTGAAACAATCTAGACCGTCCATCTGTGGAGGACACGTGGTGGAGATTGAGAGTCCATCGATATTTCGGATACTAGGGTTTCGAATTGATAGAGGATCTGTGTCACTGAGGATCGTAAGTCACGAAATCATGAGGAGCGAGGATAGTCGTTGGATCCAGGTCAAGGGAGGACCGTTGGATCGGAGACTCATCGCGCGTATCACGCATTCGAAGGTTCGGAGGTTGAAAGGACCTCGTCTTGACTGCAGATGTTGCGAAGTGACGAGAGCCGAGGCACAAGTGTGGACACGTGGCAGAACCACAAGGTGGGGCTCGCATGATTGACATGCAGACACGAGCCATAGGGGGAAAGGTGTCAACACTCCGTTGACTTATCGCATATCGGGGATTCGCGGGATAAGAACATGAGAGCTCAACCCTTCGACTTGTGAAGTCGCGAATTTGCGAAGGAAGCTAGCACTTAGCCTAGCCATTGGTCACGCATAGAGGGCGATGACAGAAGGGAGCTATACCCATTTCGTGATTTCGGGTATCGTGAATTTGTGAAGGAAGAATCAAGAGTTTCGACTCGTGAACTCGCGAGATTGCGAGTTGCGACAAGAGACTTCGGGAATAGGCCTTGTTCATAGCGCTGTGGTCGCTCGGAGAGGGTGGAGCTCACTCCTAGTGCTATTCGCACAGGGGAGCTTCCGAAAGGACCTATGGATTGATTGGAAGGAGATACCAGCTGGGAATCAAAAGAAGCCACTTTGGATCATAAAAGAAATTGAACGATCCTTAAGACTGAGAGGTTGGGCAGAGACTCTGTCAAGGCAGAGGTGGCATCTGCAGCCTATGCTAAGCCCCGTAGGATTTCGGGGATTTTGTCTGTTAGTAACATTTCTTGTCCGGAGCACAAGAGTATTCAAGTCTGCAAGTCGCAGGAGAAGTGCCCAAGCGCAGCACAGTAAAATATCATTTCAAGCTTCCAAGCTAGTAAACGAGCAAAATTATACTGACAACGGTCCAGATTCGTCCATAGGGGAAGATCGGCGGCCGACGAGAAATCGCGGATAGAAGAATTGCGCCGAGATTAGCACAAAGTAGATCGTGCTCATATTGTGTGCAGGGAAGAATAATAGCCATCCATCCAAAGGATGCGTGGTGCGAGATCCAGTCGCGTCGGATTTTTGGCAGTCACGAGTTCAAGGGGTAAAAGTTTTATGTCGTTGTACATATCGAAACCCCGAACCCCGAAACGTCGAAAGCACCCAAAGGCAAGCCCACAATATCGAGGAGTTGTCTCAGCTGTCCATCCAAAGGGGACACCTGATGGCCAGTTGAGCCATCTCGACGTTTTGTCCATCGTGACCCCAAGCCGCAAGGAGCAGCTCCGTCACATTCCCGATGCGCGAGGTGCCAGGAGCAACCATGAATCGGGTTCACAATATCACCGAGTGAGTTTCAGGACCGTTAGATCTCAGAGGGACGCGCGACACCAGATTGAGCCGTCTCGGCATTTCGCTCATTGTGATTTCGAAAAGCAGGGATTAGCTCCTTCCCATTCGTGAAAGTCGAAAGCGTCTTAGGAATAAGCACATGATCACATCCCGTGGTCACTTGGGGAAAGAAAGAGCTGTGAAAAGAAGGCCAAAGGCGCCGAATTCAGTTACAGAGGGGATCATCGTGAACTTCAGGTGCCATCGGATCCGATCTCAATATTGTTTCTCGCTCGTAGTAAATGAAGGTAAGAACGGGTGGTTGAAACCTCCTTTCACTCCTTAAGTGTGAGGTATGGATGGTCTGGCAAGCGGTCTGCTCGAAGGGGTCATGTGTACTGACTTTTTTGAAGAAGCCATGCCGAAGTCCTTGATTAGACAGAGAAGTCTGCACACACCATTTTGGCCTTTAATGTTTCAGCTACCTCCCCTGCAAAGGCCACGCGAAGTTAAGGAGACGTCTGATGAAGGAATTTCGCCCGAAGATTGATTGAAGAAACGCTACGCCTTGGAGGGCGAGCGCGACTCTGTTGGGAAAATCTGCCTAAGTATATGTACTTAGTTCTTGCATTTTGGGAAGTATCGATGGTTGAGAAAGGCTCCCGATTGTAAAGTTTTGATAAATCACTGGTTGTGTTGGTTAATGCAGATGGCATTTGAGACTTCTTACTTTATGGATGTCAGTTTCTATCCATCTCTTTGTTTACTGTGTTAGAGCAACTCGAAATTGGAGGATCCAGTCGAGTTATAGCTGTTATAGGATGATGTAGGTTGGATCACTGTAACAGTTACATTGTTTCTAATCGGTTCCTATGATTTTCCTAGCGCTAAACGACTTGGAATTGGAGGATCCAGTCAAGTCACTTCTCGGCTCCTTGAAGCTTTGGACAAAGAGGATCTTGGATTATGAGTTTTTCGTCCTTAAGATTCCAAAGGCCTGTTGCCCGAGGTAGTCTTTCTCACCCTTCTCGCAATTCTCCCATCTACCACCCTTTAATCATCTACTGATGGAAGTTGGATCAAGACCTCCCTTGCTGTCTACATACTAGACTCGGTCTCCTGTGTTAAAGTTGTATCTTCTTGAGTCTTTATCCATTCTATCCCCCATTCAAAACTATCGTGACATAAAACTAATGGGCATTGGGCTCTGCTCTTGCAAGCAATCCAGGGGTGACTTTTGACGCTAACATTTCTGGCACCGTTGCCGGGGACAAAGTTGAAAATTTTCCCCGGGATTGAATGAAATTGAGCCTCTGATTCTGAAGGTGCATCGAGTATCAGAGCCTTTGAATATTGCTACTGTGCACCTGGCGACTCCACTATGGCGAACCTGTCGTGTTAATTGTGGCTTTCAGAGGTAGACACACGCGGTATCATCCACAACTGCCTCTAGCTACATCTGAATCTGATCCAGAGGTGGTTCTCAAGAAAGGAAAGGCCCCATAAGAAGAAGCTTCCACCGTTGAACCAGGTAATCTGCCATCTCCTTCTGTAGGAACTCCATACTCTCCTCCCCAGTTTCTTAATAGACCTCTTTCTGAGGTTTCCCATTTCCTGAATTTTGGGAGTGTTTCTGCTGAGTTTTCCCCTCCTGGCCTGGGATTGGAGGGAGAAATCCTTGTCACTCCCCTCTCCTCTGAAGCTGTACCTTGGCGTAGATCCAGGACTACATAAGAATTACCCACTCCTATCTTTACTACTCATCCTCTTCCCATTGTTTCTACTCCTGTGCAAAGAGGAACACCTACTGACTTGAGCTCGTTAGCTTTCTCCTTAAATCCCCTATTGTTTCCCACTCCACTTCGAGACTCATTCCCAGTAGCCCCTTCGCGAAATCCTTCTCCTCCAAGGTCTCCTCCACCTAATATTCCTATGGCTAGTGCTAATCCCCCTCTGAATAAAATGGACGCCATAGTCGCTGCCAGATATGCTCCCTTAATCCTACCCCATCCTATGAATCCTCTCCTTGATGGAGACTACTTGAAGTATATGCCCAAGTTTACTGGGGAAGGAGACATAACTGCGAAAGAGCACCTGGCTGCTTTATACATTTATGCAGACAACCTAAACATCGAAAGTGAAGATGTCTGGATGAGAGTCTTCGTCCAGAGCCTGGATGGCGAGGTGAGGAAATGGTTTAGAGAATTGCCCCCCAGATCTATTGTTGGGATCGAAGCCCTGGATAGCGTTTTCCTGAGGCAGTGGGGAGATAGGAAAGATTTCATGTATTACATGACAGAGTTTGAGTCTTTGAAGAAAATGGAAGGATACTTTGTCTCTGACTTCTCCAAAAGATTCAATAAGATGTATAATAAAATTCCTGCCGAAATAAAACCCTCAGAAGCCTCGGCCAAAATTTCTTATGCTAGTGCATTTGGCCCTGATTTCTGTCTTTGGTTGAGAGAAAGAAGAGCCACCTCCTTAGCCCAAATGCAAGATGCGGCCATAGAAGTGGAATTCAATGTATTAGCAGCCGATAGACTAAGGAACAAGGCCGACGCAGACAGAAGGAAGGGAAGATCGGAAGCCTCCACTTCTGGCCCATCGGTGCCCTACCCTCAGGTGGATGAACTGACCAAGATGATGAAGTCTCTATTTGCAGATATGGAGAGGATGAAGGTGGAAGGGAGGCAAGCATACAAGGGCCCCCAAAACACCGAAAAGGGAGGAGGTTTCAGGATGCCAAACAATATTGCTTCCCCGACTGTGCAAAGGGAGAGGGGAAGAGACAGAGAAGACCAGAAGTTCAACCCCCTTTTCAAAATAATTTTGTGGCCGAGGGGGAAGAAGGGGAAACAAATGAGATGGATCCTGAAATCCATTGCTTCGGGGACACTCCCCCTTTTCCTCATCTCACCCAATCAACATACGAGGAGTCCCTCTTGGACAATCAGCTAAATGAGCTAAGCAAGGAAAACAAGACTAGTGGTCGCCAAGGAAGGTATGACCTGAGGTCCCAGAAGAAGGCAGTAACACCCGATATTCCTGAGTAGTCCACTAGGACAAAGAAGCCCACTAATGAAGTAGCATATAGTCACAGAGGTAAGAAACACCAACCCCTCTCTCCCATAGTCCAGATTCATGTTCCCGAAATAAGAGAAATCCCGAAGCTTACATCTTCTTTTAATTTCGAGCATGAAATTCAAAAGATCAGAATCCCTGTCCCCCTGACCGAATTGATTAAACATGAAGGGTTTAAAAAATGCTTCTCTGAGATTTTGCAGTCTGAGGTCTCATACCCTCCCACAGATTCCATCAATTTTCAAGAAGAAAAACCTGCAGTCATTCTAGGCCCTATGGTAGAAGACAGGAATGACTCATCCCCTCTGTTCTACACTTCCCTAAACATACATGAAAAAGTACTACACAACTGCTTGATGTATTCGGGGGCTTCTCACAACCTCATGCCCAAGAATGTCATGGAAGAGTTAGGGCTAGAAGTCACCCAAGCCTACCATGACCTCTATTCCTTTGAATCCAAAAAAGTTCAGTGTCTAGGAGTTATCAAAGACCTGGTCGTGACCTTATTTCCGCTGCCCATGAAAAGTGTGGTCATGGATATTGTAGTGGTCGATGTCCCCCCCAATTTCGGTATGTTGTTATCAAGATCTTGGATAAAAAGACTGGGGGTAACCTTGCAGATGGACCTCACATATGCTACTATCCCAGTGTTTGGAGGAGAACATAGAAGACTATACAGGGAAGCCCAATTGGCCTATATAATCAGTGATGAGGCCAACCCTACCAACCATCCCATTTTTGCCTTAGACACTGATTTAGGTTCCAGTGTGCTACAACTCACCAATGCTCCCGAACCTCCTCTTAAACTCAGAAAGCAGCCCACCATTTCCCCTAAATTTCCTCCCTCCATCACCCCCATCTAGAAAATGTTCTTTGATGGAGCCTCTTCTAGGGAAGGCACTGGAGCTGGGGTGGTTTTTGTCTCACCTACTCAGGAAACCATATCTCTATCATACAAATTAGAATTTGAAGCTACCAACAATGTGGCAGAGTATGAAGCTCTTATCCTAGGATTAAGGGCCGCAAGGAAAATGGGAATTCAGGAGGTAGCAGTGTTCGGAGACACAGAGTTGGTGGTCCGACAGATCAGAAGCGCATATCAGGCTAAGCATCCTCGACTCAAGAGTTACAGAAATGAGGTGTGGGACCTAGTTGACAGTTTCTTCTTGGCATTCAACATTTCTTTTGTCCCAAGAGAGAAGAACACAGTGGCAGATTCCTTGGCTACATCAACAGACAATTTCAAAGTACCCTTGCCGCCCAAATTCAGATATGATTTGGAAGTAAAATACAGGCCCTCCATACCTAACAATGTCAAGCATTGGAAGTTATTCGACGATGATATCGAGATCAAGAAATTCTTGGAGACTGTCGAGCAATTTTCAGAGATGCATATCCACCAAGATTTCGTCTCTGAGAAAGAACTTGATGGGGGTAAGTTGCTGAGTAAAATAGCAAAGCATGACATTGTGCAACTCCCCAACAACCACATTCCAAGCGGATTGGTCCCTTTGGAAAGGCTTTTTGATAGAAATGATGTATCATTAAAGGGGGAAATATCGGAGGATGACGTTGGTACTGTTCAGTGCAACATTGGCATCGAGAATGAGCCCAAGTTTGTCAAATTGTCAAGAAGTATGACAAAGGAGAAGAGGTCCGAATACATTGGGATTTTGAGGGAATTTGCTGATGTTTTTGTCTGGACCTACGAAGACCTCAAAACATATGATACCTCTGTCATCGAGCATAACATCCCGTTGAAAGAAGAGGCAAAGCCATTCAGGTAGAAGCTGAGACAGATCAATCCTATGTTGCTACCTATCATGGAGAGGGAAGTGAAGAAGCTGCTTCAAGCCCAAATCATTGTACCACTGAGATATTCAGAGTGGGTAGCCAACTTGGTACCAGTAAGGAAAAAGAATGGAGAAATCAGACTCTGTGTAGACTTCATAAATCTGAACAGGAGATCGTGAAAGGATAACTACCTCTTACCAAATATGGAACATATACTGCAGAGGGTAAACGGGGCATCCAGGATGTCCATGATCGATGGTTTCTCTGGCTACAATCAAGTCTCTGTTCTGCCTAAGGACAGGGAAAAGACAACATTCATCACTCCATGGGGCACATTCATGTATGCCAAGATGCCGTTTGGATTAATGAATGCAGGGGCAACGTTCCAGCGTGCCATGGACATAGCTTTCGTCGGGGAAAAGGATAAATTTGTGGTCGTCTATCTGGATGACATCACAGTGTTTTCAGAGTCTGATAAAGAACACTGTTGTCATCTCAGGAAGGTTTTCCTGAAATGCAGGAGTTTTGGCATTTCATTAAACCCCAAGAAATCTCCGTTCGCCATGCAGGAGGGAAAATTACTAGGCCACATAGTACCAGTGAAAGGAGTTAGGATTGACCCTAGCAGAGTTGAGGCAATACAAGCCTTATCAATCCCAAGGTCCAAGAAGGAGGTCCAATCCTTCCTTGGTAAGATTAATTTTTTGAGGAGGTTTGTGCCTAACTTTGCTGAGGAGGTAAAACTTATAACAACCATGCTAAGGAAAGGAAATGAAGTGAGGTGGACTTATGAATCGCGAAATTCCTTTGAGAAAATAAAGAAGGCCCTGTCTGAAGCCCCCGTGCTTATCAGTCCCGATTACTCAAAGGATTTCCTTATTTTCTCCTTTGCTTTACCTGACATGGTAGCCGTTGTTTTATTACAGATAAACAAGGATGGGCTAGAGCAGCCTATTATCTATTTCAACCGAGCATTAAGGGATGTCGAAGTTAGGTATGACACTATGGAGAAGCAGGCCTATGCCCTGGTAAAGGCTCTCAAGGCATTTAGAGTCTATGTCCTGCAGTAAAAAATCATCGCTTATGTCCCCTCAGCTACTATTAAAGACATTCTTATCCAGCCTGACATAGACGGGAGAAGGAGTAAGTGGATAGCCAGGATTATGGAATTTGACCTGGAAATAAAGCCTACCAAATTGGTCAAAGGTCGGGGCTTAGCCAAGCTATTGGCTGAAGCCAATTTCCAAGCTCTGGGGATAAGTTTCATCAACGAATGCTCAGGAATTCAACAAGGTCAACTATATGAAAGAGACCCTCAAAACGAGCCCCCATTGGCTCAGTGTCCTTGGTATAAGGATGTCATATACTTTTTGCAAGAGTTGCGGCCTCCAGACGGCCTGCAAAGAAACAAAGAAAGAGCTCTGAAGCTCAAGGCAGTCAGATACTGCCTTATCGATCAAATTTTATACTGGAAAGACCCCCTGGGGGTGCTTTTAAAATGTATGGATTCACAAGAGGCCGATATGATCATGGCTGAATTTCACAGCGGCCTATGTGGAGGGCACCTTTCCTGGGAGGCCACAACCCACAAGATTCTCAGAGCTGGGTACTATTGGCCCACCTTGTTCGTTGATGTCCATAGAGGAGTTAGAACCTGTATCCAATGCCAAAGGTTTGCAGGAAAACAATAGCTCAAGCCCTTGCCGCTAAAGCCTGTGGTTGTCTCGGGACCTTTCCAGCAGTGGGGCCTAGATTTTATTGGAGAAATTCACCCTACTTCCAGTGGGAAACACAGATGGATCCTGACTGCCACAGACTTCTTTACCAAGTGGATTGAAGCTATCCCCACCAGGAGCATTTCCCACAAGGTAATTATTGGATTCCTGGAAGACCTCATCACAAGATTCGGTTGCCCAAGAAAGATTGTTACCGATAATGAAACCTCATTCAAGGCCGAACCGTTGGTCCAGTTCTGTGAGAAATTTGGAATCAAGCTGATTCACTCCACTCTGTACTATCCCCAGGGAAATGGTTTAGCAGAATCCTCTAATAAAAGTTTCGTAAGGATCATCAAAATATTATTGGAGGACAACAAAAAGGCTTGGAATTCAAAGCTGAAATTCGCTCTATGGGCCGATCAGGTGACTACAAAGAGATCTATAGGCATCTCCCGTTTCCAATTAGTTTACGGAGCAGAAGTTGTATTCCCTTCTCAACTGGCCATTCCCGTAGCGAAATTCTTCCAGGATTATCAAGAAGAGCCCAATGACATGGTCATAAGGATTCATCAACTGGTAGAAGTCTAGTAGGCCAGAGAGCAGGTAATGATCAAAATTCAGCACCATCAACAGGCGATCAAGCAGGTTTTTGATAAAAAGGCCAAGAAGGAGGAGTTCCAGATAGGAGACCTGGTACTGAAATGGGATGCTCCTAAGCAGGACAAGGGAAAACACAACAAATTTGAAGCCCTGTGGATCGAGCCTTTCAAAATCTCTGAGGTTTTCTCAAATAACACGTATAGATTGCAAGATTTGGAAGGCGAAGAAGTTTTCAGCAGCCCAGTAAATGGGCATTTTCTTAAAAAATGTTTTGTCTGATCCTTCGGTAACTCCTATGTTTTGTAAATATTGTACTTTATGTTCTTTGTTTTTACTTTTATTGTTTCGTCTTAGTAAACCACTTCATAGCCCAACAACAAGGCACTGGAGCTGCAAAATGAGTCCTTAGATCATCACAGGGACGACTCTATCCCCCATGGAGCCTAATGTTAGTAACATTTCTTGTCCGGAGCACAAGAGTATTCAAGTCTACAAGTCGCAGGAGAAGCGCCCGAGCGTAGCACAGTAAAATCTCGTTTCAAGCTTCCAAGCTAGTAAATGAGCGAAATTATATTGACAACGGTCCAGATTCGTCCATAGGGGAAGATTGACGGCCGACGGGAAATTGCAGATAGCAGAATTGCACCGATATTAGCACAAAGCAGATCGCGCTCATATTGTGTGCAGGGAAGAATAGCAACTGTCCATCCAAAGGATGTGTGGCGTGAGATCCAGTCGTGCCGGCTTTTCGACAGTCGCGAGTTCAAGGGGTAAAAGTTTTATGTTGTTGTACATCTCGAAACCCCGAACCCCGAAACGCCGAAAGCACCCAAAGGTGGTCCCACAATATCGAGGATCCGTCTCAACCGTCCATCCAAAGGGGACACCTGGCGGCCAGTTGAGCCATCTCATCATTTCGTCCATCGCGACCCCAAGCCACAAGGAGCAACTCCGTCACATTCCCGATGCGTGAGGTGCCGGGAGCGACCATGACTCGGGTTCACAATATCACCGAGTGAGTTTCAGGACCGTCAAATCTCAGAAGGATGCCTGGCACCAGATTTAGCCGTCTCGGCGTTTCGCTCATCGCGATTTCGAAAAGCAAGGATTATCTCCTTCCCATTCATGAACGCCGAAAGCGTCTTGGGAATAAGCACATGATCACAGCCCGTGGTCACTTAGGGAAAGAAAGAGCTATGAAAAGAAGGCCAAAGGCGCCGAATTCAATTACAGAGGGGATCATCGCAGTCTTCAGGTGCCATCGGATCCGATCTCAATACTGTTTCTCGCTCGGAGTAAATGAAGGCAAGAACGGGTGGTTGAAACCTCCTTTCACTCGTTAAGTGTGAGGTATGGATGGTCTGGCAAGCGGTCTGTTCGAAGGGGTCCTGTGTACTGACTTTTTCGAAGAAGCCATGCCGAATTCCTCGATTAGACAGAGAAGTCTGCACACGCCATTTTGGCCTTTAATGTTTTAGCTACCTCCCCTGCAAAGGCCACGCAAAGTTAAGGAGACGTCTAACGAAGGACTTTCGCCCGAAGATTGATTGAAGAAACGCTACGCCTTGGAGGGCGAGCACGACTCTGTTGGGAAAATCTGCCTAAGTATATGTACTCAGTTCTTGCATTTTGGGAAGTATCGATGGTTGAGCAAGGCTCCCGATTGTAAAGTTTTGATAAAGCACTAGTTGCGCTGGTTAATGCAGATGGAATTTGAGACTTCTTACTTTATGGATGTCAGTTTCTTTCCATCTCTTTGTTTACTGTGTTAGAACAGCTCGGAATTGGAGGATCCAATCGAGTTATAGCTGTTATAGGATGATGTAGGTTGGATCACTGTAACAGTTACATTGTTTCTAATCGGTTCCTGTGATTTTCCTAGTGCTGAACGACTTGGAATTGGAGGATCCAGTCAAGTCACTTCTCGGCTCCTTGAAGCTCTGGACCAAGAGGATCTTGGCTTATGAGTTTTTCATCCTTAAGATTCCAAAGGCCTGTTGCCCGAGGTAGTCTTGCTCACCCTTCTCGCAATTCTCCCATCTACCACCCTTTAATCATCTACTAACGAAAGTTGGATCAAGACCTCCATTGCTGTCTACATACCAGACCCAGTCTCCTGTGTTAAAGTTGTATCTTCTTGAGTCTTTATCCATTTGATCCCCCATTCAAAACTATCGTGACATAAAACTAATGGGCGTTGGGCTCTGCTCCTGCAAGCAATCCAGGGGTGACTTCTGACGCTAACATTGTCCCTCGAGAAAAGACGAAAAATTTATTACGCTGCAGTGGGTGTGTGACAAATTGGTATCAGAGCATGGTTACAACACTCGGCCTGCTTGGGCTCATGAACGAGTTGCGCAGAAGCTCCGTTCGGAACACTGCTAAAAAGAGTAACCCCCTGTCTTAACTATCCTAATCAAAAGACAAACTTAAGAATGAAAAATCCCTATTGTGTGTGTGTACATGTGAAAATATGAATTATGTACTGGTTATAAATAAATATAAATATTAACTAACAACCAACGTTTTTCCTTTTGCACACAAGCGAAAGATCAACCGCGGGAAATTATCAACGCATAGTATGGTGACTCACCATGAAGTGGGGGAAGGGTCCCACAATAGAGGCGAAGAGTCTGATGAAAGGAGGGCAGTAGAGACCCCTCCAGATATAGCCGAGACTGTGAGGATCCTCATGGTCGAATTACAAAGCTGTAAGGCTGACAATGAAAGGATGATGAAAGAACAAGAAAAGCAAACAAAAATTAACGTAGTTTTACTACAGAGTTTATCCGATCTACAAAGACAAATGCAACATGAACCTGAAACTCAAAAACATGGTCATATTAGTGGCCCTACTAAGAGGAGCACCTCGAAAAAGGTCCACCCCAGAGGTAAAGGACAAGCGTCAGATGATTCCTCTGAGAAGGAAGTTGGTGATTCAGAGGGCTCTTCTAGCAACAGAACCAGCTTCTATTCCCGAAAGAAACAAAAGAAGCAAAAGTCTTCCAAAGGTCGTAAGTTCGAAGAATTCATAAAATCCAAACCACCCTCCTTCGATGATGAAATAAAGAAGGGAGAGGAAACAGAGGCCTGGCTGCTTGGACTAAAGAAGTATTTCAGAGTCCATGAATTTTCAGAAAATATGAAGGTCCGAGTGGCCACCTTCAACTTGAACGGAAAGGCTTCCATTTGGTGGGAAGAATTTAAGAATGTGAAAGGGGTTCACGAAGAGGACCTGTCTTGGGAACGGTTTGAGAAATACTTCCGGAAGAAGTATCTGTTAGAAAAATATTTCGACGAAAATACTAAAGAGTTTTATGAACTCAAACTAGGACAACTCACTATAGAAGAATATGTCAACAAATTCCTTGATTTGTTGAGGTACGTACCCTATATAAAAGTGGAAAAGGAAAAGGTTCAATGCTTCATCAATGGACTACCTAAGGACTATTGGAATAGAATTGAATTTGATGAGCCAAAGACTCTAGAAGGCACTATTCGAAAGGCGACCTATTGTCATGAACAATTTGGGCATCAAGCAGAACCTCGCGAAGGATGGAAACAAAAGAATAGTTCAAGATTTCAGAAAAGGGGAATTAAATCCCCAATATTTAAGAACTATAAGAAGAACCCAATAATGAGCTTTCCAACCCAGAGTATGCACCAACATAATTTTCCCTCCTTGAGCGAAAATAAAACTTCTGGACCCATATCAGTGAAGACTGATAACCCAAAGAGAGAACCTTTGAAATGCTGCGGTTGCAGGGAAGAACATCTATTGAGAGACTGTCCACACCGACAACAGAATAGTCGGAGGATTTATAACATCCAAGAAGCTACTACCGTTAATGATGTGGCTAGGAGTGAGCCACAAATTTACGCAGCCTTGGATAATAACCAAGCTTACCACCGAGCTTCAGTAGTGGAAATAAAAGGTATGATTTCCAACCATCTAGTGTCTATTTTAATTGACCATGGTTCAAATTTGAGTTATATAGTCCCTAAAGCTGTTGATAAGTGTAAACTACAGCCTCAAAAACATACCAAGCCATGGTTCAGTTAGCCATTGGCACTAGAAGAAGGGTAGCATAGGTTATACTAGCCTGCCAATTGATGTTGGGTAGATTCCCCACCCAAACAACCCTTAACTTATTACCCATGGGATCGTATGATCTGCTAATTGGTATGGACTGGCTAGCCGCCCATAAAGCTAGATTGGACTGTTACCATAAAACCTTAGAATGTGTAAGTAAAGAAGGGAAAAAGATAACCCTTCAAGGGATCTGAAAACCTGTCTCGGTGAGACAAATATCATCTTTGCAAATGAGAAAGTATTACCGAAAGGGATGTCCCCTATATGCAATACAGGTTTTGAAAACAATCGAAGGTGACAAACCAAACCTTGACGATCACCCTATCCTGAGAGAATACAGAGATGTGTTTCCGGAAGAGGTATTGGGTTTACCTCCGAGAAGGGACATAGAATTCTCAATAGAACTTGCACCAGGAGCAGTGCTGGTGTCTAGGACACCCTACATGATGAGCACACCCGAGTTAGTTGAACTCAAGTTGCAATTAAAAGAAATGATGGATAAGGGATAATTTTGGCCCAACGTGTCTCCATGGGGAGCACCAGTCCTGTTCGTGAAAAAGAAGGATGGTACCCTTAGATTGTGTATAGATTATAGGAAACTCAATAAGGTAACCATAAAGAACAAGTACCCCTTGCCTAGGATCGATGACTTGTTCGATCAATTGGGGGGTGCGTCTATTTTCTCAAAGATTGATTTGAGGTCGGGATACCATCAAGTCCGAATCAAGGGTGAAGACATCCATAAAACTGCCTTCCGAACAAGGTATGGTCACTATGAGTTTGTGGTGGTGCCATTTGGGTTGACCAATGCCCCTGCCACTTTCATGTGCTTGATGAACAATGTACTCAGCAAATTCCTAGACAAATTTATGCTAGTTTTTATTGACGATATATTAATTTACTCCAAGAATAGAGAAGAGCATGAAGAGCATCTTAGGCTTGTGTTGCAAGTGCTAAGAGAACATCAACTCTATGCCAAATTCAACAATTGTGAATTCTTCCAGAAGAAAACACATTACTTAGGCCATGTTCTATCACGCAAAATAGAGCGGCGCACTCAGATATGTATATGTGTGATGTGAATAGATAGTGTGAAAAAGATCTATAAATATATAAAATATATATATATATATATATATATATATATATATATATATATATATATATATATATAATGCAGGACTGTTGAGAGGGGAGTGTGCTAAAAAAGAGACCATGATGGCTGAAGAATGGTGGTGGGAGGCACCTAGGATGGTGGCGTTAACTTCCACCAAAACCAATACCGTATTTGGACTTCACTGGCCCGGAGAACCAAGAGCGGCTCACTGGCCTTGAATTAAATGACTCGCGAGGTTGGTAGGTAAAGGGCTCCTCATGAGTAATGAGGGATGGGGGTGAACCGCCCATCCGTGGATTCCTCAGACCTGACCACCGCAAGGAAAATTGTGCCACACGCAACCTCATCGAAAGGAGAAAAGGCAGGAAGAGTGGGCGATCAAGGGGCAGATGCGAGGGGAAGAGGAGAACTCTGGAAAAATACAAAGTGAGTGATAGCAGAGAAGAAGGAGAGTAACCTTCGTTCTCGGTCTCTAGAAAACAGAGACATAGTCTCGCAGCATCGTGGTCTCATCTCGGGGGTGGCTAGTGGTAAATCCGTTGGGAGTTGTTGATCCTACGGTTGGGTGGAAACGAGCACCCCTCTCAGCAGTTGCAATCACATCTGGTGTTATTTATGATAAGTGTTTTACATATTGCATCTTGAAATGTATATCCTGGCATTTATGATCATCTTGCATCTTGAAACTTATATGCTGACATGTATGCTCATAGTCTGTGTAGTTTATGAATGGTTTGAGTATAAGACTATCTGTGTGGTGTTGATCAGAAATGGTGGTTGCATGCTTTTATTGGAAGGACCACGTATGGCTTATGTTTATATATATATATATATATATATATATGCATATTGAGTGAATTCAGACTTCAAGTCTATTCTCGGGAAATCTATACCCTTATCTGTCTCAGGTAATACCCTGGATAGATCTCCCCATAGAGACACCCTTTTTGGAAAGCTCACCAAGAACCTGAAAAAATATTTGAAGGAGAAAGTCTTAGTAACCCTGTACGAGGGAGAATGATCCTCTTGAAATCCTGAAATGGCAGTGTAGGGATAAGTATCGATCGATGGATGACATCCTGTCGGAAGAGCTGCGGTCATTCACGACCATTAGATTGGAGGAATGAACGAGGGCGTTAAATGCCTTAACCCTTTTTCCTTTATCTTCAAGAGTAGCGAAGAAATCGGGACCGTAGATCCCCAAGGTCCGTGGGAGTATCTGGACCGTTGGTTTTTCCACGTCCAGGGAGCAGTGGGAGAGTGCACAGCGGGACATATTTGAACCGTCAGATCTTAGTTAGAAAAACTTGACAACCGTTGGATCAGAGCCTCATTGCGCGTATCGTGCATTCAGAGGTTCGGAGGTTGAAAGGACCTCGTCTCGACTGCAGAAGTTGCGAAGTGCCGAGAGTCGAGGCACGAGTGTGCACATGTGGTAGAACCATAAGGCGGGGCCCACGTGATTGACAGGCGAACACGCATCGTAGGGGGAAAGGAGTCAACACTCGGTTGAGTTCTGTCCCGAAACAATCTGGACCGTCCATCCGTGGAGGACACGTGGCGGAGATCGAGATTCCATCGGTATTTTGGATACCGGGTATTCGAATTAACAGAGGATCTGTGTCACTGGGGATCATAAGTCCCGAAATCGCGAGGAGCGAGGATAGTCGTTGGATCCAGGTCAAGGGAGGACCGTTGGATCTGAGCCTCATCGTGCATTCGTAGGTTCGAAGGTTGAAAGGATCTCGTCTCGACTACAGAAGTTGTGAAGTGCCGAGAGCTGAGGCACGAGTGTGGACACATGCCAGAACCACAAGGTGGAGCCCGCATGATTGACAGGAGGACACGCGCCACAGGGAGAAAGGTGTCAACACTCCGTTGACTTCTCGCATCTCGGGGATTCGCAGGATAAGAACATGAGAGATCAACCCTTCGACTTGTGAACTCGTGAAGTTGCGATGAGAGCTAGCGCTTAGCCTAGCCGTTGGTCACACACAGAGGGCGCTGACAGAAGGGAGCTATACCTATTTCGTGATTTTGGGTATCGTGAATTTGGGAAGGAAGAGTCAGGAGTTTTGACTCGCGAACTCGCGAGATTGCGAGTTGCGACAAGCGCCTTCAAGAATAGGCCTTGGTCATAGCGTTGTGGTCTCTCGGAGAGGGTGGAGCTCGTGCCTAGTGCTGTTCGCACAGGGGAGCTTCCAAAAGGACCTGTGGATCGATTGGAAGGAGATTTCAGCTGGGAATCAAAAGAAGCTTCTTTGGCTCATAAAAGAAACTGAACGATCCTTAAGACTGGGAGGTCGCGCAGAGACTCGATCGAGGCAGAGGTGGCATCTGCAGCCTGTGTTAAGCCCCGTAGGATTTCCGGGATTCTGTCCCTCGAGAAAAGATGAAAAATTTATTACGCTGCAGCGGGTGTGTGACAAATTGGTATCAGAGCATGGTTACAACACTCGGCCTGCATGGGCTCATGAACAAGTTGTGCAGAAGCTCTGTTTGGAACACTCCTAAAAAGAGTAACCCCCTGTATTAACTTTCCTTATCGAAAGACGAACTTAAGAATGAAAAATCCCTATTGTGTGTGTGTGTACATGTGAAAATATGAATTATGTACTGGTTATAAATAAATATAAATATTAACTAACAACCAACGTTTTTCCTTTTGCACACAAGCGGAAGATCAACCGTGGGAAATTATCAACGCATAGTATGGTGACTCACCATGAAGTGGGGGAAGGGTCCCACAATAGAGGCGAAGAGTCTGACGAAAGGAGGGTAGTAGGGACCCCTCTAGATCTAGCCAAGACTGTGAGGAGCCTCATGGTCGAATTACAAAGCTGTAAGGCTGACAATGAAAGGATGATGAAAGAACAATAAAAGAAAACAAAAATTAACGTAGTTTTACTATAGAGTTTATCCGATGTACAAAGACAAATGCAGCATGAACCTGAAACTCAAAAACATGGTCATATTAGTAGCCACACTGAGAGGAGCACCTCGAAAAAGGTCCACCCCAGAGGTAAAGGACAAGTGTCAGATGATTCCTCTGAGAAGGAAGCTGGCGATTCAAAGGGCTCTTCTAGCAGTAGAACCAGTTCCTATTCCCAAAAGAAACAGAAGAAGCAAAAACCTTCCAAAGGTCGTAAGTTTGAAGAATTCAGAAAATCCAAACCACCCTCCTTCGACGGTGAAATAAAGAAGGGAGAGGAAGCAGAGGCCTGGATGCTTGGACTAAAGAAGTATTTCAGAGTCCATGACTTTTCAGAAAATATGAAGGCCCGAGTGGCCACCTTCAACTTGAACGGAAAGGATCGCATTTGGTGGGAAGACCTTAAGAATGTGAAAGGGGTTCGCGAAGAGGACCTGTCTTGGGAATGGTTTGAGAAATACTTCCGGAAGAAGTATCTGTCGGAAAAATATTTCGATGAAAAGACTAAAGAGTTTTATGAACTCAAACTGGGACAACTCACTGTAGAAGAATATGTCAACAAATTCCTTGATTTGTTGAGGTACGTACCCTATATAAAAGTGGAAAAGGCAAAGGTGCAACACTTCATCAATGGACTACCTAAGGACTATAGGAATAGAATTGAATTTGATGAGCCAAAGACTCTAGAAGGCACTATTCGAAAGGCGACCTATTGTCATGAACAGTTTGGGCATCAAGCAAAACCTCATGAAGGATGGAAACAGAAGAATAGTTCAAAATTCAGAAAAGGGGAATTAAATCCCCAAGATTTAAGAACTATAAGAAGAACCCAAGAATGAGCTTCCCAGCCCAGAGTATGCACCAACAAAATTTTCCCTCCTTGAGCAGAAATAAAACTTTTGGATCCATATCAGTGAAGACTAATAACCCAAAGAGAGAACCTTTGAAATTATGGGGTTGTGGGGAAGAACATCTATTGAGAGACTGTCCACACCGACAACAGAATAGTCGGAGGATTTATAACATCCAAGAAGCTACTACCATCAATGATGTGGCCAGGAGTGAGCCACAAATTTACGTAGCCTTGGATAATAACCAAGCTGACCACCAAGCTTCAGTAGTCGAAAATAGAAGGTATGATTTCCAACCATCTATTGTTTGTTTTAATTGACCCTGGTTCAAGTTTGAGTTATATGGCCTCTAAAGATGTTGATAAGTGTAAACTACAGCCACAAAAACATACCAAGCCATGGTTGGTATAGTTAGCCACTGGCACTAGAAGAAGGGTAACAGAGGTTATACCAGCCTACCAATTGATGTTGGGTAGATTCCCCATCCAAACAACCCTTAACTTATTACCCTTGGGATCGTATGATCTGCTGATTGGTATGGAATGGCTAGCCGCCCATAAAGCTAGATTGGACTGTTACCATAAAACCTTAGAATGTGTAAGTAAAGAAGGGAAAAAGATAACCCTTCAAGGGATCCAAAAACCTGTCTCGGTGAGACAAATATCAGCTTTGCAAATGAGAAAGTATTGCCAAAAGGGATGTCCCCTATATGCAATACAGGTGTTGAAAAAAATCAAAGGTTGCAAACCAAACCTTGACGATCACCCTATCCTGAGAGAATACAGAGATGTGTTTTCGGAAGAGTTACCGGGTTTACCTTTGAGAAGGGGAATAGACTTCTTGATAGAACTCGCACCGGGAGCAGTGATGGTGTCTAGGACACCCTACCGGATGAGCACACCCGAGTTAGTTGAACTCAAGTTGCAATTAAAAGAAATGATGGATAAGGGCTATATTCGGCCCAGCGTGTCTCCATGGGGAGCACCARTCCTGTTCGTGAAAAAGAAGGACGRTACCCTTAGACTGTGTATAGATTATAGGMAAMTCAATAAGGTAACCATAAAGAACAAGTACCCCTTGCCTAGGATCGATGACCTGTTCGATCAATTGGGGGGTGCGTCTATTTTCTCAAAGATTGATTTGAGGTCGAGATACCATCAAGTTCGAATCAAGGGTGAAGACATCCATAAAAATGCCTTCCGAACGAGGTATGGTCACTATGAGTTTGTGGTGGTGCCATTTGGGTTGACCAATGCCCCTACCACTTTCATGTGCTTGATGAACAATGTACTCAACAAATTCCTAGACAAATTTGTGCTGGTTTTTATGGATGATATATTAATTTACTCCAAGAATATAGAAGAGCATGAAGAGAATCTTAATCTTGTGATGCAAGTGCTAAGAGAACATCAACTCTATGCCAAATTCAACAAATGTGAATTCTTCCATAAGCAAATACATTACTTAGGCCATGTTCTATCCGAAGAAGGAGTAGTAGTAGACCCTGATAAAATCAGGTCTATCATGGAATGGCCTACCCAAAAGGATGTTTCAGACATCAGATCCTTTGTGGGATTAGCAGGATACTATAGGATATTTATAAAAGGATTCTCCAAGATTGGTTGTCCAATCACTGCCCTCCAGAAGAAGGGGACAAAATTCCTGTGGACACAGAAATGTGAAGAAAGATTTCAAACCCTAAAACATCTACTGACCCATGCACCCATGCTAAAGATCGCCAATCCAGAAGTTGACTTCCTCGTGTGCACAGATGCCTGTAAGGAAGGGCTTGGAGGAGTCCTTATGTAGGAAGGAAGCGTGATCTGCTATGAATCCCAAAAATTGAACGAGCATGAAGTCAACTATGTGACCCATGATCTAGAGCTGGCTGCCATAGTGCATGCCTTGAAAATGTGGAGGCATTACCTCCTGGGAAGAAAGTTTGTACTTATGACAGATCACTGTGGATTGCGATACATTTTTGATCAACCAAAGCTCAATTATAGGCAAGCTAGGTGGATGGCCCTCCTTAACGAGTTTGATTTTGAAATCAAACACATTAAAGGAAAGGAAAATAGGGTGGTCGATGCCCTTAGCAGAAGTATGAAAACAATTCACCTAGCAGTGGTGAGCACCTGCGAGACAGATGTCAAGGAAAGAGTCAGAAATGCACAAGAAACATATCCCTTCATCCATACCGTGACCATGTACCTACAGCAAGAACCCGCCGGAGTAAAATATGAAGGCTACCAGATGACCGAAGGAGGTCTGCTCACTTACAGAAGAATATTTTATATTCCAGATTGTGATGACTTGAAGAGGTTGATTCTAGATGAACTACATAAAAGACCCTATTCTGGTCATCTAGGATACCAGAAGATGGTCACGACCACTAGGAGACAATTCTATTGGACTGGAATGAAGAAAGACATAGCCAAGTACTTGGCCAAATGCATAGAGTGCCAACAGGTCAAAGAAGAACACTGACACCCAACAAGATCATTACAACCTCTACCAATCCCAGAATGGAAATTGGAAACCATCTCCATGGATTTCATCATCGGATTACCGACCTCGACCAAACAGAATGACGCCATCATGGTAGTGGTGGATAAATTGAGCAAGTTTTCTCCTTTAATCCCCGTCAAATCGAATTGCAAGGCAATATATATCACCCAGATATTCATGAGGGAGATATTTTGACTTCATGGCATGCCAAAAGAGATCGTGTCTGACAGAGACACGAAGTTCACTTCCAAATTTTGGAAATCACTGATGGTGGGTTTAGAGACCAAATTATTGTTTAGCACCACCTATCACCCTCAAACCGACGAACATACAGAAATAGTGAACCAAATAATTGAATACATGCTAAGAATGCATGTAATGCACCAACCCAAGAAGTGGGAAGACTACCTGCCACTTTTAGAATTTGCCTACAACAACGACTACCAAGCATCCTTAAAGATGAGTCCCTTTGAAGTCCTCTATGGTAGACCGTGCAACACTCCTGTCAGTTGGAGTAATCTCGTAAACATGATTTCTTTTGGACTCGACATATTGAAAGAAATGGAAGAACAAGTGACTCAAATAAAGAAAAACCTGAAGGTCTCTCAAAACCGACAGAAAAGTTATGCTGACCGAAAGAGAAATCCAAGAGAGTTCAAAGTGGGAGATCATGTATATCTCAGAGTTGGGCCCAGGAAAAGTTCCCTGAAAATGGGAGCTTGTGCCAAGTTAGCACCTCGGTATTGTGGACCCTTTGAGGTTGTAGATAGAGTGGGACCTGTAGCCTATAGGCTAGCACTTCCTCCCACAGTAAAAGCACATAATGTTTTCCATGTTTCATTATTAAAGAAATATGTACATGATGCTAATCATATAAT
>JZKD02S1673517.1:406321-423152 GCA_000966675.3 Picea glauca | reverse complement strand
ATTTGGACTTCACTGGCCCAGAGAACCAAGAGCGGCTCGCTGGCCCCAAATTAAATGACTCGCCAGGTTGGTAGGTAAAGGGATCCTCATGAGTAATGAGGGATGGGGGTGAACCGCCCATCCGTGGAGTCCTCAGACCTGACCACCGCGAGGAAAATCGTACCACACACAACCTCGCCAAAAGGAGAAAAGGCAGGAAGAGTGGGCGATCAAGGAGCAGATGCGAGGGGAAGAGGAGAACTCTAGAAAAATACAGAGTGAGTGATAGCAGAGAAGAAGGAGAGTAACCTTCGTTCTCGGTCACTGGAAAAGAAAGATGCAATCTCGCAGCATCGTGGTCTCAGCTCGGGGGTGGCTAGTGGTAAATCCATTGGAAGTCGTTGAGCCTACGGTTGGGTGGAAACGAGCACCCCTCTCAGCAGTTGCAATCACATCTGGTGTTATTTTTGATAAGTGTTTTACATCTTGCATCTTGAAATGTATATCCTGGAATTTATGATCATCTTGCATCTTGAAACTTATATGATGACATGTATGCTCATAGTCTGTGTAGTTTATGAATGGTTTGAGTATAAGACTGTCTGTGTGGTGTTGATCAGAAATGGTGGTTGCATGCTTTTATTGGAAGGACCATGTATGGCTTATGTTTATATATATATATATATATATATATATTGAGTTAATTCAGAGTTCAAGTCTGTTCTCGGGAAATATATACCCTTATTCGTCTCAGGTAATACCCTGGATAGATCTCCCCATAGAGACACCCTTTTTGGAAAGCTCACCAAGAACCTGGAAAAGGATTTGAAGGCTCAAGTCTTAGTAACCCTGTACGAGGAAGAATGATCCTCTTGAAATCCTGAAATGGCAGTGTAGGGATAAGTATTGATCGACGGATGAGATCCTATTGGAAGACCTGCAGTCATTCACGGTCGTTAGATTGGAGGAATGAACGAGGGCGTTAAATGCCTTAACCCTTTTTCCTTTATCTTCGAGAGTAGTGAAGAAATCGGGACCGTAGATCCCCAAGGTCCGTGGGAGTATCTAGAGTGTTGGTTTTTCCACGTCCAGGGAGCAGTGGGAGAGTGCACAGCGAGACAGATCTGAACCGTCAGATCTTAGTTAGAAAATCCTGACAACCATTGGATCAGAGCCTTATCGTGCGTATCGCGCATTTGGAGGTTCGGAGGTTGAAAGGACCTCGTCTCGACTGTAGAATTTGCGAAGTGCCAAGATCCGAGGCATGAGTGTGGACACGTGGCAGAATCGCAAGGTGGGGCCCACGTGATTGATAGGCGAACACGTGCCGCAGGGGTAAAGGAGTCAACACTCCGTTGACTTCTGTCTCGAAACAATCTGGACCGTCCATCCGTGGAGGACACGTGGAAGAGATCGATAGTCCATTGATATTTCGGATATCGGGGATTCGAATTGGTAGAGGATCTGTGTCACTGGGGATCGCAAGTCGCAAAATCGTGAGGAGTGAGGATAGTCGTTGGATCCAGGTCAAGGGAGGACCGTTGGATCGGAGCCTCATCGCACGTATCGCACATTCGAAGGTTCAGAGGTTGAAAGGAGCTCGTCTCGACTGCAGAAGTTGTGAAGTGTCGAGAGTCGAGGCACGAGTGTGGACACGTGGTAGAACCACAAGTTGGGGCCTGCATGATTGACAGGCGGACACGCGTCGTAGGGGGAAAGGTGTCAACACTCTGTTGACTTCTCGCATCTCAGGGATTCGTGGGATAAGAACATGAGAGCTCAATCCTTTGACTTGTGAAGTCACAAAGTTGCGACGAGAACTAGTGCTTAGTCTAGCCATTGGTCACGCGCAGAGGGCACTGACAGAAGGGAGCTATACCCATTTCATTATTTTGGGTATCGTGAATTTGGGAAGGAAGAGTCAGGAGTTTCGACTTGCGAACTTGCGAGATTGCGAGTTGCGACAAGCGCCTTAAAGAATAGGCCTTGGTCATAGCATCGTGGTCGCTCGGAGAGGGTGGAGCTCACACCTAGTGTTGTTCGCACAGGTGAGCTTCCCAAAGGACCCGTGGATCTATTGGAAGGAGATTCTAGTTGGGAATCAAAAGAAGCTGCTTCGGCTCATAAAATAAACTGAACGATCCTTAAGACCGGGAGGTCGCGCAGAGACTCTGTCAAGGCAGAGGTGGCGTCTGCAGCCTGTACTAATCCCCATAGGATTTCGGGGATTCTGTCCCTTGAGAAAAGACGAAAAATTTATTACGCCGCAACGGGTGTGTGACACTAAACCTACAATAAGATTGTCATCGAATGGAGATCTTTAAATCAATCAGGTTGTATTCTTAAGAATGCTAATGGTTCAAGGAAGCTAAACAAGATGACTATTTTCAAACCTTGTTCACTATATTTTCTCCTTTCCTGAATGACCCATGAAATAAAAAAAGAGATCATGTCGCAACAATATAATTAGAGATATGGACAAGCTTCCATACACTGCCAATCGCCAAGAACGAAAGGCACCGAGAATAATATGGTAGCCTCCATTGTAGTCGTCGTTGCCACAATAAATATGTTTTACAAGGAAGGAAATTGCAGCTACATGATATTGGCTCTGACCCAAAAATTAGGAGACGACCAAGTATCTCGAAATAAGAGTTTATCCAAAGGTTTATTAGGGTTTTACTGTATCATGAATGGAAATTTGAACTTGGCCAGTGGAGTTGTATTGAGTGGTTTCACATTATGACAAAACAATCAGAAATCTGATCAAATAACTAACTTGACTGAAAACATGAAACCAAGGGCTTAATGGAGTAGAGCATAAATTTGATATGTCAAAATCCAAGGAGGAAAACCCGACTAGGTTTTTTTTTTACGCCCAGGTATTCTAATTTATAAAAGAAACAAAATTTAGTTTGTTAAGAAAAATACCTCTGCTTCTTTAAAAAAAATTCGTTTGTTAGGAACATAAAATTTCATTTGCTACTAAAAGTTATCAAGCTTGTTAGGAACAATTTTTGTTATATGGTTATATGGTTTATATTACGGGGGTTGTAACACCCCAAGGTCGAGCCCCTGTTGAATTGTAATTATGCTTATAGGCTGGTGAGCTGAGTGATTATAAGTTGTGAGACTTATGTGTTTATTAGGATGGTGAGCTAGATGTTAAGGCCAATGAACCTGATTTTGTATATGTAAATACACACATATCATTAATAAAATTACATTGTTGCATGTAAACCCTCCACTAATAAAGAGTTATGGGGGACTAAGCTCCACTAGGTGGGAAGGGGCTAAGTGTCTAGGAATAAGGGATAATCTAGAGGGCTTACCTCTAAAGGAATAATATTATATTATTATTGTTAGAGTTTAAGCTATTAAAAGGTTTCTTTTCAATTCACTAGATAACCATAGCATAAGTAGGATCACTAAGAAAAAAACAATCACAAGAGACACATCATTTATCCTAGGAAACCCTCATGGGGGAGAAAACCCATCAAAAACTTCCTTAATATAGATAGCCAATACAATGCCAAGAGAATAAACCAAACACTATAGAAATTCCTCTCCCAAGTAATGCACCTCTCTCTCTTCCTTCTTCTCCAACTGCAGCTCCAAACTTGCACTCTGGATGATCAAGTGAATGAGTGAAAAAACGAGGTGTTGGCCTCCTTTATTTATACAACTTGGTAGGTGCTAAAAGGAAGTGTCTTTTCACTGGCAGGGCCGACTTCTCTTTCTGGGTGGTTAGAACCACCTTAATTTATTCTGGGGGCCGAATTCTCATTTTGCATATTCCAATTAGGGTTTGACCAATCTGCAAAATGGGATTTGGTCATTTACAATGCCTGACATGATCAATCCACAAAAGGGGATTGATCTAATGAATAATACGTCAATAATAAATAGAATACTCTTTGCAGTTACAATATTTCAACACTCCCCCTTAACAAGAAGGGTATTCTACAATAGCATCAGGTGAGGGAGAGGGCAACATCATCAACAACATCTTGGAACACTGACTGGCAGCAACAACATAGCACAAAGGCTAGATCATCATCAACATCAGTACTAGGCCGAGAGTCTTTAGCATGAAGCTGGCATGACAACACGAAGTTGGCTACACAATATCACCAACACGAAGCTAGCATCACAATACAAGACTGGCAACACAATATCATCAGCATGAAGCTGGCATCATAGTACGAGACTGGTAACACAATATCATCAGCATGAAGTTGGCATCACAACACGAGGCTGGAAACACAATATCGTCAGCATGAAGCTGGCATCACAACACAAGGCTAGAAACACATAATCACAACACGCGACTAGAACACATCATCACAACATGAGGCTGGCACACATCATCACAACACGAGGCTGACATCACAACACTAGGCTGGCAAATCATCATCATGGGGCTGGCATCACAACACTACTCCCCCTTTCAAGGGAGGTCCTTATAGACTACACCAAGATTATCTCGAAAGTGCTCAAACTTTACACGAGATAGAGGCTTGGTCAACACATCAACAACCTATTCATCCATGCTAACATACTGGAGCTTTATGGCTCCTCGCTGCACCATATCACAGATGTAATGATATTATATCTCTATGTGTTTTGACTTTTCATGGAACACAGTGTTCTCTGTCCTCTTTATGCATCTCTGGTTATCACATAGGATCAATGTTTCTTCCATTTCTAGATCGAATAGACCTATCAACAACTTTCAAAGTCATATGGCTTCACAACTGGCAGAACAAGCAACAATGTATTATGCTTCTGTCATACTGAGAGCAATGCTTGATTGCTTCCTACTCTGGCATGAGATCATGGCTGACCCCAGACTGAAACAACATCTTGAATTTCTCTTTCTATCAGAGACACTTCCAACCCAATCTGAATCAGTATATCCACTCAGTTTGAAGTCATGATCTCCATCATAACCGAGACCACAATCTAATGTACCCTTAAGGTACCTCATCACATGTTTTGCAATAACTAGGTGAACATGTCTGGGTTCTACCAGAAACTGACTCAAGGTGTTCACAACAAAACATATATCTGGCCTGGTGTTCATCAGATACATCAACGATCTAATGATTTGTCTATATAGTGTAGCATCAATCAATTATGACGAAGAGTCAACCAGGATATTCCACTTTGTTTCCATGGGTGTATTCATGGAGTTGCACTCCAACATATCAAATATATTTTGTATTTCAACTGAATACTTCCCTTGGTTAAGGAAGATCCTCTCTGGGCTCTGCCATACCTCAAGAACTAAGAAATATTGCATTAGGCCAAGGTCTTTCATCTCAAATTCTGCAGTGAGATTCTTCTTACATTCAATGATGAGATTTTCTTCTCCAGTTAAGAATAATTCATCCACATACAATAACAATATGACCGGCTCATCATTCATAACCTTGAAGTAAAAGTTAGAATCAACTTTACTCTTGGTAAAGCCCAAGATCGTCAAAAAATTGTCAATCCTTCCATACCAAGCTCTAGGAGCTTGCTTCAATCCGTACAGAGCCTTCTTCAACTTGCACACATGAGTTTTCTTGTCTTCAACTTCAAATCCTTGAGGTTGTTCTATATACAGTCTTCTTCAATGACACCATTCAAGAAGGTCGTTTTCATGTCCATTTGGTGTAACTTCCACTTCATCTTAGCTACAAGGGCTATGATGGTTCTAATCGAAGTGTATCTGGATACATGAGCAAATGTCTCTTCATAGTCAATGGATTCCTTTTGAGAGAAGCCACAAACAATGAACCTTGCTTTATATTTCTCAATACTTCCATCAACAACATGTTTTATTTTGGAAAACCATTTGGAAGATACCACATCCTTGCTTTTTGGTCTGGGAACTATTTCCCATACATCATTCTTTATAATGGATTGGAATTCTTTTGTCATGGCATCTGCCCATTCTTTCTTCTGAATGGCTTCTTCAAATTAGGTAGGCTCCTTGTCTAAGAGATCACACATCAAAGCCATATGACTGGAGAATGTCTTAGGTTTCTTTACTTGTCTCATGGTTCCTTTGCGGACTCCATACTTCTCTCCATATTGAATAGGTTGTCTTGCCTAGGATGGATTTCTCTTGTGGGATATCGTCATCTAGGGAGGTTCTTGAGATTCTACTATGTCATTATATTCTAGAATCTCCTCCTCAGGGGAAGCTATGACTTCCCTCACTGGTTCTGCAACTCTAGGAGCTACATGTTTCTTTTCATATACTTTTTCAAGCTGTCATCTTCTTGATTTATTGAGTGTTTCATATTCATCAAAGGTTACATCCCTGTTGATCTCAATATGATGGTAACCTGGTATTTAAACTCTAAAGGCCTTGGAGACCTCACAATATCCAAAAAATATTCCCTTCTTTCCTGAAGGGTCCAGCTTGGTTCTCTTCTCTTTTGGAATATGTACAAATATTGGGCAGCCAAATATTTTGAGATGGCTTACTTCTGGCTTCTTTCCGGAGAACATATCTTCTGGGGTCTTGAACCCAAGTGCACTATGGGACAATCTGTTTTTTACATGTACTATTGTTTTTGATGCTTCTGCCCATAAGCACATTGGAAGATCTTGATCATGGATCATGGTCTTCATTGCTTCCATTATAGTTTTGTTCTTTCTTTCTGCTACACCATTTTGTTGAGGATTGTAGGGAGTGGTGAGCTCCCTCTTGATCCCGACATATTTGCAAAAGGTTGCAAACTCTTTTGAGGTGTATTCTCCTCCATTATCTGACCTGATTATCTTGATCTTTCTTTCATAAATATTCTCTATCAAGGCTTTGAATTCCTTGAATTTACTGAACACTTCATCTTTTGATTTCAAAAAGTAAACCCATGTTTTACGAGAACAATCATCAATAAAAGATACATAGTATACATACCCACTGATGGAGGATGATGGAGTTGGGACACACACATCTGAGTGAATGAGTTCTAGGACTCCTTCTACTTTATTGTTTCTCTTTGAAAAAGGATTCTTGATGTTCTTCCCTTGTGCACATCCATTGCACACACCTTCATGGTCAACCTTGAGTTCTGGTAGACCTGTGACTGTCTTGCTTACATAAGGTAATGCCTTGTAGTTGATGTGGGCTAATATTCTATGCCAAAGTTCACATGGATTCTCAATGGAGTGGGTCATGTTTGCTTCTGAGTGACCCTTTAACTTATACAATCCACCTTCTTCTTTTCCAATAATAATTGCTTCTTCCATGGTTTTTCCTTTGGCCCACATAAGAACTTCTCCATCTATAAAGGAAAATCTGAAGCCTTTCTTTTCTAAAGCTGATATGGAGAGTAATTTCTTTGTCAAACTTGGTACATAGAGTACATCCTTCATCTTCATTGGAGTCTCTAAATTAAGCTTGTAATTTGATTCTCCTACTCCCTTGATAGGGTATTGATAATCATCTCCAAGTGTAACTTTCTGAGAAAACTTATTTTCTGAAAGGCAAGAGAGAATGTCTCTTTGACCTGTCATGTTCTTGGAAGCACCACTATCAATGAGCCAAGTGTCCTCACCAGGTGATACTGATCCTGAGAGGGCTGAGATTAAGATATAGTCTTCAATTCATTCTTTTATCATCTTTGTGGGTGGCTCTTCATATTCAACTGCATGGGCATGATACCTCTTGTTTTTCTTTTTGTATTCTTCTCGTCTAGCTTGAAAATGTTTCGCAATATGTCCCATCTTGTCACAATGGTAACATTGGTAGGATGAGAAATCTTTTCCTCTTCTTTGTCCTTTCTGAAACTTCTGGAATCTCCTTGGTTGAGATTCTTTATGTATGAATTTGTTTTGGGGGTGAGACTCCTTATGAATTTCTTTCTGGAAGTAAGACTTCTTTCTTCCTCCTTTAGCGTGAGTAGCTAGGGCTTGATCTTCATCTCTTGATAGCAAAGATTCTCGATTAGCTCCTCTTGATTCTTCTTGAATACATTCTTCCCAAAGACTGTCAAATTGTAGTTTCTCTTTTCTGGCACAAATAGTTTGGATGAATGCATCCCAAGGTCTTGTGAGACCATTAAGGGTCGTCATTATGAGTTCGTCTTCGTCTATAGTACCTCCAATTGCTTCTAGTTGTTCTTTGAATTGTGATATTCTAGAGAAATATTCCTAGATTGATTCTCCTTTCTGCATCCTTGTATTCTTGAGTTGAGTTCTTAGATTCATCTTCCAATTTATGTTCTTTCCTTCATATAATCTGGTTAGGGCATCGAACATTTATTTTGGAGTCTTCTTTGAAGATACTTGATGAATCAAGTGATCTTTGATAGAATCTGCAATGATTCTTTTGGCCCTAATTGTGTCCTTTTGGTGTTTTGATTTCGCTGCAGCATTGGTGGGTTCTAGTACATATTCTTTAATGAATCTTGTTAGGTCATTCTCTTCAAGAACGAGTCCAATCCTATACTTTCAGGCACGAAAGTTTTCCACACCTTCTAGCTTGTCAACAAGCTTAGTGCTTGCATACATCTTTTACATGGAGCTAGGAAAATGATCAAAAAATGAAAGTGCTAAAAATTGAATTTTGAACTTACCAGGAGGCGCGCTTGGCTGAGGCGAGTAGCTTGGTGTGGTTAGATTTAAAAAAATCCAACTTTTTCCCCTTCAAACTTGACCAACAGATTTTTGGACTGGTGCTTCTGGTTTTCTAGTACTTCTGGTTTTCTGGTACTTCTGGTTTCCTAGTACTTCTGGTACTGGTGAAAACTAGGGTTTCAATTTCCGGGAGATCTAACCACTGAAAAGGTGTGCTGAAGGTGCCAAAGAGTTCCTTGAGGTAGGGCACACTTTTCTAGATGGGTTTTGGGCTGAAATTCCTCTTCAATAAAAATCCCTAATTTTCATGTACGACAATAGTGATGTTTTTCTTCTTCTTGTGAAAGATGCTCTCTTTAGCTTAACTCTGATACCATGATAGAGTTTAAGCTATTATTGGGTTTCTTTTCAATTCACTAGATAACCATAGCATAGATAGGATCACAGATAAAAACACAATCACAAGAGACACATCATTTATCTTGGGAAACCCTCATCGGGGAAAAAACCCAGCAAAAACTTCCTTAATATAGATAGCCAATACAATGCCAAGAGAATAAACCAAACACTACAGAAAGTCCTCTCCCAAGTAATGCACCTCTCTCTCTTCCTTCTTCTCCAACTGCAACTCCAAACTTGCGCTCTAGATGATCAAGTGAGTGAGTGATCAAATGAGGCATTGGCCTCCTTTATTTATACAATCTGGCAGGTGCCGAAAGGAAGAGTCTTTTCACTGGCAGGGACGACTTCTCTTTTTGGGTGGTTAGAACCACCTTAATTTATTCTAGGGACCGACTTCTCATTTTGCATATTACAATTAGGGTTTGACCAATCCACAAAAGGGGATTTGGTCATTTACAATGCCCGACATGATCAATCCACAAAAGGGGATTGATCTAATGAACAATACATCAATAATAAATAAAATACTCTTTGCAGTTACAATATTTTAACAATTATTTCCTAGAAGCTAAGGTTTGATATAACCATGGTGTCCTAAGTTCTTGGGGGAAAGTGGGATGAGTGTTAAGAGGAGCTCATGCAACTTCAGAGAGACATGTGTCAACCTGTGCGCATGTAGTTTTAAGTGGGAAAGACAGCTCGTTGGGGGCCCACTCACTCACCAGTCTCACAATTCTCATGTATGTCACGATACTTCACCATTGCATCGATACTCTCGCGAGGTTAGCCACCCTAGAAGAGAGCCATACTCCCCACTGATGCATGCGCTAGTGTAACCTGCAAACACTGGAGTTGTCCTGTGTATTTCTTGTGAAGCCTGACGAACTTGTATTTTTCCTGAGTCGTGTTGTGTCGTAGCGGTTGACGGTTGCTACCAATGCAATTTTGGCTAAGCTTGGTTTGCTGTCATATTTTGTGTCCATACCCGTTTTCTGTGGTTGAATTCACCTTTGTGTTACTCAAATTCTTTTTTTGACATCACCTATGTCTATCTGACATAAGAGATGAATTGAAGAAGCAGGTTTTCAGGCCTGTGAACAACTCTCCTAGGTAAGAGAGTTTGCTGGAAAGTGATTTCTCCTGGAGGGAGTCTCGTAGAAACTACAGTACTCTGAGACTTCTAGTCCATCCTGTTGTTGAAGCCCAAGGTGAGGGAGGTGTAGTATCCGATGGACTTGTACTAGTGAAGGTGTACCCTCCTAGGGTGGAGTAGGCGTGTGGGAAATGAGGGTCTGTGGGTTGTGGGCGTAAGTGGCTCCTGGGATAAAAGATCCTTCCTGTTGTTCTGTGCAACTTCCTTGTTGTCCTTGCCAAGCCTAGAATTCCATTTCTTGGTGGAGTTTAGTCCCAACTCGGGGGTGAGCCACTGCTGAGCGTGATGAGAAGCATGGTATAAGGCTGGGAGGTTTGTGGAAGGTATGCACGCAGTTGGTGGTCACCTATTAAAATATAAGTACCAACTCTATGTTCGATGTATGTTGTGTATTTGTATTTGCATTATAATTAATGAATAATGCCTGTATATACATGTTGAATGTAGGTGTTAATGTTGCTTCCGCATGAACAGGAGTATGAGTAGAGTATTGATGTATGTTTAATTGCATTAGATAGATATATATTTATATGTGTGAATACCATATGTTATCTCTATCTTCTGATTAAGTTTTATATGTGATTATTTCCACAAAGTTACTCGGTGGCATTGCCTGGCCTGTTGTTTACGGTCGGGAATGTCACATAAATGGTATCAGAGAAATAAAGGAAAAGCAAAGTTTTCTTCGGTAGCAGTACCCAGCCGGGGTCGTCGGTCGAGGGACGTTCAGGGGCAAATGGTCTGAACAATATTTTGAAAACCATGTGAGCAGTCGTTTCGTAACTAATATGAGCAGGTTGCAGTTGCTTAGAGCCGAAATCCATTCCGTGAAAAGAATATTCAAAGCAAGGTAGTCACCAAAACTAAGCTGGCTCTTCTTGCATGACTGTCTGTATCCTGGCCTACCTCCCTAGATTCCATTACTAAATTTAATATTTTTACAAATAAAGGGGAGAAAATTGAAAAGTTTGTGGCGATTTGAGTCTAAGGGAATGTAATTTCTTGACAAAATGTTGTTTTTTATATTGTAAAACTATTATGTCTTCATGTGATACAATGCACAAAAATGGACATATTAAACCCACTTTGGAAATGCGAACATTTCAGGCACCTCAGTTGAGGGAGTTGAATATTAAGGCTTGTCATTTTAATATTCCAAAGTCTATAGGGAAGTTGAAGGATCTCCCAAAAATTGTTCTTCACTACACTCCATATGTCAAGATTCCCAAGTCCAAAGGGAAGTTGAAGCATCTCCAAAACATTGTTCTTCACTGCACTGGATATAGGGATGCGATTATTCAAACTTTGCCAGAGGAGTTCTGAAAGAGTGGTTTCGCATTATGACAGAACAATCATAAATCTGATCAAATAAACTAACTAGACCTAAAACATGAAACCAAGGGATTAATGGAGTAGAGCATAAAATTGCTATGTCAAAATCTGAGGAGGAAAACCCAACTAGGTTTTTTATCACGCCTAGGTATTCTAATTTATAAAACAAACAAAATTTAGTTTGTTAAGCAAAATACCTCTGCTTCTTTAAAAAAAATTCCTTTGTTAGGAACACAAAATTTTATTTGCTACTAAAAGTTATCAAGCTTGTTAGGAACAATTTTTTTTATTTGCTACTAAAATTTATCAGGTGGATACAAATATGTTTCTCAGGAAGTTAATTCCTTCGCTCAACAAAGGAAATTTTGTTTTTCTCTATACAACAAAGATTTTTTATTTAATTTTATTTTTAAACAAAGTATTTTATATGAGAAGGTATAAATTCATATGGACCTTCTTATACATCTAGGGGAACAAAGGTTGGAGGACCTCGTCGGATTCCTCCTCGTTGTCGTCAGATTCCTTTTCAGTCGCGTAAAAGGGTTGAGTGTTGGATTTCTTGAGCACGAGGTCGTTCTGTCCAGGAGGCTGCAGCCTGAGGATGGGCTCTTCTTCTTCATCGTAATCATTTACTCAATATTCTTAAATTTCTTGTAGATGGTCTGTCATAGCCTCACTCCTGTATAGATAATATATTTTCAACAATAGTCTGCTTCACCATGGCCCGAATTAGATGGCATGCATCGCACCCTTCAGGTAATCTTCTAGACTACAATTAAATTGGGTTCTTCTATATGTTAAGTTGTTTTGCATGCGGTGGAGCATGAAGTCGTGGCTCCATGTAGCATGCTGAGTGGACTACCCTACCCTTTAGTTTTGTCATTAGTGCCATGCATTTCTGATGCAGCACCCCCTACCTCAATAGGTTATGTGCGACCTCCTGGTCTTAGGATTGTTCCAAATCTTCCCCTGAGTCAGATTGACTCTTTGGTTTCCCCACAGGGAATACTTCACACACACAAACATGTGTATTCCACAGGTCCTTTTGAGTTATGCCTACATGATAAAACACCGGAAGTAACTCCACAACCAGCCAATAAATGTGATCAAGGCTTTTTCCCTTTCGGGATTTTGGATTTCACGATTTCATGAATACTTTTGTTGATCCCCTTGTCTCGTCAACCTCCAAAACCCGAAACATCAATGAGGGTTGACTCCTTCAATGCACCAAACACACGCCTCTTGTTGCCACTTATTTCGGCTTTTCGGGACTTGAGTGATCGACCAACACTCGTTCATCTTCCCTTATGATTTCCCAGTTTCTAAAATTTCCCCTTTTTGGTGAGATCGATGGTCTTTCGGGACTTTCACTGAAGCTTGACCACCTTTTTCGACTTCCGTCACACGTATCCTCCGATTGGTGCTTGGGACCCTACTTTTGGCTTTTTGCTTTTCGCGATTTCGGGAGTTGCGTTGACACGCAACTCTGTCTCTTGACTCCCAGAACCTCGAAACCCGATTGGGCCCACGACTATTGTCCTTCAATTTTTTCGGAAATTTTCCTTTCACTCTTTGGGATTTTGCGATTTGTGAGATCCACAACAGAAAGGTTCCTCACCTCCCGAAACTTCGATCTCCGAATTCCTGAAACCTCACCTCCAACATGATCTACGGCTAAGATCCTCCATGATCCGACGACTCTGGATCTTTCGGCTTTTCATGAACCAGGAGTTTGAAAATCTCATTTCCAAAGATCGCTGCCTCCTCTACTTCCCACCCCCAAAGTGTCGAAATGCCGAAATACCAAAATTCACCTCAAGGCACGTCATGTTTCGCGATTTTGTGATTTTCAATGCTAAGCGCCCCGACTCCTTGTCATCAAGATTCCCGGTATGCTGAACCCCGAAATACCAAAATTTCACACTTCATTATCCTTTTCGCGAACTGGGAGTTTGAGTGACCAAGGGTTTTGACTTGCACTCCCAACTTACGGGTCCCAAATTCTCGAAATGATTTGATGGCTCAGACAGACCACGATCAATGGTCCACATTGATTCTTGATGTCAGGGTGGCGGATTCGTCCAACTCCTAACCACCTTGCAGCTCCTCTGGATCCTACGGTCCTCGCAACTTCGCGAGTTCTCCACAGAGAATTATGACCGTCTGATTCACTCCTCAAGAATCTTTGGCCAAACTGACTTGGTGTCCTTCTACTGAACTTAACTTCTACGTGATGATTTCTCTCCCCATCTTCCTTTGAACTCTTCGAAGTTACTAACCCTCCTAATCTTTCATTTGTGAACTTAAGTCTCCAAGAGAGATCCTACTCGCACTCCTTGCGACAATCTTTCAAATAACCCCTGGTTATTTGAGTCTTCGACCCTGTGCACTCCTTGCAACATAAATCTTTCAACTTTCACCTTAGCTGATAACTTCCAAGGATTCAACTAGCCTACATACACCTTGCACGACTCTGTGCCTCACCTACACTTCTGCAAGAAATGAGAACAACGGTATCTCTCCTGAGCTTTCTGAGATAAAACTCAAACTCTTGTCAACGCACACCTTGCGGATGTTTCCCTGCACTCCTTGTAGGAATTCTTGGGAAGAGAAACAATTGAAACTCATTATTTTCCCCTATCAGACTTCATACATTCACCATGAAATCATACACACAACATAGCATTGAAACGAATGCATAACAGAGAAAATAAACAACTGTAAACATACCATTCAATAGATGTAAACAGTAAGCATCACAACACCATGAAAATTGAGTCAAAGCTTTATATATTAACTCAAGTGCTCATGTACATGGGTTTTTCTCTACAGATCTCTGCTACAGCTCAACAACTTATGAAAATCCGAATGCCCTTTACAATGTTCTTCCTCTAACGATACAATAATACAAGGGTGAGGGTGTCTATATCCGTTTTCCCTCCTACGCTTCTTAAACTGTCTAATATCTTAATTCAAATCTACCTACTTTCATTAAACAGACTTAATGTCTATTACCTCCAACAGATGAGAGAAAATCGCTCAAGATTTGTTTACAACATGCAAGTAGGATTCCTTTAACTACTACATTAATATCTGCTCATTAATTTTTCAAAAACATTTCAAAATGTGCAAAATGTGTGCTGTGCTTTTCCAGCTGTCTTCCGCCTTTTACGTTGCTTGCTTGGTTGGTTGCTTACGATGCTCCTGCATCATACTCCCTCGCTTGAAAATTTTCATGAACTCCTATTCATGAGCTATTGCATGGTCCGTCCATGCTTATGAATTACTGCTTCATCCTCCCAACTGGCATCTTCAACTGGGTGTCCCTTCCATTTGACCAAGTATTCAAAATACTCTTTTCTCCTGGTCTTTTTGCTAACCCTTTTGTCAATTATGCTTTCCATCTGTGGCTTTTCAGCTACAGACATTTGTTTTGTCCATTGAATCTCTTTATGTTCCTCCTCTGCTCCTGCTTCTTTAGCTCGGTAAGGGTACAAATCCGCAACATTGAATATCGATGAGATTCCGATCCCATAAGGTAATTCAATCTCATATGTGTTTGCCCCAAATTTCCTTATGACCTTGCACGATCCAATCTTTTTCATCTTCAGTTTGTTATATGTTCCCCTTGGGAACCTTTCCTTCCTTAGATGCGCAAGAATCAGATCACCAACTTCAAATTGAAGTTCTCACCTGTGTTGTTTTTCTCTCCATTTGTATTCCTGACTTGAATTCTGCAATCGCTCCTTAACTCGGCTGTGAAGCTCCTTCATTCCTTCTGCAAAGTCCTCTGCACTAGCACTCCTGAATTCATTTTGTTCCAAATCATTTAATTCAGAAACTCCTCTTGGTTGAATTCCATATACAATTTGGAATGGACTCTGCCATGTACTTATGTTAATCGAATCATTATAAGCGAATTCTTCCTGTGGTAGAATGTGATCCCATTGACTGTGGTGTTCAGTCACTAAGCTTCTTAACAAATCTCCCAAGCTCCTGTTCACGACCTCTGTCTGTCCATCTGTCTGAGGATGACATGCTGAGCTAAAAGAAAAACTTGTCCCCAACTTCTTCCATAAGGTCCTCTAGAAATTTCCTACGAACTTGGTATCTCGATCAGAAATGATACTCCTTAGCAAGCCGTGAAGTCTGACGACTTCCTTGAAAAACAGGTTCGCAATATGAGTTGCGTCGTTGGTTTTCTGGCATGGTATGAAATGTGCCATCTTTGAAAATCTATCGACTACCACAAAGATTGAATCACATCCTCTTTGTGTTCTTGGTAGTCCCAATATAAAATCCATGCTCACTGCATCCCACAGCCTTTCTGGTATGGGTAATGGTTGATATAACCCTGTGTTCTATCTTTTTCCTTTCGTGTGCTGACAAATTCTGCATCTGTCCACAAATTTCTTAACATATGTCCTCATCCCTGGACAAAAATATGAGCCATTCAACTTTGAGAACATCTTATCACGATCGAAGTGTCCGGCCAATCCTCCACTATGTTTTTATTTCAACAAATTCTCCCTCATGGAGAATTTTGGAATACATAGCTGATTACCCCAGAATAATAACCCATCCTGGATCATGTATTCAACCCATTGGCTTCTATCCCTGAGAACTACATTCTCAGATGCCTCATATGCCTCCTTAAAATCTGGTTCATCCCTGTACATTTCTTTGAGGTTATCAAAACCTAAAATCTTGACTCTGAATTCCCGCATAAGCAAACATTTCCTGCTCAAAGCATCAACAACTTTGTTAGCAGTTCCATAAATATGCTTAGTTACAAAAGTAAAATTCTACATGAATTCAACCCATTTAGCATGTTTTTGATTCAACTTCTCCTGTTGAGTCACGAATTGCAAAGTGTGATTATCGTTGTATAAAACAAACTCCTTGGGAACCAAATAGTGTCTCCACTTCTTCAGCGCTTGTATGACTGCATAGAATTCTTTGTCATATGTGGAGTACTTAATCTTCGCTTCATTCAGTTTTTCGCTGAAGTATGTGATCGACCTATCATCTTGGCTCAAGACCACTCCAATTGCAAATCCACTCGCGTCACATCTGACCTGGAATGTCTTGTGGAAATCTGACAAAACCATAATTGGTTGCTCAATGATCTTCTTCTTCAGCAGGTTGAAACTGATCTAAAAATGAAGAAGACTTGAAAAACTTGAAAAAAAACTTATTACAAGTGAATGTTATGTGTTTAAAGAAAAAGGATCAGTTTGCAACACATAAATTAAAAGATTACTTATGCAAATTACACATAGACAACAACATAATCAATGAACATAAACACATAAGCATAGCAATTGATAAAGGAGTTCACCCCTCTTATGGGCTACATCTCCTGGTCCAGCTTCCAATGGATCA
>JZKD02S1673517.1:330837-340969 GCA_000966675.3 Picea glauca | reverse complement strand
TTGAAATTTCTATTAAATTCGTATCAGGCTTGTGGTAAAAAAAGGGTATTTTGCTACAAGATTAGCTTACTCCATACACTCAAAATGCATCATGAAAGAGACAACCATGTTCCTTCAGTGTATCGTACACTAAATCATAGAGCACTAATGGTAGCATATAGGTATATAGACTTTGTTTGATTGCTATGCATTTACATCCAACAATGCATATGGAAAGATGAATTGTGATGAACGCTTCACTAATGGGTGCTTATTGTTTTCCACAACGATAGGGAATAAGGGAGTAACTTAATAAGTGGACAAACCCACCCATTTTTGGTGGAAATTCTCTCTCAAATCTTGTTAAAAGTCATAGTTCCATCTATGTCATGGGAACTTCAACTATGAAAGTTTGCGTTAAGGGTCTTGACCTATTTTAATATGACCCACATGATCTTAATTTTGAAAAAATGAGTAGATTAAGGTGAAGCTTTGCCTTTGCAAAAAAAAAATGAACTCACCTACCAAAAGTTGAGTTTGCCACATATTAATTCACTCTAACAATAAGTATTGATTTACATAACATTAATGCCGTAACATGAGCATGTATACACCATTGGATCTTTATGCATTTACAATGAACCATGTATATGTAGACATATATAGTCATTAATGTGTATATACATCGAAAGATGTATATGTAGACATATATTGCTATTAAGCTTTGCAATTGGGTTATTGCCATTAATGTGCATTTACATCCAATGATGAATATTTGAACATATATTACCATTAAAAATTTACCGCTAAATGCTTATTCTTAGCTATAGTTAGAGGGAATAAGGGAGTAACTTAATAAGTGGACAAACCCACCTCTCCTTTTTTGGTAAAATTATCCCTCAAATTTGATAAAAACATTACTAGAAACTATAATTTCATTTAATTAATGGGACACTTTGACCATAAAAACTATATTTTCAGAGTTTTGGATCATTTTAAAATGAATTATATTTTTATAATTAAAAAAAAAAATCAATCAAAATATTTTTTTATTTAATGAAATGAAATATTTTTTTTTTGAATTTGTCCACTTATTTACCCACTCCAAAAATAAGCATAAAACTAAAACATTAATCACATCCAATGGTGCATATGGAGACATATTTTCATTAATAATATGCCCACTAGGTCCTTATTATGGAGGTTGTTGAAACAAATCTTGGTGAAATCACCATTTTTTGTTGTTTAAATTGCATTTTTGAATGAATAAATGAATTTAACATATTGAAAAACCCCATGGCACTCAAATTCTACTTACTCAACCGCTCAAATCTGTAGCTCCAACAATTTCTAGTTGGTTTTCAGCCAAAATTGATCGAAAAATATGCCCAAAAAAACATTAAAAAATTAGAACATTTAGACTACGCACATATTATTTGCCATCTATTCTTGAACTATAACCCAACTATCAAACACTTGTACAAATAACTAGTTAGAGAAGAAGCCTCAGCCACCACTTTGAAGTACGGTGAATTATACTGAATCCATGAACTGAAAATCCAAATTTATGTGCACAATGATTTGACAAATCAACAACCCAATTATCAAAGACTCCTCCATATAATGATATATGCATTTACACTAAATAGTGTATATGTAGACATATAGAGCGATTAATGTGTATATACATCCAAAGATGTATATGTTGATATTATGACGACGACGACGACGACGACGATGATTAATGTTCACCGAGACTGAATTGGTCTATAGGATTTTAAGAAGGTAAGGAATTACTTGAAATTCTTTAGAATTTTATTTCTATGCTCGAAAAGCATTAAGAGAAGTGTTCCAAGAACACAATAGTTTTGTTTATTTAAAAGTTCATGAAGGGTGGTAGTCTGACAAATCTTTTGAAATTGTGATATAATCTGGGTATATGTCAGGCATTCTAAGATAAAGTGCTTTTCATATTCAACCCTCTTAGTGTCACAAAGGTGACAGACTCTTTGAGCTCACGATGTTTTAGGAATTGACCAATGCCCAATTTCACTACGGAGCTCAAGAGAATTAGTCCTTATTTTAACAATGTTTATTTTCTTCTTTGCACTTGTTAAAACAAAGAGATAATTTTGATCTTCTAGATTATGGTTGATTACCTCCTTATAATATCTTGATTTTATTTTCCCCTCTAACTCTTTATCACACCACATTTTCTCCTTAAATTTTGATGTAATAACATTTTTAATATTATCTTTATTTTGCAATATGATCTCTTTCTTTATACCCCAATGGTTTAGCCAAGATTGGGCATCCTTGTGCCATCCCCGCTTGAGACGAAGGTCGCTTTGGCTAGAGTTTGAAGCAATTATAGGAAGCCTCTTGTCTTCCATGTTGTTTAACTTTTTCTTATACATCAAGTATTGGGTCATAGTTATGCTTTCAATGGGAGAAAGGCTTGCTTCTATGAGGAGGATATGATAGGGTGTATTTCTTTTAATTTGAGATTATGGGTTATAAAACTCTTTTGGATCTGCTCTATCTTTCTCCATGACTCTCAAGAGATACTGCATCTCCAAACTTTGCATCCATATAAAAGAACATGAGTAACGACATTCTCAAAGAAGAGTTTTTTCTTATCCCATACCCAAAGATCCACTGGTTTACAATTGTTTTCAAACCCATAATAAGCTTTCCACCCTCCATTTATTCTGTTCTCAGTGCTATAATTTCAGTTGAGCTTGTGATGAATATCAATGTCGAGATATTTGTATGAAGGCACTTCCTTCAAGTTACTATTATCATATATAGAAGTATTGTAAGTGATCGAAAGTATACTTTCCCATGGCATTGTCTAGTTGTTCTACGTTTTGGTCCTTTTCGCCGAAATCTGGTGACTTAAATCTGGACAAAATCACAATTTTATGTTGTTTAAATTGCATTTTTGAATGCATAAAAGGATTCAATGTGTTGAAAAACCCCTCGGGCACTCCGATTATACAGACTTAGTCACTCAAATTTGAAGATCCAACAGTTTCTTGCTGGATTTCGGTCAAAATTAAATAGAAAAAATTGTTAGAAAATGGCCAAAATGGAGAACGTTTAGACTACTGTGTTTCCATTGGGTTATTGCCATTAATGTGCATTGCCATCCAACAATAAAGGAATAACTTAATAAGTTGACAAACCAACCTCTTTTTTCTGTGAAAATTCTCCCCCAAATTTGATAAAAAATTTACTAGAAATCATAATTTCATTTAATTAATAGGACACTTTGACCATAAAAACTGCTTTCATAGTTTTGGATCATTTTAAATGAAATTATATTAAAAAAATAATACATCAAAATAAATTTTTATTTAATTAAATTTTTTTTTTTTTAATTTGTCCACTTATTTACTCATTCCAAAAATAAACAACAAACTAAAACATTAATTACATCCAATCCAATAATACATATAAAGATATATCTTCATTAATAATATATGCGGACTCTGTATTTATTATTACCTTGTCTAAACTTTATACCTTTTTAACTTTTTCCAAAATCACTTTATACCTTTTTATACTTTTTCCAAAATCTGGTAAAAGGAATCTGGATGAAACCCTCATTCTATTTCACATACTTAACCCTCACATCTCACATATGTAGTTCTAACCCTTTCTAACCGGATTTTAGTAAAAAATAAATAAATAAAATAAAATATAAAAAAACACAAACCAAACCCTCACGTATGTAGTTCCAACCATTTGTAACCGGATTTAAGTTAAAATTAATCGAAAAATATATAAAAAAAACAGCAAACCGAAAAAATAGAACGTTAGATTAAGGGCTTATTATTTGTCATTTATTCTTTAACTGTAACCCAACGGTCGTACAAATAACAAACTGGCGAAGAACCCGGGCAGTGTGAAATACTGTTGCTTATACAGAATCCATAGAAAATTGGGTGCGCATTGAGTTGTCAAAACATAAAAGAAGGATTTCATTCCCACACGCAGGCATTGATTTAGCCACGCGTCCAAGACTGTTACAGTGTTGTCAAGTATTTCTTGATTCGTCGGATATAAATTGAAGATTTCTGCCATCCATCGCAACGCAACGCTATTTCATTACTCTCGTACCAGCATAGCAAGAGAACCATTTTGGAAGATCGATTCTCACAAGGAAAATGATGAGCTCTATTGCAGGCGAAGTTATGACATGCAAAGGTAATTCGTATTGCCCACATTACAAAAGTCTGCATATGATTTGTTTAGTAAGATAATGGTAACTCATTTTCAGTGATTCAATCCATTTTCAGTGTTGAGCACAAGAGACGGTTTGGGAAGATCGACCCTTCTAGGAAACCACCAATCTTTACAGCATGGCAAGTTCTCGCATGCAAAGGTAATTAGGACTGCCCAAATTCTAAATTCCATTTTGTTTGTTAAGGGAATGATAACCGATTTTTCAGTGTTCAATTCATTTTAGACCATTTGGGGAGATCGATCCTTCAAGGAAAACACCAGTCTCTACTGCAGGCGAAGTTGTCGAATGCAAAGGTAATTAGGAGTGCTCAATTTCTAATTTCCATATGATTTATTCAGTTAGGGAATTATAATCCATTTCCAGTGTTCAATCCATATTCAGTCCTCAGGTTCAGAACAAGCCATTTGAGTTCCAGGTCGATCCTTCAAGTAAAATACCAAGCTCTACTGCAGGCGAAGTTATCACATGCAAAGGTAATTAGGGCGGCCCACGCTTCAACTGTCTCCATATGATTTACTTAGTAAGGGAATGACAATCGATTTTTAGTGTTCAGCACAGTGAATGCATATAGCTTAATTTATAGTTCATACTTATAATATGTCTCCAACTATATAGATTGCTACTTTTCTAGCAATAGCCATTAGAAAAAGCTTAGGTGGTTCAGATTTAAATGTATTTCCCATATCGCCTCTTGGAAATGTAACAACATCCTATTTAAAAACTTACTATGCCACATTCATTTGGTTTCGAGTATTGGTCCGCTGTAGCATATAAGCCCCTACATATTGTAATTGCACGGAGAGAATCTGTCCACTATGCAATATAACGCTATGAACATAATAACAATCAAATAAACCATCCTAGGTTTGTGAAGATGGATCTTGCCTGGTCCTTAAGCCAGTCAGGAAGCCAGAATGGAGTAGTGCCTCCTAGCTTTTGTGAAAAGCCAGAATGGAGTAGTGCGTCCTAGGTCTCATGAAGATCTTGATCTTGCATAATAGGGAAGACATAGTGTATTTTACTTACATAATGGTTGATTGGTTATGGGTTAACAAGTTTTTTTACATAATGATTGATTGATTGTTTATGGGTTAACAAGTTTTTTTGCCATGTCAGTTATGCTTAGAAATATAATAATAAAATAAGCCAACCTAGGAAGATGGATCTAGGTTAGCCAATAGGGAGAGAGAATGGAATAGTGCTGATTCAGCCATGCTTAGGAATATAATAATAAAATAAGATTGGTGAAAGATGGATCTAGGTTAGCCAATAGGCAGAGACAATGGAGTAGTGCTGATTGATGGTGGGGTGAAATTTTGTTTTAATGTTAAACTCTATTTGTGAAGATGGATCTAGGTTGGCCAAGGCCAATTAGATTAGAGGGAATGGATCTAAGTTGGCCAATTAGGGTAAAGAGAAGGGAGTAATGCCTTTTACTAACATTATTGGATGTGGGGTGAAATTTTGTTGTGATGTTAAACTCCATAATATTTATTGGATGTGGGGTGAAATTTTGTTGCCATGTTAAACTCCATATTGACAGCAAAGATGGAGTAGTGCTTCTTAGCTTTGTGAAGATGGATTTAGGTTAGCCAATAGGGCAGAAACAATGGAGTAGTGATTCTTACTAACATACATAACGTTGATTGGTTGTGGGGTGAAATTTTGTTGGCATATTGATTGGTTGTGGGGTGAAATTTTGTTGGCATATTAAACTCTGTTTGGTTGTGGGGTGAAATTTTGTTGCCATGTTAAACTTTGTTTGTGAAGATGGATCTAAGTTGGCCAATAGGGTAGAGAGAATGGTGTAGTGCCTCTTACTAACATATTGCATATTGTTGATTGTTGGGGGTGGAATTTGTTTGCCATGTTAAACTCTGATATTTTTAATTTGATTTGTGTTATAGCTGTTCTTACTAACATATTGCATAATGTTGATTGTTGGGGATGGAATTTGTCTGCCATGTTAAACTCTGATATTTTTAATTTGATTTGTGTTATAGCTGCTGTTGCTTGGGGACCGGCGCAGCCTCTGAAAATTGAAGAAGTGCAAGTGGCACCTCCACAGGAAATGGAAGTCAGAATCAAAGTGCATTATACTGCCTTGTGCCGCACAGACCTTGTATTTTGGGAAGCAAAGGTAAGCTATAAGAAATATCAGCAACTAGAAGTTCTCCATTTTAACCTTTGTTTTAATCACGAGAGGTATCCCAAAAAAACTGAAGCAAACCCTTATCTAGGATTAAGGGGTTATGATAGATTTATGCTACTCTGGATTTATTTGGATCTTTTAGGTAGCTAGAGGTTTGCAATTTGGGTTGTTTTTATTCTTGTTGGGGCTTAGTAGATCTGAGGTATGTTTTATTAGTGTTATACACACAAATATGCAGACATCCCCACACCTGGGCTTTAGAGCATCTAGCTTCTTTGGGTGCAATTAAATTTTCTTGGTAATGAAATGTCTATTATTGCTTTGGTTGTAGGGTCATGCTCCTCACTTTCCCCGAATCTTTGGACATGAAGCAGCTGGGTATCCACTCTGTTCTTGCCCTGAAATTCTGTATTCAAAATAATTATTATATCCACTCTGTTCTTGCCCTGAAATTCTGTATTCAAAATAAAAATAATTATTCAATCAGGTATGTAGTATTTCCTGGGAAAATTTTCCTGTTGATTAATTGCTGGTCAATTCTGGCAATGGTTGACACAGAGTTGTTGAGAGTGTTGGAGAAGGGGTAACTGACCTCAAGCCGGGTGACAAGGTGCTTCCTGTATTTACTGGAGAATGCGGGGAATGCAGACACTGCAAGTCAGAAGAGAGCAACATGTGTGATCTGCTGAGAATTAACACTGAGAGAGGGGTTATGATAAATGATGGAAAGACAAGGTTTTCCATTAATGGGAAGCCGATTTACCACTTCCTTGGTACATCGACTTTCAGCGAATACACTGTTTTGCATGCCGGATGTGTGGCCAAAATTAATCCCGTGGCTCCTCTCGACAAAGTTTGTATTTTAAGCTGTGGTGTCTCTACAGGTAAATTTTTTCAGATCTTTTTTAATCAATTTTTTTCCATGTACATGTTCAGTATCAGCCGTATTTAGAAGTACTATAGCTATACATATTTACAACCGTATTTAGGACTATAGCTGTCCATATTTACTGAGAGATACATAGATTGTAACTAAAGCGCCCAAACAGATTGGCCACTGCAGATGGCCGTACCTCTTCTTCTACGAAAACAGACTTCAGGACCTCACTCATAATTGTCTCCATACAGTATTAAAGGTTACCTTCTAGGCTCTCTTTCCTTCTATGACTCTGAACAGGCAACTTCTTGTTCAAGGCATGGCTTGCCCTTGGATTTTCTCCTTTTCTTGTTGATTGTTAGATTTGTATCCAAAAACTTAACATCCTTGGAATGTGACCATGTTCATAAATACTCTCCTGACCCTCCAAGGTCTGGGTTGCTCTTAGATTGTGACTATGCTCATAAACACTCCCCTGCCCCTCCAAGTTCTGGGTTGCTCTCTTGGATGCTCCATTAAAATTGAATGTTACTCACGAGGAGGGACTCCAAATCTGGGTGAAAGCTGCCTTTGTTAAACCCTCATCTGCTGATATGATGAAATGTTATCCACGGGGAAAACTTGAAGGAAATGAAATACTTGACCCAGTTGACATTTTATAATGTTTTGCAAGGTGATCATTAAATTCCGGGGATGTTTTGCTGGCTGGACTGTTAATAAAATCATCCATTTAATGGTTTCTTTGATTGGAATTATTGTTTAAAATTAATTTCTTTTGTGGAATCAGGGATGGGTGCTACTTTGAATGTAGGAAAACCCAAGAAGGGTTCTACAGTAGCAATATTTGGCCTTGGGAGTGTTGGGCTTGCTGTAAGTGTTCTCTCTTTATGTTCTTGTGTATGCATCTCAGTATAAATTGTAGTTCTAAAGTCTGCAAACTTTCCTTTTCAAGGACCAATAAGATCAGTGTACCGTTTAATTGTCTGTTAATCTCCTGATCTAACCTTAACTATACAGGCTGCTGAAGGGGCGAGAATTGCAGGAGCTTCTCGGATAATTGGAATAGCTTTAAACAATGACAGATATGAACAAGGTTTATTTTTTCGCCCATTTCCATTACTGGATAATCTGTGCAGATATGTTGACTGTAGAATTGCCTTTCTAATTCATTGTTTGAATACTTTCTCGTAATCTCAGCAAAACCATTTGGCGTAACGGAATTTCTAAACCCTAGAGACTACGATAAGCCCATTCAAGAGGTATGTTGAGCTGCCTACAATGATCTTCATTTTTTTTTATCTCGGATTGGAATTACCATACTATTACTAGATATTTTTCGGTGTTCTACTCACCAGGTTGGACGGATTTCCCTTTGTGGGAATGTGTTATGTGCACAAAATAAATCAGTATAATTGAATTATTATGCCCGCGCAGATTTATCAAATTCCTTTTATAAGAAAACTAATTTTTAAGAGAGCTAATCACTATAAAATTTTTTACAGGTAATTGCAGAAAAAACTGATGGAGGAGTTGACTGCAGTATCGAATGCACAGGAAACATTAAGGCGATGATTCAAGCCTTTGAAGCTTGTCATGATGTATAACTCTTGGTTCCCTTCGGTTTAAAAGATATTATTCATTCGAATTATAAACTATAAGCTGATTGTTTCCTTTTAAGCAAACGCCTGCAATGCATATGCTGATTACTGAAAGGGAATTTGATATCATAATTTTGTTTTCTCAGGGTTGGGGTGTATCTGTTTTAGTGGGGGTTCCTCATTCAGAGGCAGTGTTTGCAACGAATCCTGTGAATTTTCTGAACGAGAGGACGTTGAGAGGAACCTTCTTTGGAAACTATAAGCCTCGTTCTGATTTGCCAGGCCTTGTAGAGTTGTATTTGAATAAGGTAAGACTTCAATTATTTTTCAATGATGCATTCATTTGTTTGTTAGATTTCCTTTCTAGAAATTGCTCTGTAAAACAGTGTCAAACTGTAATCACAGATTGATATTTGTTTGTTTTTCAATGTACATGACAGCAGCAGTCTCTGCTTGCCAGATGTAATTAGGTTTTTAGTTGATCCTTGATTTTTGCAGAAGCTTGAAATGGATAGATGTAATTAGGTTTTTAACTGATCCTTCCTTTATTTTTGCAGAAGCTTGAACTAGATAAATTTATTACACATGAGGTTTCTTTTGCTGATATCAACAAGGCATTTGATTACATGATTAAAGGAGAGAGTCTGAGAACTGTGATTAAAGTGGCTGAGTAAACTGTCAAGAGGAAGCCATATGAATTTTGAGTTTAGGATCAGTGAGTTTAGGATCTTTGGAAGGTGTTAACGGTTATTTGTTGGCCAAATTTTTGTTCTAATAAATTAGGACATCTTTTGGAATTATTTTAAATTAGGCGGGTTGCTACAAAATTTATAAAATATAATAGTGGATTTTGGTGGAATATCCTATATGTTCATCAAATTTTTGGAAACTGATAAAATATGAGTTGTGGATTATGGTAGAATATCCTACATGTGTGAAAGCTTTCATTTTTCTTTTATATAAAATTTTCATTTATTTTATTTATTATATTAAATTAATGTGGCATGGTCTGTAATGCTTTTTTAAAATTAAAAAAATATGTTATTTTGTTGATTTATTTTATTGATGTAAATATAAATTATTAATTTTATTGATATAAATTAAAAATATTAGTAGTTTTTGAATTATTTTAATATAGTCAGGTGTTATAAAATTTAAAAAATATATTAATGTAGGAAGGTGTTTTTTTTTTAATTTATGTTATTTTGTTGATTTATTTTATTCATATAAATATAAATTATTAGTTTCTTTTGAATTATTTTATATGTAATGGG
>JZKD02S1673517.1:304123-317741 GCA_000966675.3 Picea glauca | reverse complement strand
CCTTGTGGTCTCGCCCCTCCCCTCCCCCTCGCTCGAATGGGCCCCCACTCCCCTTGGCACGTGGCCCCCCTTCATAGCCCACATGCCTTTCGTCTTCCTCCTCATGTCCTTTCTCACTCTGCACTCGATCACCCTTATATTTGAGGATCTTTGCTTGCATTCCCTGACAACCAGCCACAAGCCTATGGTGTCACCTCTGTCCTCTCATCTCAGAAGAGCTCCGAGAGCAGTTTTGAGCACTCCGAACAGATTGTAGGAGGATGGAGGAGTGTGCAGATGCACGACATCAAGATCTTCAGCGTGAAAATCAGGGGATAGGCGAGGATTTGGCAGGCCTTCAGACACAGTGGAAGCAGCAAGAAATCCGTCATAATCAAGAATTGACGATAGTTCTAAGGGGAGTCGCTCCCATATCCTTCAACGATTTGTTGTTCAAACACTCATGGTTGTTGCAGCTTTCTCTTAGTTTCCTCATTTGGATTTTCAAACCGCTCGTCCTCCACCCAGGTTGTCTCTTCGCCTTTGCTCTTCCCGTCCGCGCCTTTCTCTCTATCAGTCTCTGCATAATCTGCTTGCTCGATGCTCGCTCACCTCTCCTACTCCCGAACCTTCACACCAACATGTGGCGGAGGTCACGAGCTCCATGCTGTTGCCCAAATTGCATCTCAGAAGAGCTCCGAGAGCAGTTTTGAGCACTCCGAACAGATTGTAGGAGGATGGAGGAGCATGCAAACGCACGACATCGAGATCTTCAGTGTGAAAATCAGGGGATACGCGAGGATTTGGTAGGCCTTCAGACACAGTTGCAGCAGCAAGAAATTCGTCATAATCAAGAATTGGCGATAGTTCTAAGGGGAGTCAATAGAAATACAATACAGCTTGGGGTTGTTACCCAACAATTGGGAAATCCTCAGCAACTAGTGAACTCAGTGGGCATTGGCGAATCTCGGCTCCCCTCTTCTTTTCATTCTACAGCCAGTAATGACCATCATGCTCCCATAGCTCCAGGATTCGCAGGCCGCCATCATGTAGAGGAGAACCAAGATTGCCACTACGTAGAGGAGAACCCAGCAGAGGTGAATCCAGAAGCTCGACCGACGGAACAGCAGGAAGATCCCGCCAAGCCTCATAATTATTAATCGGGTCTTTTATGAAATGCAAATTTGTGTTGTTGTTAAATGTGTACATCGCCATTTTTACATGGCAAAACTGCAGCTCATATGGTCAAGATGATATAGTTTTCTTAGACCTCGATAGACAATTAAGCTCTTTCGGAAGCAACAGAGGTGCCTACACCCTGCCACATGTATTTTTTGAAATTTTGCGACCATCTTTTTAATATAAAAACTCCCTAACCGTTTTTGTTAAAAAAAATAAAAAAAATTGAAGGAGAATTAAAAAGAAAAAAGAGAGGCGGGTTTACCCACTTATTAAGTTACTCCATTGTTCCTTTTAATAATAACCAATAATAAGCATTTAGCGACAAAACATCAATGGTAATATATGTTCACATATTGATGTATATACACATTAATGGCTATATATGTCTAATACATGGTTACGTGTAAATGTTATGTAAATTAATTATTATTATTAGAGTGAATTAATAGATAGCAAACTCAACGTTTGGTATTGAGTTCATTTTTTTTTTCTAAACAAAGCTTCACACTAATCCACTCTTTTTTTTTAAATTTTGACTATATGGATCAAAACTTTTTAAGCAAAGTGTCATTGTTGAAGTTCCCATCAATTAGATGAAACTATGACTTCTAGCCAAATTTCTATCATATTCGGGGGAAAATTTTCACCAAAAAAAATGAGTGGGTTTGTCCACTTATTAATTTAGTCCCGTATTCCTTGTAACTATGGAAAACAATAAGCACCCAACAATGAAGCATTAATGACAATTATTTTCTGCATATACATTGTTACCATACACTCAAGAAATATAGAGAAATACAGGTGTCTCTTTCATGATGCATTTTGAATATAAAAAGTAAACTCATCTTGTAACAAAATACTATTTTTTTTACCACAAATTTAATAAAAATTCAATAGAATGTTCAAGATTTCATAAAAATTTCAAGCATAATGTGAGCAATTCAGCTAACAAAAATTTCAAAAATGTTAAAAATTTCATAAAAATTGAAATTTTAATCATTAATAAGAGTTCCACCATAATTTACACTCTATACATAATAGAAAAAACAAATTAGTTCAAAATCAAAAAACACGTGTACTTCTCTAAGAAGCAATTTAGAGAGTATGACCCACTGAGGAATTTATGTGGAATCCTTAGTCTTTGCGAACTTCAAATCATACCAACAACTTGCAATTTGCCACGTCATCTTCGTGACTTTCTCTACTTCTAGAGGCGGTTTTGGCGTTGAAAAGGGGGTATGAGAATAATACGGGGCATATTTTCGCATGTTTGTACGTCACATGCATATCCCTTTACGAAATTAAGAATCCGTGGAGAAACATGACTCCACCCATCTTAACTCGTTATCCAAATTACGTGCCCAACAAGACTATAATATGGAGATATTTAAATTGAATTCAAACCTCTAAGTGTTCGAATATTCATTCCATTCCATTCCAAATTTTAGAGCATTACGAAATTTGGTGATGTTAAATCTTTAGGTTTGGGATTATCAATTTTTTTGTTTTCTTCTTATTTTAATTTTAAATTGGTTTGATGTTGTTATGGTTCAGTGGTTGTTGAGGATGTTCACGTTTTAATGTTTGTACATTTGTTCATGGTTTACTTAATTGGGTTAAGTTTGGGTGGTTGGGAGGAATGATTATTATCCTTACCATTTGGGTTTAATTTTCGCAAGTGACATGTTGAACTCATAATGAACATATTGTTGTGATGACTTTGAGCCATGTTGTTGACCGACCTTGTGCCCTGAAGATTCTAGGGTTTACCCCTTGTACCATCCTCGAAATGAGGGGAAGTACTTGGGGTTTTCCCTGTGCTTTATAACTTGGAAAAAAAGAAGAAGATTGTTCATGGTTTAATTTATAATAATAATAATCTAATTTTAAGGTCATGACCAAGCTAGACACTAAATTGGTGTATGAGACCCGGGCCTTGTTTGTGGGATAAGGGACCCCCTCTATGCAACGTCGATTTGACTGCTAAAGTCTATGGAGGTGTACATACCCTATCCCCCTCTAGATTTGAACCTCTGGATTACCATGTGCTTGCCCTTCATAGGGAGATTTGGCATTCTTGCACTCCTCATCCACCTCTAGAACTCAATGGCCTTCACTCCCTTTAAATTTGCCATGCAATAAACACCTACTTCCATGAAATTTCATATCCACTCTTTGCATTCATGTGACCTCAATTAGACAACATTTCACAACTAACAAGGAACATTGTTAAGAGTCATGAAAACATAGTTGTCGACCCTCTATATCTAATGATGTAGAATGACTCTTCTCTATGCATCTTTTGCAAGTTGTAAAAGGTTTTAAATACACCATTGTCGTCCCTGCATATTTAACTATTGTTGACCCTCTATATTTAACTATGTTCAATGACTCAGAGTTGTGCAACTCACACACCTATTGTCTTGTCTTGTAACTAGAATGGAACAAGGAAGAAGATGGTGATTACACATTTTGTTGTCTTGGAACTGAAACATTGTTGAATGGGGAAGAGTAGGGTAGTTACATTCACCCATCTCGTGGAATGATAGAGGCATTTTTAAGTTTAAAATTTCATCATTTGAGGAATAAAGAAGAAAGTAAGCCAAATGAGGATAGCAAATACAATCATTGACTCTACAATTCTACCTTTTAGTGTTTTAGGTATTTTTGCTATATACTTTTTGAGCTTTGCCCTTTTCAATTATTCTGCTTATTTATGTGACAATAAAAATACTTTCATTTGGTTTTCCATATACATATCTATTGATCCTATGACGACCATATCCTCACAAGCAATATATTCAATATATTACTTGTTAGTCCCTACCCTTGGACAAGGCAAGGACTATAAATTTCGCCCCGCGGTCAACACCCTTTGACTGTCCATTAGTTAGTGCATTTCACTACAATAATGGGTGCATTTTTCTTCACCACTTATTAATTCATTCATTTTTTCTCAAATTTTATATTAATTCTATTTATTTAAAAAAACAAAATTATTTTCTTATTTATACAATTTCCCAAATGTAATTTTGGATTGGTTGAGCGTTGTTTTATTTGACTTTATTTCCCTGTTGTGCGCTATTTTTTTTAATGGAATTATCAGAAATAAAATTTATTTAATAAAAACAATTAACTTAGTGGGTGTTATGTACTGCTTGCAATCTAACAATGTTGCAAAACAATTGAATGCTCTGGCATTGCAATTGATATGTTGCATGTTCACCAGAAGGGAAATGCACGGCACTAATGACAACGATGAAGGGCAGGGTAGTCCACTCGGCATGTTGCATGGAGCCACGGCTTCATGCTCCACCGCATGAAAAACAACTTAACTTATAGAAGAACCCAATTTAATTGCAGTCTGGAAGATCACCTGAAGGGTGAGATGCATGCCATCCAATTCAGGCCATGGTGAAGCAAGCTACTGTTGAAAATATATTGTCTATTCAGGAGCGAGGCTATGACAGACCATCTACAAGAAATTTAAGAATATTGAGTAAATGATTACGATGAAGAAGAAGAGCCCATCCTTAGGCTGCGGCCGCCTGGACAGAACGACCTCGTGCTCAAGAAATCCAACACTCAACCTTTTTACGGGACTGAAAAGGAATCTGACGACAACGAGGAGGAATCCGACGAGGTCCTCCAACCTTTGTTCCCATGGATGTATAAGAAGGTCCATATGAATTTATACCTTCTCGTATAAAATCATTTGTTTAAAAATAAAATAAAATAAAAATCATTTGTTGTATAGAGAAAAACGAAATTTCCTTTGTCAAGCGAAGGAATTAACTTCCCGAGAAACATATTTTCTTCCACCTGATAACTTTTAGTAGCAAATAAAAACACATATTTCCAAGCAGCTAGGGTCCGGAACAACTGCAGGCTAGGGTTTGGCAGTCGCAGCCATAGTAGAGGACAACATGAGTACCAAGGGGAGCGGTAATGGAACCCCCTCATACAAGCAAGTAGTGGTAGATAGAGGGAAAGGGCCATGAGGCGTAGGTTTCAAAGTGCTAATGACAAGCACCTCGGGTTCAAAACCGAAAAAGAGTCAGGAAAGCAACCAGGGAAAAAGCGATCGCATGGGGGTAGAAACCAGAGAAACTCAGAAGGATGCGCAAGAAACGGCGAGCCCCAATGGGGCAGAAGGGTGCAACCCATGCAAACCAAAAACAACAATGATACCCAAGGTAATACTGGAATATCCAAAAACACAACTCTACAGGGACCAGATGAAGACGCATGCGCTAATCTACAATTTTATGGGCTTGTGGCCCACAGAAAGAACATTGCGCAACTGGATTAAATATCAATGGAAGCCAAGCGGAGAAGTGGACCTACATCTGGGCTTGAAAGGCTTCTTCATAGCAGTATTCATGAACCTAGAAGATAGGAATAAGGTCTTTGAGGGGGGGGCATACTTCCATGCCTCAGCAGGACTGTACATGCGACCATGGAAGGAAAACTTTCCCCAGAGAAAGAAACTTTCAAAAATGTACCTGTCTGGCTGAGACTTTACTCCTTGCCGTTATATTACTGGCTACCTTCCACCTTCAAAGAAATAGGGAACAAATTGGGAAAATATGTGAAGACATTCGAAGAAACCCTAAAAGGGAGATGTACATCCTATGCAAGAATCTGCATAGAGATGGATGTGTCGGGGGCACTCCCTGAAGCCATAATCTTGGAATTCAGGGATGAGGAATGGATACAAAACATTGACTACGAGCAGATCCCCTTCAAATGTAAAAGATGTCACGAACATGGACACCTAATCAGAGAATGTCCTCTCATTAAAAAACAAGAAGCAGAAAACACCAAACTACAACAGGATGAGGATGGATTTATAAAGCCGAAACACATAAACAGAGCTAACAAGAAACAGAGTAAAACCCCAGCAGGGAGCAATCCGGAGTCTGGGAATAGAATAGAAGGACGGGACAATACCAACAAAGGGGAAGAAGGAGGAAAGGAGAAGGAAAAAGCTAAAGAAACCAGGGATCAAGAAACAAATGAGTACACAGATAGCCCAAGAAAGAAGATGGGACGGGGGGGTAGCGCAACTCCTATGGATGGAGAAACCAGAGATGTCAACACCCCCATGCAGGAGGCAGACGGATATGTGGAAATGACTCCAAGCGAGGTAGGAACAGAAGATCCTGATCTCAGAGACATTGTCGAAAGGGAAGGGATAGATCTCCTGAACATATTGGAGCAATGGAAAAGGAAGGGCGTAGATAATGTACCAATGGAGAAACTAGATTGTATCCAATACATGTTCCTCCTAAGGGAGGAATCCAAATCCATAGGGCTCAAGTGTACACACGGGGAGATAGGACACCTAGGAATCAAAGCAGACGAGGGACAACCACAACTCTCACCCAAGCAGATGAGAAGGAAAAAAGGCAGGATATCAAATAGCCTAGCACTACAGGAACTAGGAGCTTTGTTGATAAACTTAGGTAAGATCAAAAATCTCTTTCCCAACTCCCCCCCACATGTTTAAATGAAGATTACAACATGGAATATAAGAGGCCTAAAAATCCCACGAAAGCAACGAATCCTTAAATTTAGACTTAGGAAGGAACAACCAGACCTTTGTTTCATTCAAGAGAAAAAATGCATTGTAGACAGAATGGAAACAATGACCAAAAAACAATGGAGCAAGTACAAGATGTTGGTTGTAGAGGGACAACAGACGACAGGAGGTATTCTGACCTTGTGTAATCCACAAGTGATGAACCTAATAGCAGTCAAGGCTACCAGGCATACACTTTCGGTTAACATGCAAATCATTGGTAATATGGAGATGGTTCTGTGCACTAACGTGTATGGACCTCAGATGTTAGAGGAAAAGAGAAGAATGCTTCTAGACTTAGAAGACCTAAAATCTCGATCCAACAACCCCCACTGGATCTTGGCAGGGGACTTCAACATCATCACATCACTTGCGGAGAAAAAAGGAGGCACCAGGAGACTGGATAGAGATGCAGAAGAATTCTCAACGTTCATAGACACAGCATAGATGGTGGACATCAAAACTAATAAAGGACAATTCACCTGGAACAATAAATGGATAAACCAACATCAGGTCACGACAAGATTAGACAGATTCTTGGTGTGAGAGTCCATCATTATGCAGGGGTTAACCGTAGACTTTAGCATCCTTCCCTGGGGGAGAGATGGTCACTGGCCAATCCAACTGGAAGCAGAGTTCCCAACCTCCCTGAAGAATAGATCCTTCAGATTTCAGAAATTCTGGATAGAACACCCCACCTTCAAGGAAAACATCAACTAGTGGAGGTGGGAGGAACAACCGAAGCAAGGGACAAGGATGTTCAAACTCTATAAAAAATTAAAGTACATCAAATATAAGCTCAAGGAGAGGAACAAGGAAATCTTTTGGAACATAAACCAAGAGAAGAAAAATATTGAAGACAGAATGAGAAAACTCCAGGAAGTATGCATAGCAGAGGGCTATAGAGAGGATAGGAAACTGGAAGAGACCCAAATGACCCAGGAATGGGAGGCAATATGCCAACAAGAAGAAATTATATGGCGCCAAAATTCCAGAATCAGATGGCTAAAGGAAGGAGAGAGGAACACCAAGTTTTTTCATAGAACAACCATTTCCAGAAGAGCCCACAACAAAATCCTGAAAATTAAGGATCAAGTTGGGATCAAGAGAGCATCCCACAAGGAGATTGAAAATACTCTGGTAAGTCACTTCCATGGGACAGCCCAGGAACCCAACAAAGACCGAACGGAGGCCATCCAAGGGATAAATCAACACATCCCCTGTCTAGTCATAGACGAACAAAATAACAATCTAAACAAACCCATTGCTAAGGAGGAAATTGATCAAGTGATCCAGGAGATGCCCAACGGGAAAGCCCTAGGTCCAGATGGTTTCACAGCAGAATTCTTCAAAGCCTATTGGGAAGTGGTCAAACCTGATGTTTATAGGGTGGTGGAGGACTCTAGACGGTTGGCATCCATCCTAAAAGCACTAAATTCCACAATGATTACTCTAATTCTCAAAGAAAATGAAGCAAAGACCGTCGAATGGTACAGACCTATAGCTTTATGCAATGTGGTTTACAAGATAATTTCCAAAGTCATAGCCAATAGATTGAAACCCCTCCTACCCACACTAATTTCACAAGAACATGCGGGCTTTGTGGAAGGAAGACAAATCATGGACAACATCATCCATACCCATGAACCAATCCACACCCTGAAAATATAGAGGAGAGGGGGGATGATAATACAACTTGGCCTAGCAAAATCCCGTGACAAAATTAGCTGGCACTACATGATCAAGACTCTGGAAGCTTTTGGTTTCACCCAGCATTGGATCAGCTGGATTGTCAGCCTAGTCTCAATGACAAGCTACTTGCTCCTAATAAATGGAGCCCCAGCCAAACCTTTCTGGCCTACGAGAGACATCAGACAAGGAGACCCGCTTTCCCCCTTCCTGTTCATTTTGATGATAGAAGGTCTCAGTCGAAGCATAAAAAGCGCAAAAGCAGCAGGAGAAATAACAGACATCAAACCTTTTGAAAACCGAGTGACTTCCACACACCAACAGTTCGTGGATGACACCTTACTCCATGGCACACCCATGGTCAAGGAAGCAAAAGCCTATAAAAGAATCTTAGAAGAGTTTAGGGAAGCCTCGGGTGCTGAGATCAATCACTCAAAATCTATGATCTATTTATTCAACACCAACCCTGCAATCCAAAGAAACCCGGCAAATGTTTTGGGATTTGAGCGCAAAACACTCCCAACTAAGTACTTGGGCATCCCCCTGACAGACAGGGCATACAAAATGGAAACATGGGAAGGAGTGATCAACAAGCTACAAGAGAGGGTGAAAAACTGAACGTACAGATCCCTCAACATAGCAAGGAGACTCATTTTGACCAAGACGATTCTGCAAGCAATTCCAACCTATATGATGTCTGTATTTCCCTCCCCCAAAGGGATATTACAAAAAATAAGAAACATCCAAAGGGACTTCCTATGGCGAGGAGCGGAAACAAAGAAGAAATGGGCCTTGGTGGCCCGGGAGAAGGTCTGTAAACCAAAAACAAAAGGAGGCATGGGGCTACATGACCCACAAGTAACCAACGAAGCCTACAGGGCAAAACTCTGGTGGAGATGGGTCAAAGAAACTTCTTCACCATGGGTAAACCTCTGGAAGGCCAAGTATGCCCTGGACATAAACAACCAAGACTGAATCCTCTTTAGGGGTAGCAGGGAGGGATCAACCATCTGGAGTCTAGCTTGGCGCAACAAAACCTGGATCCAGACACACAACTTTTGGGAAGTAAGGAACGGTAAAACAACCAGATTTTGGGAGGATGCATGGCAACAGGAACCCAGAATGGAAAATCCAGACAAGGAGGAACTCCAACAGGACATGATCGCGCAAGGCAAAACCAAAGTCTACCACTACTGGAAACAAGAAACATAGTGCAACAAATGGAGAATCTGGGACGATCTCAGTTCGCAAAATAGAGATCGGGCCGTAACAATCGTGAAAGAGGTGAGGAGGAACTGAGGAAAAGAAAACTGGCAGTCTCGGAAGAAGAGGACCAACTTGGATGGGGCCAAAAAAATGGCGGGGAATTAAAATTGAAAGAAGCCTGACATTACATCGCAGACCAGGACCAAGAAGATCCAGCACAACAATGGGATAAGCTTTGGAACAACCCCCAATGGCCAAAAATAAAAAATTTCAAATGGTTAGTACTTCACAACCGAATTCTAACTTGGGAAAACTTAAGGAAAAGGGGATTCAATGGCCCATCACGATGCCACCTCTATCAATCTAAGGAAGAAACAATGAATCATCTCCTCGATGAATGTAACTATACAACAGGGATCTGGGACTGGGCGACATGTATCTTTCGACAGCCCAATAGGATCCGAGGTAACATCTGCGCAACTATTAATACTTGGAATGAGAATTACATCGAAAATGAAGAGTTGAACCTCTATTGTACTCTCATTATGAGGATGATCATATGGGAAATATGGAAAGAAATAAACTAGTGCATCTTCCTGAATGAGAGCTAGCTTGAAGGGAAACTCAAGGAAACAATAATCTCTTGGATAAGAGAAACGGTGCAGAGCCGCAACTGACCGATGATAAGAGTGCAACTTGCAGGCCAGGACACCTGAGTCCTAGAATCTTTCCACTTAAAAGACGGGTGCAACCACACTCAAGCAAGGAGGCTACCACAACTCCAAATAGGTGAGCGCAACTAGAACCCCCCTCCAGTAGGGTCCCTCAAGTTGAATTTTGACGGGGCAGTAAAAGGAAACCAAGGTATGACAGAAATGGGAGGGTTAATCAGGGATAGTGACAACAACATAATCCAGTTGTACGTGGGGAGTATGGGAAACTCAACCAATAATGCAACGGAGTTCGTATCCCTAGAGATCGGCCTCGATATTCTAAGTCATGAAAGGATGACAAATACCATCGTGGAAGGTGACTCCAAACTGGTTATAAACACAGTGAAGAAACTCCAAAATGGCACCAGATTGGGAAAGATTCAGAGGCACTGGCGCTTGGCACACTCCCTGCAAAAAATACAAGAGCATCTGCAAACGATGAACACAGTGAAGTTGCGCTAGGTACACAGGTCAACGAATGGACTAGCGGATAGAATCGCTAACGAGGGGGTTAGAAAGGAAGGACCAGATCTAGACACTACCTGGAGTAACATTCCGAATGGGCAGTTTAGAACAGACTGCATCCAACTAGCGACAAAGGACCGTGACGACAACCAAAGTACGGAAGGCCACATCAAGGAAGGAGGCGCAAGGCCAACTAGAGAGCATGAAGGATCCGGGAAAAATCTGACTACCCACCACTCGACCACAAGTTACAATGCAGACTCAGAACACACAGCAGACGGGGGTACGACACCAAGATCCTGTCAACAGGAAGAAGTATAGAGGTAGAACGTGGGAAAGTATAGATGGCGTTTAGCAGGCCACAAATGATGATGGGAAAAAGATGATACCATGGACCATTATGGATACACCTTACCCAAGCACATATTCGGGGAGTAGCACAGTGGGTGGTACAACGAACAAGGGAAACGGTCGGTGCATCATGATCACACATACCGAGACATGGAAAAAGGATGGGAAGGCCCACCTATACGAGAAGACCATGATTTCTAGGACGATCTCGCAGCTGGGGAAATCCCATAAGAGCATAGGCACTAGGAATAGATACAGACAGGAAAAGCGCAACTGCAGGAGCTACCACAAAAACAAGGGTTCTGTAGATAGGAACATGAGGAGAACCCAAGGAAAAAACTTCCACAAACCAATCAGGATGGTACATATGAAGAGAACGCACGCCAAGAGAAACCCCCAGGGGAAAGAACCTCTGACAAGCCCTCAGAGGATTACAAGGATGGAGCAATCGACCAGATATGCCAATAATACCTTTCATACGCTGGTAGAACCAAAAGGAAAAGCAACCATCACCAGATGGGAGAAAGAAATCAATGCTAAACGCAAGGGTAAATATTGGGAGGAACTGATTCAGGAAGTGGATTGGATCATGGACCCAGGGGCTACGTAGTCTAGAGAAACCTTCTACCACAAAACAATGGAGATGGCGTGGCAAGCAAAGATGTTAATAGGCAAGGTGGGCACTGAAAGGAAAGATGCAAGCCGGAAGGATAACAAGAACCAAAAAAAACTGCTAAAAGAGATCCTGAGTCGCCTCAGTAACTTGGAAGTCAGTACAAAATGGATAGTTGAGGACCAGAGGGACCAGAAGGAGAAGATGGAGTGAGTGGCAGCCCAATTCCACCTATACTTGTGATATGTCCATCACATGGACATCACGCCAGCGGACGAGAATGGAGCACCATCCTGTATCAGAAAGACTCGTACAGTGGTCCAGAAGGAAGAGAAAAAGGATAGGGAGGATGAAGGAAAGAAACACATTATCATCCTGGACTAGTGCCTGTTTAGCCAATGGTCAAGTCATGTTGCTCAACCAAGGGTCAACCTCAACTTATGTGTTGTTTTTTTTGTATCTTTTTACATATATGACTTTGTTTAGTTTTTCAAAACTAGATATGGTAGGACTGGGTCAGTTTTCCAAGGTGGCGGTCCAGTCATACCCCTCTGCTATCCCAGAAAACGCAACTCCAGAACCCCTGGTCCGGTTTCCCTTTGGGTAGACTAGGAAGTCCCACCTTTTGTATCATAATTTCTTTTAGTAATATAGGAACCTATACTCACTTGCAAAAAAAAAAAAAAATTAGTAGCAAATAAAAATTTTTGTTCCTAACAAACCTCATAACTTTTAGTAGAAAATATTTTTTTGTGTTCCTAACAAAGGAATTTCTTTTAAAGAAGTAGAGGTGTTTTGCTTAACAAACTATTTTTTATTTTATTTTATAAACTAGAATACCTAGGCGTAAAAAAAAAACCTAGTCAGGTTTTCCTCCTCGGATTTTGACAAAGCAATTTTATGCTCTACTCCATTAAGCCCTTGGTTTCATGTTTTAGGTCTAGTTAGTTTATTTGATCAGATTTATGATTGTTCTATCATAATGCGAAACCACTCTCGTGGAACTCCTCTTACAAAGTTTGCATAACCACATCCCTATATCCAGTGCAGTGAAGAACAATGTTTTGGAGATGCTTCAACTTCCCTCTGGACTTGGGAATCTTGACATATGGAGTGTAGTGAAGAAAAAATTTTGGGAGATCCTTCAACTTCCCTACAGACTTTGGAATATCAAAATGACAAGCCTTAATATTCAACTCCCTCAACTGAAATATCCACAAACTTTTCAATCTTCTCCCCTTTATTTGTAAAAATCTTAAATTTAGTAATGGAATCCAAGGAGGTAGGCCAGAATACAGATAGTCATGCAAGTAGAGCTAGCTTAGTTGTGGTGACTACCCAACTTTGAATATGTTTTTCACTGAATGGTGTTCGGCTCTCAGCAGCTAAAACCTGCTCATATTAGTTATGAAATGACTGCTCACATGGTTTTCGAAAGATTGTTCAGACCATTTGCCCCCATAATACAAACCATATAAGCATATAAAAAAAATTGTTCCTAACAAGCTTGATAACTTTTAGTAGAAAATGAATTTTTATATTCCTAACAAAGGAATTATTTTTAAAGAAGCAGAGGTATTTTTCTTAACAAACTAAATTTTGTTTATTTTATAAATTAGAATACTGTTGGGTATGTGCTATATTCTTTGCACGAGTAGTAGTGTCACATGCCTCGAGAAACATGTCACACATTTTTTCTCCTGTTGCCAAGTTAAACTCCATAAGATTTTTGTTATCTGTTGTTGTTGCATTTGATTTTGAAATAGAACAAATGGATGTGAAGACAACATTCCTACATGGGGATCTGGAAGAAGAAATCTATATGAAGCAACCAGA
>JZKD02S1673517.1:265289-303896 GCA_000966675.3 Picea glauca | reverse complement strand
AACAACAAGGAGATTATCCAGGATGTGAAAACTCAGTTGTCCTCTAAATTTGACATGAAGGATCTCGGTGCTTCAAATTTCATTTTGGGCATGAAAATTAAAAGAGATCGGAAAAGGAGGAAACTCTGGTTAAATCAAAGAAAATATGTCGAGACAATATTACAGAGGTTTAATATGCAGGAATGTAAACCGATCAAGGTTCATATTCATGTTGGTGTAAAGTTATTTGCGGATCAGTGTGCCAAGACACATGAAGAGGAGGAGGACATGTCTCGTGTTCCATATGCGAGTGCAGTTGGCAGTTTGATGTATGCAATGGTCTGTACTAGACTGGACATTGCACATGCAGTGGGAGTTTTGAGCAGTTATATGTCAAAACTAGGGAAGGAGCATTGGATAGTAGTAAAAAGGGTTTTCAGGTATTTGTGTGGCACTGCTAGCTATGGATTGTGCTACGAAGGAAGACCGAGATTGGACAGAGTGGTGGATATACATGGCTTTAGGGATGCAAACTAGGTTGGAGATCTAGATTGTAGGAGATCTAAAAGTGGGTATGTGTTTAACTTGTTTGGAGGAGAAATAAGTTGGATGAGCAAAAGACAGGCTGTAGTGGCACTTTCAACTACAGAAGTTGAATACATGGCAACCACTCATGCAAGTAAGGAAGCAATATGGTTACAAAGATTGTGTTCAGGTATTGGGTTGGTACAACAAGCTGTAAGGATAGATTGTGACAATTAGAGTGTAATTTTTCTAGCAAATAACCCAAATCATCATTCAAAGACAAAGCATATTGATATTCAATATCACTTTGTGAGAGACATGGTTGAAGAAAAGAAAGTATTGCTGATGAAGGTGGACACTTTGAAGAATGTTGCAAATTCATTAACAAAATTCGTAAGCACTGAGAAGTTCTCTTGGTGTAGAGGATCCATGGGCATTGTTGCCCTAGATTGTTGACTATGTAACCCTGTAACGCCCTATATGCAAAGAAAACAACAAGTGTGAGAATTTTGGGTATGTGTTATATTTTGCCTCGGGAAACGTGTCATGTGTCTCGAGAAACGTGTCACATATTTAGGTGGTTTTTTGGCACATGGTTTTTTCCGATGCTTTTCTATTTCCGGTTAAGGAATTAGGGTTGTGGACTAATACAAGTCATTGGGTTAGGGTTTTGGATGTCGCTAGCTCCTATATGTATATTGTATTGTAAACAATGTAACATATAAATGAATATAGAATATGTTGGTTTTCCTGGTTTGGGTTTCCAGGGGAAAAATATCTGTGTAATGTTTGTATTTGTCATTATATCTTTTATGTTCTTTTATTGAATATCTATTTGCAGTAGATATTGTACAAGGTTATAATTTACATTATGGGCATAAAAAAGGCCCTAGTTGGGTTTTCCTCCTCGGATTTTGACATAGCAATTTTATAATCTACTTCATTAAGCCCTTGTTTTCATGTTTTCAGTCTGGTTAGTTATTTGTTCAGATTTCTGATTGTTTTATCATAATGTGAAACCGCTCAATACAACTCCATTGGCCAAGTTCAATTTTCCATTCATGATATAGTAAAACCCTAATAAACCTTTGGATCAACGCTTATTTCGAGATACTTAGTCGTCTCTTAATTTTTGGGTCGGAGCCAACATCATGTAGGTGCAGTTGCCTTCCTTGTAAAAAAATATTTATTGTGGCAACAACGATTGCAATGGAGGCTACCAGATTATTCTCAACGCCTTTCGTTCTTAGCAATTGGCAGTGTATGGCGGCTCTTCCATCTTTATAATTATATTGCTGCGACGATAGCTCTTTTTTTATTTCATGGGTCATTCAGAAAAGGAGAACATATAGTGAACAAGGCTTGAAAATATTCATCATGTTGAGCTTCCTTGAACCATTAGCAATCTTAATAATACAACCCGATTCATTTAAAGATCACCATTCGATGACAATCTTGTTGCAGGTTCAAGTGCCATCCCACTAAAGTCTCTGAACTTCGTCTCGTTCGCTAATTCATGATTGTGAACTATTTTTTTCATGCCCTCCAGTACCATCCAAAAGCATGTAATCAGGCAAGCTATTGAGTTGTAGAGTAGAGGAATCTGTAAGGCTGAGGCCGTGTGTAAAGCATGCATGGCGAAACATACACATGGAAACACCCTACCTTAGAGAAAGTCGGGGGCTTGGCAGGTGGCAAGGTAAAGGCTAGAAAAGAAACGTCAATCAATGTGAGAAAGTGTATCCTTGATCAAACCACTAATGACTAAATCCATTTCAAACTAGATCCAATTTTTTAAATGTTAAACGATGTGAATTTTACATTCTAATTTTTTATAAATTAAAATTCTTTTAAAATTTTAGTATTGTTTTCAATATAAATGGATAAATCTTTTATTTGTTTAATATTAAGAAATATTACTCATAGATTTTCAATTACAGTAATAAAATATTAATCTGCGGAAGCAACGAGTCCTTCAACAAAGTCAATCTTCTACAGCTGGAAGAGATGAAAAATATATTTTTAATCAGATATTCAATCCTTCACAGATGACAGAGATTAGAAATGTATATTTAATCATATTTTAATCCCAACGAACAAAAATATAAAAATGTCAAAAATATATAAAGATATTGTACATTAGCAAATAAAAATTACTCTAATCGATATATTAAGCAATTTCACTGGAAACGGGGTTCTATTTTATCTATCCTTCGTGTAAACATTTTTTCAAACATTTTTTTCCAATAAAGTTATGTCAATAAACTAAACTAAATCTTTATCACGAGGAACTATTTATTTACCTGGTCTCCTCCAATATTGCTTAGACTCCATGTCTGATTATGGATCTTCAAACAACTACATTAGAACCGTAAACGTTGAGGGAATTCAAATATATAGAGGTTTTACTTTTGTGCATGAAGATCATTAAAAAATAAAAATATGATGAAGATCATTAAAAATTAAACTCTACAATATTGACATGAAATAAATAAACAACACCATGTAAAATCATATTAGAGACTGAGAGGAAACCAAAAAGAAACTCATAACAAAACAAAAGAAAATAGAGAACGAAAAAGAAAAGGGGACGATGAATGAAAAGGAGGCCCAAAGCTTGTAAACACACACATGGGGGTCAGGAGAAAACACACATGCATTCTTACAATTTAGAACCTTAGCGTGACAAAGGCGTGAGTACAAATTGGATCTTTCCCTCTATTACAATCGAATTTGAAGGAAAAGTATCCAAAGGCAAACGGTTACATGGATGTGGTATATATGGTCGGTTCTTATCCCTAAATGTAGATACATGGAAAGCTAAGCATGCCCATCAAGTAGTAGCACACAATCTCTTGCTATGGTTTGACACCTCATGTGGCTTGTTTCTCAAAACAAGACACAAACAACCCTTCCATTTCCCATTCCTTCTCATGCATATTATTGACCAACATATCCAAATAAACCATCCTAGTAGCAACACTTAGTTCAATCTATGGAATCAACTAGACCATAAAGCTTTGAATTATGAGAATGAGAAACAATCTCATTTAATTGGATGGAAAGGTTTTAATATTTCTACATAACATGCAATAAACATAACTTCGAGATGGTTTGTAGGTGAAACTAACTAAAATATCTATTAATCGTACTGAGATTCATGTTAGTAGGAGTATCCTTTTATGCATTGGTCATTTATAAATAGAGTAGGTGGAAATCCCACTGATCCTGCAAATATTCACATACCCCATATCTTTCTTTATGTTTTCAAAGTTGCTCCCTTCTAGGTGCCCAACAATTTGGAAGCCATATCTATTTCTCTGTCATAATTCTCTTATTCCCAACCACCCCCCCTAAAAATCAACTACAACAACACTCAAAATTGTTGTTTCTAGATTGAGAAAATTAGGATAACTACATTTTGTTTCTTGGTGTTACTTTGTCATTGTATTGATTTAGGGAGGGTATTTTAGTTGTATATAACCATTAGCACATGCATTGTCTTAATATTACCCAATACCACTAAAGACCATCAAAAACTCTAATCTTTGGGACCCAGTTAGTGGTTTGGTTCACTAGTGACATGCAAACACATCATCTTCTAAAAAACTCTCATACTAAAACTTAAAACTTGGAAGAATAAATGTTTTACCTATTAAATCTATGTATAATTTGTCTATATGAAGAAATGCTAAGAGTATTTTCCATTGTTGTCACATACTCTTCAAAATTTTCAAGATTTTGTAACCTTGGGTGTTGGCCTTGTTTGATATTTTCTAGATCTTTCTAAGCCTCTTCTACATATGCCCAAAAGCATGAATAGTAAGTGAGGGATGCACACTTTTTGTGGGGTATTTGAGATATTGAATTGTGAGTTTTTCCTTTCTCTTCCATTCATTTCTAAAGAAATTTTCCTCAAGATGTGGTATACATGGTTGGTTCTTAGCCCTAAATGAAGAGACATGGAAAGCTAAGCATGCCCATCAAGTAGTAGCACATAATATCTTGCTATGGTTTGGCTCCTCGTGCGGTTTGTTTTTCAAACAAACACACAAATGACTCTTCCATTGTGGATTCCTTCTCATGTAGATTATCGACCAACATACCCAAACGATCCATCCTAGTAGCAGAACTTAGTTCATTATTTGGAATCAACTAGACCATAAAGATTTGAATTATGAGAATGATAAACAATTGCAGTTAATTGGATGGAAAGGTTTTAAGACTTTTACACAACATGCAATAAACTCAACTTCGAGATGGTGTGTAGGTGCAACTAACTAAACTATCTATTAATTGTACTAAGATTCATGTTATTAGGAGTATCCTTTTATGCACTGGCCATTTGTAAATAGAGTAGGTGGAATCCCATTGAAACTACAAATATTCACATACCTCAAATCTTTCTTTATGTTTTCAAAGTCGCACCCTTCTAGTTGTCCAACAATTTAGGAGCCATGTCTATTTCTATGTCATATTTCTCTTATGCCCAAATCCCCCTTAAAAATCAACTACAACACTGAAGACCTCAAAACCATTGTTTCTAGATTGAGAAAATTAGGATAATTACATTTTGTTTCTTGGTGTTACTTTGTCATTGTATTGATTTGGGAAGGGTATTTTAGTTGTATATAACCATTAAAATACAACATTACCACCATGGTTGTATTGTGTTACTTTGTCATTCTATTGATTTGGGGAGGGTATTTTAGTTGTATATGGGAAAACATTAAAATACAACATTACCACCATGGTTGTATTGTATCAAGAAATAATGATAAGGGTGTTGTAAATACTTTTGTAATACTTATTTGTATTTAGTCGATTCTTTTAGAGCCATTGCAAATGACTTTTGTCTTAAACGTTGGATGATGGGAGCATATATCGTATACACCATAGTCTATTATTTTGGTTTTTGTTAACATAGGCTATATATATTTCATGTAGATGCTCTTAAAATTAGTCCCATACTGTCAGTTTTCCTACACGCTGGCTCAAAAATTGTACAATCATCTCCATAGTACTAGTTCCTTTGTTTTTAAATCATATGTTGCTTCAATCTCATTAATCATTTATTTTATTGATACATAATAGAACAAAAAATAAACAACTGGAATCAAAATTCTCTCTTCATTCCCCTCCAAAAACTAAATTTATACATACCAAAATGTCTCATTCATATAGGCACATTCCATAAAAAAAAAAAGGGAGCAACTCATTTTGACCATGTCTTCCCCTTTATTATAATATATTATTTAACTACCTTATTAATTATTCATCGCTAGTCTCTAACATTTATTTCAACTATTATCCTCCACTCTGTAGTAACTACTTCAATTATTATGCTCCACTTCACCATGCCTTGTATTTTGCACCATTTTCTCCTAGTTTGAAGTAGCAAGTGTCCCTACTTGCAAAACTAGATGTCAAAAATGTGTAGCAAATTCATCGTCCAAAAAACACTTGGCCTATGTGGGAAGTTTTCCTTTACTACAAATGAGGTATGTGGTGATAATGACATGGTGAGTGCTTTTTGTGAGAACATCCACTGGAGTATCTTGGTCCAATGGTTACCAAAAATAAGGCATATTGTCCATGGAATGAGAAATTGACAACTCTTCTTCAATATGGGTTGAGTCATACTTCTTGAGTTGGGAAATGTTAATAACTGGATGAATGCCAAGTTGTGATGAAAACTCAAGCCTGAAATCATTTTAACCCAAATTTTCTAAAATCTTATAGGGACCATAACTAAGCAGGTGAAACTTATGATGTTTGGTTCCTTGAAAACACTACTTCTAAATATATAACTAGACATGATCACCAACCATTAATGAGGCTGAATTATGATGGTGATTGCAAAAGGCCTTCACATGTTCTTGATTATATGGTAGAGCACTAGGAACTTGTAAATGAATACATTCTAGTGTGCTAACAATAGTATTGGCCTATTGTTGAGTTGTGAGTTTCTATTGAGAGGTAGCTTGTAGTAAGGCTACTAGAAATTCAAACACTTCAAAAGGAGAATAACCAATGATGGATTTTTATTTTTATTTGTAATAATGTTAAACAATATGCAATGTTGTATCCCACTAATGATTCTCATCATAGGAAGTACAAAGTAACCGGACCAAGGTAAGGCTTACTACTTTGGTTTGCTCATTGGTTTTTGGGTGAAATGAAGTTGACAATTGCATTTTTCACTCCAATGTCTTCCATAGTGTTTTCCAAAAGTGACTGAGAAAATGAGCACCGTGATAAGAAAATAGTGTATTTGAGGGAGCCCAAGGTTGGTACATGCATGAAAAAAAACAAATATACAATCTACTGGGTTGTAATGTGTTTGTTGCGGGGTATAAATAAAACCATTTTGGAGAAGCGGCATATTACAAAAAAATGCAATCATGCTTATAGAGAGTCATAGGAAGGCCTGAAATACAATCCATAAAAATAGCATCCCATGGATGGGTGGGAATGGGAAACAACTGATATAGCTCAATCTTACAATTTATTAGCTTATTTCGACTACATAAAGAACAATGTCTAAAAAAAATCACCGAACTAGTTTGTCATTGAAGGCCAAAATAAATGTTTTTGTAGATGGAGGAGAGTTTTATGAGTGCCAAAGCCTTCCTCCATAAAGAGAAGAATGCACCTTCTGGATAAATAGAATATGAGACTAATATGATTGGGGACAAAAAGTTGTTATAACCTATATAGCCATCCACCATAAAGAGTATAGTCCAAGAATGGCATTTGATTGATAGTAGTAGGTTGGTGTGTAGTTGTAAGTACAAGGACAAAATATGGGTCATATGCATACCCTTGTTTCTAGTCCTAATAAACCGTAACATGCATATCTAAAATTTGGAATACCCATACAAGTGGATGACTCAACATATCATCCATAGTATTAATACATCCCTTCTTGTTGATCTATAAAAGAGGGGCTTATAGCTCACTTGCTTAATCAATATGGATACTATATTGAATCATCTTTGATCTTCGTTCTCTGTCTTATATAGATACCTATGTCCTTCTAATGGTTTCAAGGCATGTTCTAACACTGGAATTCCAAGTGAAAACTTATGTGCTCCATGTTCTTCTACAGGTATGAAAGGTTGCAATATGCCAACCAATTTCCCACTATTTTCTAATGTAATTCACACACAACACTAGCTAACAATGCAATAATTGTTGGGACTCTAAGTTTTAAATTCTCTTTTTTTTATCACTGAGAAGGCATACAAAATATGGTTAGGATTCCCTTTGTATATGTAGATCTAGATGAGTTCCTAACAAAGGTCAACCCACTATGTGTGGTGTCATTCAAAAAAATTGTATGTGCAAAACCTTGTTAAGAATTCAAATCTAGTTTCCAATTCCTTCATTTATCCTTCTCTTTTGAATATAAATCACATCCATCACTCATGAATATGAGGTATATGGTTGAGATGTGTGATGAAGTGCAAGGATCTAATTGTAAAAAAACAATATGGATTCTAATTGTTTACTCGATGTATTGTAATACTAGAAGAAATGTTCAATTCAATGGATAGACTACCTTATGCTTTAACTTGTCAACTATCCATGAAGGATGGCTTATGCCAAGACTAACATTCTAAGCACCCCTCTTCTTTTAATCCCAATTATTAAAAAACTCAAATTAATATTTAATTTAAATGATATCTACTCCATCTAGCCTACCTTTGTTCTTCATTATATATTCCTCAATCATTCTTGAATTAGGAGACAATGCAATGGGATTGGGGGTCATTGGTTTGTACTTGGGCCATCCTTACCACAACAAATGAATGCTTGTAAATGAAATACCAATCAAGAATTCGCTCATGACTATACCTAGTGTCTATGTTGTACTAAGTGTGTGGGGGTCACAGGGGGCAGGAGCCCCCCTATGCGTGGGTTTGGGGGCAAGGCCCGTGAAAATATTTTTTTTTGCATTTTTTTGCGTCTGTTTTTAGTGGTTTTTTTGGCACATGATTTTGGCCAATGGTTTTATAATTCTTGTTAAGGAATTAGGGTTTTTTACTAATATATCTCAATGGATTAGGGGTTTTTGATGTTATTGGATCATATATATCGTATTGTAAATAATAAATATATATGATGAATAGAATATTAGAAGTGTGGCTCTAAACAGGTTGTTGGTTTTCCTGGTTTGGGTTTCCAGGGTAAAATCTATGTGTAATGTGTGTGTGTGTGTGCCATTGTATCTTTTATGTTTTTATTAAGAATCTGTTTGCAATAAATAATTGTGTAAGGTTAAAATCTACAAATCCTCCAGTGGGTATAATAAATTACTCCATAAACCAAAAATCAAACCAATTACAACAAGGATATAATGCTCTAGAAATATTGATAACACATCATTTTTCTTAATAACCATTCACTTTCTCTGGAACGATCTCACTTCCAATAATGACCAAGTTTATGTAATATAATCCATCAACAACATAGATTTATATGGGAATGTCTCCAGTAATAAATAAGACTATGAGAGGAAATAAGTAAAAGACCAAAAACTTGTTAAAGTGGGATGTCACCTTGGTTTTGGAGAATTCCCAATGATTGTTGGAATGAGAGTTTATGCCATCTATTATTTAATTTAACCATTCAATTACTATATACATAAATCCACTTAGTAAATAGTCCAAGGTAGATCCATAGCCTACCAAGTTTGCATGCAGCCTATTCAGTGATGCGTACAACCCACGCGACCATTGTATGACTGTGTACAACCTGTGTAAGGCCTCAAGGGTAAGAAATTCACTATGTGCAACCTTGAGGATAAGAATAGGCAATGTGCAATATCTGATTTGTCCCTCTCTAGGTTGGGTTTAGACCCCAAGGGTTTGAGGATAACTATGTTGTTGATTACAAGGGGATAAATTAGCAACTAAGGAGTAACAACTCTGATTCTTGGGCCATCAATCTCATTGGAAAATTGAATCTACACTTCGAGTCTTTCAATCATTACAATTACCTAGTCATTTGACAAAGATTCAATTCAACATGAATTCACCATCACACAAAGAATTTGATTCATTTTGGATTGAAGTGCATGGTCAATGGAATGTCAAATATCACCCAAAGAGAAATTATACAATTGAGAGATGACATTGTAGTTTCAACAAGGTTTAGATTTTATCAACCATTATGTGTCACCAGTGAATTGACCAATGGAATACAAAGTTGCATGAATATATGATTTAATGAGAATTTGTCCATTATCTCATTATTGAATCAAGCAAAAAAATATGAGCAAACAATATTGAATTCACACAATTATTTAAACATACCATAAGACAAACATTTTACCTTGGAAACCTAAGCGAGAAAACCATCGTCAAATGGTTTCTCATCTTACATTTTGACAACCTCTGGTTACAATACAGTTCATGGCTCCATGTGTATACTCCCCTCCTTATCCAAAATATCCTTTGAGAGTGAAAGTGCAAAAACAAATAGGAATATTTGAGGTAATGGGAAGGAAAAATAGACCTAACCTTTCATTTCCCATTTCCCAATATTTTCTCTCCTAATATTATTTTTTATGTCTTTCATTTATTTCTCTTTCTTTTGTCTCATTTACTTTTACTTTTAAATTGTCTTTAATAGTTTATCTAACCTTCATTAATCACATAATTAAACTTTTAGGTGATAAGTCTTACAACCATTCACTTGTTCGGATCCATTTTTCATCACACCTCCCCATTGAGAAGCTATTTGGTCTCCTAGAACTTAGAGGAAACCAATTTGGATCAATATTCATTTTGTCTACTTCTATGGAACACGGATATGACTCTGGCTCCTAGATATAGCTCTAAATATTGGCTTTGGTTGTGCCTATGGATCTATCTTTAGTTTTTGGTGTGCTTGTTCCCACAATGCAAAATTTTGCACACCAATTCTCAGCTCTGAGCAATCTCTATACTTGAACTCTTCACTCATAATTCATTCCCATACTCAAGGGAAAGTCTCTTGCATTCTCAAACTTGGATATGCTCTATATCAGTAGCCAATGAAGGCCAATTCAAATTCTAGTCTCCGTGTTCATTGTGATCCTAGTAAGTTATGCCATTGCGTAACAATTCCACAAGAGCAGGTGTGAACTACCTTCTTCTGCTAGGATGAATTGCTTCCTGGCATGGAAAATATTCCCTATGGCCATGTCAATTGAATGGAAATCTTACATAACCCTACATGTTGGTTGTAACACCCAAGTTTTGATCCTTGGATTAGAAATGTGTTTTTGTGTATGATGAATGGTTGAGGGCCAAGCGATGTAATATGTAAATATTATACATTGAAATTCAATAATAAAGAAGACATCACCAACTACAAATGGAAAAGTACAAGAACATAACAAGCTATGATTTCATAACAAATGAATGAAAGGGGGCTTAGGGAGCTCAAAGGGGCCAAATCCCAATTACATTGTTTTATCCTAAGCCTAATTCTTTGACTTTATGATATCCTTAGCCATCTTGACCATGGGATATCTTCCCAAGTGATGTATGTGGGATTCTTGGGAAGCCATGTGGTGATTTGTGAGCATGGATGCATATTCCTTGACTTTGGTTATGCAATCTTGGAGAATTTTCCATCTTTTTATAGGAATCCTTGGGGAAGAGGTTATGATGCCATGATTGTAACATAATGATGGATATGTTTATTATGAGAATTATATTGGAATTCATATTGGAATTTTCACTATAACTTTTTTTGGGGTATGCTTCAGTCAAAAAAAAAAATAGGTTACTTAGGTGACATATCAAAGTACCACGAGTAAAAATTTCAATTTCTGGGTCGTTATACTTTCGGAGATATATCATAGTTTTTGACTCATCTTGAATTCATCTTTAAACGAGTCATCTTGGTATTTTTGTTGTAATTTTTTTTTCTGGAAGGTTTTAGATAGTGAAAGTTTGTGGAGACTTAGGAGACATTTCATAGTATATATGGTAAAAAAATTAGGTTCTATTTTGCTAAATGTTTGGAGATATAGTACATGGAAGAGAAGGTCTGTTACTAAACCTGAAATCAGTTATATTGGCATTTTCGTTGTAAATTTTTTTAGTGAAGTTTTAGACTCTAAAATTTCCAGAATCATGAGTTGACACAATGAAGTACATGTGGAAAAAATTTCATATTTTCAACCATTACATTGTATTATATATTTCTTGTGGAAGTTAGGGATTTTGCACAAGTTTTTTTTGGTGATTTTAAAATATTTTTCAGTGGTTAGCAATCTCATTTAAAAAAAAATAGATGTTTTTCTTCCATGGATCCAAATAAAGATCCAAAAATTACTTCACCAATTAAACCTCTAGAAATCTCCTCCATAACTCATGAATAAAATGAGAAGATACAAAACCAACTATCCAAATTGAATAGTCAAATCAACGAATGGAATGATAGGTCAATGAAAAAGGTTGATTTGATGAATACTCGGACCTAAACGAAAAGAAAAATGGATGAAAATAAGGAACAGATGAAAAAAATGATGGAAAAAAGTTGGAACAAATGGAACAAAATATTATGGAATCCTTAAATGGGAGGTTGCCTAAAATTGATAAGGTGCCTTAAGGGACTCATGAAAATAAAGGTAGTAGTAAGGTTGAACAAATTTCCAATAATAAGAATTTACGAGGGGGATTTAACTCTAATAATAGAGTTACTTACGGATAAAAAGGAGTGAGACTTCTCAAGGTTTGATTAAGGAAGTTTGATGAAACATAGGTATTTACCTAGGTGAACCAAATAGAGAAATATTTTGAATTGCATAATATTATGGATGATAAGCAAAGGATTCACATAACAACTTTGAATTTTGAGATAAAACCGTATCAATGGTATTAATGGGTATTTAAAAGGAAGCCCCCTTCTTATCATTATAGTTGGGGTTTATTTACAATAGACTTATAATCACAATATGGGAAAACTTGGGAACATGACTACTTTAGTTGATTGACAAGAATCAAGCAGTTAGGTGATATTGAAGATTATAATTTAGAATTTTAGGTATTGGCCACAAGTGTGGATGACGCGGGTGATGAACATTTGTTGGAAGATTACATGGGTGGATTAAAAGAAGACATTAAACATGATATTTTCCTAAAACATCCTGGAAATATTATGGAATATATGCAATTTGCTTGTCATATTCAAGCCAAGAATAAGGCTACACATGTCTACCATTGGAGCATATGTAGGTAGCAGAGATCATTTTTGGGTTCATAAGACAATTGTACCACAACTAACAAGGTTGACACCTCAATAAATGGATTAAAGAAGAGAAAATGGACTATGTTTCAATAGTGACAACAAGTACAATAAGGGGAATAAATGCAGTGAGAAAAAATTATTCTACATAGACTGTGAAGATGAAGAAGATTAAGAATTGGAACCATCAAGAATTAGAATTGGCCGACACCAATACTCTACAAACCCTCAATATCCATGGACACATAAAAAATAAAAAGGTAACAACATTGATTGATTCTGGTAGTACCCATAACTTCATTAATTGTAAATTAGCAAAAGATCTCAATTGCTTTGTATTTCCAACACTAGAGTTTCAAGTAATGATTGCAGATGGAGGTACTATAAATTGTTTTGGGAAGTGCCATAGTATTAAGCTCAATATGGCAGAGTATTTTTTGGACATTCCCATGATTTTTGTCCAAATGGGTAGTGTTGATGTTATTAGGGGTCCAATGTTTACAATCATTGGGAACAATGGCCCTTAATTTTCAAGATATTTTCATGAGATTTTCTTTAGAAGGCAAGGAAATTGATCTTATAGGTATCCAAGGGAAACCCTCTAAGGTGATAAGCTCTAATAGCATGACAAAGTTACTCAAAAGGGAAACCATGGTGTAATTGCACAATTGTGCTCACTAGATGTTTAAACATATATATCCTCTACTCCAATGGATATATAAATAGTTATCAACAACCATTCCAAGGTATTTGGAGAGATGCCTAAGGGTGTTCCACCTGCTTGAGATCATGACCAAGTTATGCATTTGCAACTAGGGATTTTACCACCAAACATTAGGCCTTACAACTTTTTGTTTGCACAGAAAAGTGAGGTTGAGCATATGATCCAAGAAATGTTAGAGGCAAGCATCATTCAACCTCGCCAAAGTTATTTCTCTTCACTAGTAGTGATGGTTACAAATAAGGATGGTTCATGGCGTATGTGTCTAGATTATAGACATTTAAACTAAATGACCATCAAAGATAAGTTTCATATTCCTATCATTGATGAATTATTAAATGAATTTCATGGTGAAATATTTTTTACTAAGTTGGTTCTTTGTTTTAGATATCATCAAATTAGAATGAGGTGGGAAGGCATTCCCAAAACAACCTTTAGAACACATGAAGGTCATTATGAGTTTTTGGTTATGCCATTTGGACTTAATAATGCACCTTCAACATATCAAAGCTTGATGAATTATATTGTCAAACCCTTCCTTAGAAAATTTGTGTTAGTATTTTTTGATAACATACTAATCTACAACAAAACTTGAGAAGGGAATGTAAAACATGTTGACAGAGTATTACAAATTTTAGAAGAGCAACAACTTTATGCAAAGCCTTCCAAGTGTGCCTTTCGGGTTCAAGAAGTGGAATATTTGGGTCATATTGTATCTCATGGAGGTGTAAAAGTGGACCCTAACAAAATTAAATCTATGAGGGAATTACCAATTTCCAAAACCTTGAAGAAACTTAGAGGATTCTTAGGATTGACAAAATATTACCTCAATTTTCTCAAGAACTATGGTCAAATAACAACACCTCCAATAGCATTATTAAATAAGGAAGCATGTTCCTCGACTCAAGAAGAAACCAAATATTTTGAAAAAATTAAGGAGGCTATGTGTACAACTCTTGTCCTAGCCACACATGACTTCACAAAATCATTTTTTGTGGAGTGTGATGCCTCAGGCCATGACATTGGTGCAATTTTAATACAATAAGGAAGGCCCATTTCCTTTGAAAGTAGCAAAATTAAAGGAAAAAACTTACTCAAACCCATTTACGGAAAAACAAAAATTGCCATACTACATGCAATTAAGAAATGGCACCCTTACCTAATAGGAAGACACTTCAAAGTAAAAACATATCATGGTAGATTGAAGTACTTCTTGGAGCAATGATTATATTCAGAAGAGAAACAAAATTGTGTTACAAATATGCTATTTTATGACTTTGAAATTACCTACAATAAAGGAAAACATAATATTGTGGCAAATGAACTTTCAAGGAAAGAAGAACAAAGAGATAATTCACTATGTGTTATTTCTATTCTACAATTTGATTTCATGGGAGAATAAAGAATAGAATGGAAGCAAGATCAAGATGTACAAAAGATCATTCAACAACTACAAGAGGACCCCAGTTCATTAGATAATTTTTTTTGGAAGAATGATTTTCTATGGTATCGTGATCATCTATATTTATGTAAGAATTCCCAACTCAAACAAAAGGTCCTTATGGAATTGCACATTTATCCTATAGGAGGGCATTTAGGATTCTTGAAAACTGACCACGGGATCAAGAAGGAATTTTTTGGGCAGGTCTTAAAACCGATGTTCAAAATTTTGTGTCTAAATGTGTGTTCTTCCAACATAATAAGGGAGAGATAATCAAGATGGCAGGTCTCCTAAAACCATTAGTTATACCAAGTCAACATTGGGAAGAAGTTTCAATGAATTTTATTATAGGTTTACTCAAATCTGAAGGAAATATTGTCATCATGGTATTGGTGGATAGACTAACAAAGTATGCCCATTTTTTCTCTCTTTCTCATCCTTTCAAAGTAATTACAATAGCAGAAACATTCATGGAAACAATTCAAAAGATACATGGAGTCCCCAAGATTATTGTAAGTGACATAGATCCCATTTTCATTGGAAATTTTTGGACTACATTATTTTCTTGTTTGGGTACTCAATTGGCTCATAGTTCATCTTACCATCCTCAATCCAATGGGAAAACTTAGATTGTGAATAAATTTCTATAAGGATATATTCGTTTCTTTGCATCTAATAAACATACACAATGGGTCAAGTGGTTTCCCTTGACAGAATGGTGGTACAACTCATCCTTCCATACTTCATAAAAAATGTCCCTATTTTTCGCACTTTATGGATATAATCCTCCATCCATCACATCACCCTTGAAAGGGACTACAAAGTTTCAAGTAGTGGAGGACCACAAAGGGCACCAACAAGAGGTTCTCAGACTATTGAAGGACAACTTGGTTATGGTACAAAATAGAATGAAACAACAAGCAGATCAACATCGTAGTGAAAGGGAATTTGAAGTGGGGGATTGGGTATTTTTTAGACTACAACCATATAAACAGGTGTCACTCAATCAACAAAATAAGGACAATAAATTAGAACCCAAATATTATGGCTCCTTTAAGGTGCTAAAAAGGATTGGAAGTATGGATTACAAATTAAAATTGTCTATGTGTTCATGTGTACATCCAGTCTTCCATGTTTCTTGCTTAGAGAAGGTAATCAATGACAAGATCCAAGTCCAAACTATTTGAATAGATATTAATGAACAAGGGAAAGTCATACTAGAACTAGAAACAATCTTTGGACCAAGGATTGAACAACTACAAAATCGAGAAATTAATGAGTACCTCATAAAATGAAAGAACCTACTAGTGGAAGAGGTGACATGTAAAGATGAGTTTTGTTAGAATATTCAAGAATACTGAGAGGGGGGTGAATCATTATAGAGTTATTTCAACAATTTTAACCTTCAAGCACTACATAAAAATTAACCATTAATCATGTCATTCTTCATCACATAAAATCATACACATTGCACACATATTTTTATGTGGAAACCCAACTGGGAGAAAACCACATAAACTTTTCTTAAGTAGTTTGAAGATTTTACAAACACCAACTTGAAGGAAGCACCCACTCCCTCTGTTTTACAGTACCTACTGAAAGGAGACACCAATCCCCTTGGAATATTGTAAATGATTATACAGGATCAAATAAACCTTCAAATACGATCCCAAAATCACTTCTTAAATATGCATACAAAACTGCTCATAACTATACCTCAAATATGCAAACTTGTAAGATTCACCATGAGATCATTTTTTGGCTTTTGATTATGAAAGTTGGACCTTAGATATTATGATATATTCTCCTTCTAATGCAACAAGTGAAATTCATTTTGGACCTACCAAGCTTCAGATATAACTGTTTTATCTCGAACACCTATTTGGGACTAGTTTATGGATTAGTCACAAACCCTAAATTCTAACAAGTATAACTCCATACTTGTAATGAATCGGGATATGAAACTTGTACCCAATGTTATTTGATATATTCTCTAAAATCATCCAAGTTTCACTCCTTGAATCATCTCAGAAAACAATTTATAGCAAAAATGGAAAGATGACTCGTTTTGAAGAAGAAAACCCTAGTTTTAAAAACTTCAACTTCCACTAAGTATAACTCCAAACCTATAATGATTCAAGACCTAAAATTCATACCCAAGATTATTTTATATATCTTTTGAAACACATCTAAGTTTTTCTATCTGAATCATTCTATAAAAAAGGTTATATAAAAAATTCCAAGATGACCTTCAAAGAAAACCATAGAACAAATCATCAAAAGATTTCATCTTCCCTTGCAATTTCACCCTTCTTCACTTCATCTTCCTTTGGAAATTCGCTCCTCTAGGATGAAATTCTCTTCTCTTAGTTGGCTAGGTAAAATTGGTGTGATCCTAATTCCAAATGAGTCTCCTCTTATTTATATGAGTATTCTCCACATGAGGGGGGTCACACCTTTTCCTTAAGGATGGTCGACCTTTGGGGCATCTTCACTTGGCTTTAGGGGCTTCTTCACTTGGCTTTGGTGGCTTCTTATGTTGGCTTTAGGGGATTCTTCACTTGGATTTAGGGGCTTCTTATCTTGGTTTTAGGGGCTTATTCACTTGACTTTATGGGATTCTTCACTTCGTTTTAGGGATTCTTCAAGGTTCCTTCAAGGCTCTGTTTGTGTACAACTCAAAGTGGGTATGTGGAAAAAACCACATTTTATCTCATCCCGTGAGGACCACGCTTAAAATCTGTGCCATAAGGGGACCACTTTGGAATTATGTACACTTATGTCAAGGATCCTTCAAGGCTATTCAAGGATCTTGCAGGATTCTTCAAGTGAACACATCATCATCACTTTTAGGGGCTTAAGGGATTTTCTTTAGGAATTCTTCTAAGGTTGAAATAAATGACAACCAATTTTCCAAAAATCTCCCCCTTTGGCATTGATGGAAACTTAGTAAAAAAAATGTGTTCCCCCTGTCCTCGTGCGCTAATCCAAATGAATATATTGTCATCTTGTCTTCATGTTGACTCCACTTGTCTTCATGCTTCTATTTTTATTGTTTTTCTCTCCCCATTTGACATCAATGGTAAAGGGTAACTCCCCCTGATAGTATTCCCCTTTTTTTTCTTGTAGAATATTATGTAAATCAATTTGGAGTAGAAATTACTCCTTTTTTTTTCGAAGATACTCAAAGGTATCCCTAGGAAGAGGCTTTGTGAAGATGTCTGCAATCTATTCTTTTGTCCCAATGTACTCCAACTTGATATTATTTTATGTGAATTTTTCCCACAGAAAGTGAAACTTAATAGGAATATGTTTGGTCTTGGAATGCATCACTTGATTCTTGGAGATGTTTATAGCATCGGTGTTGTCATAGAGTATCAGAATAGGCTCATCATATCTCACATGTATGTCTTGCAGGGTTTTCTCCATCTAGAGAATCTGAGTACACATGTTGCTGCTATGATATATTATTCTTTTTCTATGGATAAGGATATTAAATACTGCTTCTTGCTCAACCAAGAAACTAAGTAGTCACCTAAGTAGAAATATTCTCCACTTGTACTTATTTTTTCTTCAATACTTCTTTCTCAATCTGCATCTGTGTAGGAAACCATAGTTAACTCATTTCCTTTCAGATACCATAGCCCAAAATTTGTTATTCCTGTAAGATATCTAAAGATCCTTTTCATTTCTAGAACATGGGTTTCCTTTATCACCTCTTGAAATCTTGTGATTTGTCTAACTGCTTGCATTACATCTGGTCTTGAAGTTGTCACATAGAGTAAACTATCAATCATTGATCTGTAGAGTCTTTGATCTACTTCTTTAGATTCATCATTTTTTCTCGACTTTCAACTGGTAACCATAGGAGTACTCATAGGTTTACAACTTTCCATTTTGAACTTCTTTAACACTTCCTTGATGTACTTGGTTTGGTAAATGAAAATGCCTTCATCTAGTTGAGATATCTAGAGTCCCAAGAAGAAATTAAACTCCCCAAGTAGGGATATTTCAAATTCATTATTCATATCCTTGGAAAAAATCCAACTCAATTTATCATCATCACTTCCAAATATTATGTCATCAACATACACTTCAATAATAATCATATCGCCTTGATACACTTTTATATAGAGGTTACTATCTGCATTTCCCCTTCTGAATCCTTGTTGTTGTAAGTAGATGTTGAATCTTGAGTACCAAGCTATCAGATCTTTCTTAAGTCCATACAGATCTTTCTTCAATATGCAAACAAAGTCTTAATTTTCTGATAGTAGAAACCCTTATGGTTTTTCTATGTAGACTTCTTCTTCTAATTCTCCATTTATAAAAGTTGATTTTATGTCCATCTGATACACTTTGATCCTTTTGGAGCATGCATAAGCCAAGAAAATCTGAATTGCTTCCATTCTGGCCACGGGAGAAAAGGTTTCTTCAAAATGTATTCCTTCAACTTGAGCATATCCTTTGCACACTAGTCTTGTTTGGTTTTTGGTTACCTGTCCATCTTCGTTTAGCTTGTTTCTGAAGACCCATTTTGTCCCAATCACATTTTTATCCTTTGGTCTTGGAACTAGTTCCCATGTCTCATTCTTCTCTATTTTATTTATTTCTTCTTCCATATCCTTAATCCAATGTTCATAATTTCTAGCTTCCTCAAAGTTACTTGGTTTAATTGTGGACAATAATGAAACATGTCCTTGTTTAGGTGTTTGTTCTTGCCTTCTTCTTCTGGTTTCTACTCCAAAACTTCTGTCTTGAATGATTTGTTCTGGTGGATGATTCTTCTGAACCTGACAGCTAGGTTTCCTAGAAGGTGTCTGAAAATCTTGATAGTTTTTTTCTTCTTGTTCTACTTCTAACTGCTTCTCTTCTTGTTCTTCTTCTTCTTCTTCCTCTTCTTCTTTATTTATTTCTTCATTTTCATTTTCTTCAAAGATGTTTGAATGTATTCATTCCTTTCTGGTCTTCAAAAAGTATGTTTCATCAAATTTTCAATTGATTATTTCCACTATCTTGTTGAGTCTTAGATTGTAGTATTTATATGCTTTGCTTTTTCATGATTACCCAACAAATATTCCTTTGTCCACCCATGAGTCAAATTTTCCAATCTTCTTGTCTTCCCTTTTTATGTAACACTTGCTTCCAAACACTCTAAAGTGCTTGACATTGGCCAATCTTCCTTTCAATAACTCATACAGAGTCTTATCACTATCACTTTTGATCAATCCTCTGTTCAAGATATGAATGGTTGTATGCACTACTTGTCTCCAAAATATATGACTTAGCTTGGAGTCATTCAACATGGTTATGGCCATTTCTTTTATAGTTTTTTTTTTCCTTTCAGAAACTCCATTTTGTTGAGGTGTTCTAGATGTTGAGAAATATCTTTTTATTCCTTTTTCTTAACATAAATTCCTGAATTCATTTGAAGTAAACTCACCTCCATTATCTAATCTTAAGCATTTGATTTTCAAATCAGTTTCATTTTCAACCAGTTCCTTGAATACCCTGAAACATTCAAAAGCTTCTAAATTTTTCTTGAGGAATCAAACCCAGGTCATTCTATTGCAGTCATCAATGAGTAGCATGAAGTATTGTTCACCATCCATTCCTTTTATTTTCATGGGCCCACACAAATTAGTGTGCACAATCTCCAATGGTTTTGTCGTAGAGTATTCATTTGTCTTGAATTCAACTTTATTTTGTTTTCCATGCTGAGAGTGCTTGCATATAGTATTCGTTGGATTTGTAATTTCTGGAATTTCTCTTATAACTTGCTTCTTGTTGAGCTTGACGAGATTATAAAAGTGTATATGTCCAATTCTCCTATGTCAAAGCCAACTTTTATCTTATTTTCCCAAACAACATTTTTCTTCTTCGATCCCATTCAAGATGTATATGTTGTTTGGAGTCTGTGTCACTGTTGCCACTAGTCTTCCTGGTCCTTATTTCCTTATACATTCTTTTGAATTGAATATAAATGTGTGTCCCTGATCACACATTTGGTTCACACTTAGCAAATTATGCTTCATATTTTGAACAAGTAGGATGTTTTCTGCCACACCATCTTTGTTTCCAAGACTGACTATTCATTTTCCTATAATTTTGGTTGAGTTATCATTTCCAAACGTGATAGACCCCTCTTTTTCTTTCTTTAATGTCACAAATATGTTTTTTTCTCCATCCATATGCTTTGAGCATCCATTGTCAATATACAAATGGCTTCTTCTATTTTGGGCTTGTAAGACAAACCCACATTCCTCAACCTTCAAATCTTCTTGCTTCCTTTTCTAAGTTCTCTATTGTTCCCCTATATAATTGAAAGGAACATTCCTAGTCTTCCGTGAAGAAACTATCAAATAAATTTTGCAATTTTTGGCTATGTGTCCAAAATTGTTACATTTGTAGCATTCAATTTCATAACCTAGAGCACCAAAACTGTTATATTTTTTGTCAAACGCCTCACAAGGATTTCTAGGATAATTTCCTTCATAATGATTCTTGGGATTTTGATAGCTAATTCTATTCCATGTGTTTCTACCCTTTGCATAGGCTCTACAATTTATGGCTTTATGACCAAAAATATTGCAAGAATAACACAAGCCAGGAAAAATATTTTGGTACCTGGGTGTGGGTGGTTTTCTAGTTGGTGTTGTTGTTCTGAAATCACGATCTTATTGGGTCTTCTTCAATGTTGGTTGTTGATTCCATGTTCCTATGAATGCATGATTTTATTTTTTATTCTTCTTTATTTCTAATTTTTGTATGTCCTCCTTTAGAGGCTTGCATTCTTCTTTCTTGATGGAACCCTTGATAGTATCTTCATAACTTATTGTCTCTACTTCATTTCCTATCATCATAGGGATTGAACCCTCATCAATATTGTTTTGTTTGTATCTAAGTCCAAACTTGTCATAGAATGGTTTTTTATTGCAGATGATTCCATCCAGTATTTTTGTGCTATTATCAAAATTTAGTTGGATTTCCTTCTTTTATAGTTCCTTTCTTAGTGATACTATTCCAACTTCCATATTCTCTGTTGTTTTCTTGTTTTCTTCTAATTGTGTCTTGAGTGTTTCTTCAATCACTTTGGCTTCTTCCAAATGAATCCTTAGATCTATTATATTCTACTTGGCTTCTTTAGAATTTGTTCTAGGGTTTTGAAAGCCTTTATTCAGTTTACTTAACTCTTCTTTGAGAGACTTGTTTTTATTCCTTGCTATTCTTATATCACTTAAGACATTGATCAATTTTTCCTCAAGATTCACTTCTACTTCTTCTTCATAGTCTCGTTCATTATTTTCAGTAGTTTCTTCTTGAGTCTCTAACACCATGAAGAGTACTCTTCTTGAGTCATTGTCACTATCATCATCTTCATCGGATGAGGAACTATCATCCTTTGAATAGAGGATTTTCTTTTTCAAAAATATTCCTTTATTTATTTCCTTGTCTCTTTTATGATATTTATTTTCTTTCTTATAAACTTCTTCTTCATCCCTATATAAACCCCTTGCATAAGTACATTTGGAAGAAAAATGGTCAACTTTACAACAATTAAAACATTTGAAAGCAAGTTTACCTTTGTACTTGTCAGTTCCTCTTTTCAACTTTCTCACAAAGTTGGCTTCTTCTTCATTGTATTGAATCATCACCATTGTTGGAGCATGGTTTTGACCTTGGCTTGTTCTTTCTTGTCTTCTTGGAGAGTTTGAAAGTTGCTTCCATTCTTGATGGATTTTATTGTTTTCTTCTCATTTCATATGTTGTAAGTAGTACATGTAATTCATTCATGCTCAACGTAGCCAAATATTGTCTTTCTTCTAGAGATGATATTTTAGGTTCAAATGTCATCGGGAGAGATCTCAATATCTTTTGCACAATAACTGAATTTTCAATATTTTCTCCAAGTCCTCTTATAGTATTCACAATTTCATCAACTCGGAGAAAATAAGCTGCAATATCTTCATCTTCCTTCATTCTCAAATGTTTAAATTGTCCTCTATAAGTCTGAAGCTTGGCCCCTTTGACTTTAGCATCTCCTTCATAAACATTTTTGATCTTGTCCTAGATTTCCTTTGCAAAATCACAAGGCATAACCTTAATAAATTATGAACCTATTAGAACACTTAGAATGCCATTTATAGCCTTTGAATTGTATTCACTGAGTTGTTTCCCAACATTATATGTTGGGGGAGAATCTAGTGCAGTGTATCCATTTACTACATCTTGTCAAAGATCAAATCCTTGTTCCTGCAAAAATGCTCTCATTCTTATGCTCTAAAAAGTACAATTTTTCCCATCAACAATGGTGTTCCATTTTTGGTAAATTATTCTTTATTATCCATGATATTCCTTCCAATGGTTTGACTGTTCCTAAAGGAACGAACTTTGATACCAATCATTAGAATATTCAAGAATACGGAGAGGGGGGGTGAATCAATATAGATTTATTTCAAAAAATTTAACCTTAAAGAACTACATAAAAATTAACCATTAATCATGTCATTCATCATCACATAAACTCATACACATTGCACACATATTTTTACGTGAAAACCCAACTGGGAGAAAGCCACATAAACTTTTCTTAAGTAGTTTCAAGATTTTACAAGCACCAACTTGAAGGAGCACTTACTTCCTGAGTTTTCTAGCACCTACTAGAAGGAGACACAAATCCCCTTGGAATATTTTAAATGATGATACAAGATCAAATCAACCTTCAAATACAATCCCAAAATCACTTCTTAAATCTATATACAAAACTGCTCAGAATTGTACCTCAAATATGCAAACTTGTAAGATTCCCCACAAGATTAGTTTTATATTTCTAATTCTAAAACTTATTCCTCAGATATTAGGATATGTTCTCCTTCTAATGAAACAAGTGAAATTCAATTTGTACCTACCAAGCTTCATATATAATTGTTTTATCTCGAACACCTATTTGAGAAGGGTTTCTGGATTAGTCATAAACCCTAAATTCTAACAAGTATAACTATGTGCATGTAATGAATCAGGATATGAAACTTGTACCCAATATTATTCATTATTTTCTCTGAAATTCCTCCAATTTTCTCTCCTTGAATCTTCCCCAAAATTTTTTATAGAGAAAATGGAAAGATGACTCTTTTTGAAGAAGAAAACGTTAGTTTTAAAAACCTCAACTTCCACTGAGTATAACTCCAAACCTGTGATGAGTCAAGACCTGAAATTCGTACCCAATATTCTTCGATATCTCTTCTAAAACATATCCAATTTTCTCTATCTGAATAATTATAGGAAAAAAGTTATAAAAAAAATCCAAGATGACCTTCAAAGAAAACCCTAGAACAAATAATCACAAGACTTCATCTTCCCTTGGAATTTCACCCGTCTTCACTTCATCTTCCCTTGGAAATTCACTCCTCTAGGATGAAACTCACTCCTCTTCATTGGCTAGGTCAAATTGGTGTGATCCTAATGCCAAATGAGGATCCTCTTATTTATATGCATCTTCTCCACATGAGGGGGTGTGTCTAAGGATCACAACATTTTGATTTCACCTCTTCCTTAAGGATGGTCGGCCTTAAGGGCTTATTTACTTTACTTTAGGGGCTTCTTATCTTGGCTTCAGGGGCTTCTTCACCTGGTTTTAAGGGATTACTCTCTTATATTTAGGGGATTCGTCACTTGGATTTAGGGTCTTCTTCTCTTGGTTTTAGGGGCTTCTTCACTTGACTTTAGGGGCTTATTCACTTGGTTTTAGGTATTCTTCAAGGCTCCATTTGTGTACAACTCAAAGTGGGCATGTGGAAACAACCACATGTTATTTCATCCTGTGAGTGCCATGCTTAAAATATATGCCATAAGGGGAACACTTTGGAGTTATATACAGTTATGTCAAGACTCCTTCAAGGCTCTTCAAGGCTTCTTCAAGTGGACACATCATCATCACTTTTAGGGGCTTTTGGGCTTTGCTTTAGGGCTTCTTGTAAGGTTGAAATCAATGACAACCAATTTTCCAACAAGTTCTTCATGCAGAAACACCCACAGTTAGTCAAGTGTCGAGGAAAACACGTGTTTGAAGGGGAGGGGATGGTAAACCCCATGTCAAGTATAAAACCCCTTATTAAGCCCTATATATTGAATTATTACATTTCTAGTGTTATATTTGTGTGTAGGATAGAACCCTTCGTTGTGCCCTTTGTCGTCTAACTACACACACACACACACACACACACACCAAGGAGACCTATTCTTAGGAGCATTTTATCTCATCTTGTACATAGAATATATTGTAAAGGGAGGTTTCCCCCTCGAAGTGGACTATTATTCATTGACTTTTTATCATTCTCAAGGTGTTGGCTCATGACAGTTGGTGTCTTATTTCCATAAAGATAAGTGTCTTGGTTATATGATTATTATGTTGAATTTTATGTTATGATGTTATTAATTTAATGTTGTGTATATTATGAATTTGAGTGTTATTATATTATACGTATAAATATGCATATGTAATCATGCATGAATTAATTGTGTGTTTGCATGCATTGCATTGCTTGGTTTACATGCATAAGTCATTTCATAATAGGACAAGGATGAATTATGGTATGAAATATTAAAAGGTGGATTTTGTCTTAGTTAGATGGATATGGAAAATTATAAAAGATATCAAAGAAATATTTTAAGTTGTTGGAAGGGAAATTTTGGAGTAGTATCCCATTGACCCAATAATGTATAGGTGTGGTTGGGTATGTTACACTAGTTGTTGGAGACTTGATCATTGGTAATTCGGTTCATCTACTGGTGAGTCATTCTTCAACCAACTTGCAATGAAAGAAAAATCAACCCATGCTTAAGATCCTTATTTTCTCTCTCCTACTTCCACCAAAAAATTGTTTGCTTCATTGGTGAGGCTGACCTCTTGTGTTGGTGCAACTCCTTATACAACTTATGATCCTTGGGTATGAGATGCATGGAACTCTTTATCCTCTTTACTCTTCACTCTCCACTCTCTTCTCTTGGTTGTGTAGTTTTTGGGGTGAAGTTGTAACATCCCCACTATAATCCCCAATTTAATTAATGCTTATGTAAATATAATGTGTGGCTATGGCCAAAGAGATGTAATATGTAAATTGTATTTCTATGTTTTAATAATAAAATATGATTCCAGGTGCTAAGGGGACATGGAAAAGAGATGGGGGCTGAATTAATCCAAAAGAGAGGGGAGTGTCTAGGATAATAGCCAAGAAGGGTCCAAGGGGGAATTACCCATGAATATTAATTCAAGCCATTTTCCTAAATTTTCTATTGGTGTATGAATATCCTAAATTATGATTGAGTGTTCCCAAAGCCAATCATTGAATACATGTCAGAGGGTGGGTGTGAATAGTCACATCCCAAAGTTATTGGGAACATGGGGGTTGAGTACAATCCACTTGGGGAAGAATGTGAGTCAAGTAAACAAGCCAAAGGAGCGGAAATTCATATGGGTTGGGACAACAATTTTAGAGAGTCAAGTTTTGTGCATGAGGAGAAAGTAGAGAGTAGGATAGAGATCTTGGAGCTGGTGCAGCCATGGAGGGTGAATTTTAGATCAAGTTGGAGCGTATTGAAGCATATTTGGAGCTAGAAACTGAAGAGCCAGGTTGTCAGGCCTGAAGAGTGAACTCTTGGGCGAGTTACACTAACAAAAGAGTTTGTTGTTGGTTTGGTGGTAGTTTTCCTAATAGTAGGTTCCCTTGAGTTCCCAACTGAGAAATTCCCAACTACCTGTGCCAGAGAGACCCTGATAAAATAATGGGATGCCCGAGGGACTAAGATCAATGAAGGGGTACATTCCTTGGGTTGGGTAGGTCAAGAGGAAGAGAGCTAGTGGAAAATTGGGATAGTTGTAGGAAGATATCAGTGGGTTGTGAGTTTTATGAGTTGTGAGTGGAATGTGAGAGACCACCCTATTTCGTGGATTACTAGCCTCGGCTCAGGGGTGGAAAATTGGGATAGTTGTAGGAAGATATCAGTGGGTTGTGAGTTTTATGAGTTGTGAGTGGAATGTGAGAGACTACCCTATTTCATGGATTACTAGCCACTGGATGTTGATATTTGGAACAATTAATCTATGGTTGTGTGGAACGTTCGTCCAAAGCAGTTGGTTTCACATTTGTTATAAAATATAAGTGCTCCAAGCAGCGGGTTGCACAACTATTATAAAAGATAAGTGTTTTATCTTGTTGTTGTGTTATTTCATGAGTTTATTTGTTGTGCATGAACTCTGTATTTTTTAGAATGATTTATACGTTGTTGTGTGAATTATTAAGTTGCATTCACGTTATTTTGATATGTTGTAGATGTATCTATTTATGGTTATAGACAGTAGTTAAATCTGGTTTAATTCGTAGCTGAACGTTATAGGAAATTAATTAGCTGTAAATAAATTAAATTAGTTAACAAAGATTTCATTTTTGTGAGTATTTTGCACCATAATGTCCCTTGGTTAGGCTAGGGGATGTTACATTATGGTATCGGAGCGTCTGGTTCGAACACTGGACTTGGATGGGCTCAAACCAGAGCGAATTGGTGAAATTCGTTATTGCAGATTTTGTGTATGACATATTTGGGGAAAAACAGAGAATTTAGAGAGAAATCGCCAAATTCGTGGGCAAATCCGAGTTTTTAAGAAGGTTAATGGACTAGAGTGGTGAAGTTGCAGATCAAAATTCAACCTGGAATGGTCGAAATCCAGGTTTTAATGGCTTCCTGTAGATTTATAGGTAGATTGGCGAATTTACAGTCGAGATCTATTTTGATCTCGAGATCAATGACCAAGATTCATTATGATAAATTTAAAAAACCATAAGGTATCGGTTGCTTGGAAGGCTAAGCAAATCAATGGCCAAGATTCATTTTTGGCCATTTATAAAATAAATCAGATTGACAGCATAGATTCACCTGGTTTTTTGTCAAAATTTTCTAAGTATGAGGTTCGACCATAGAATTTGTTGGTGGCCGATGTTCAAATCAACAAATTTGGTGAAGTGTTGGAAATTCGCTAAGAGAAAATGTCAATGGTCTATGGTCGATGGATGGGCATTGACAGAGTTGAGTGAAGTTTATACGATCAACGACCAAGATCATTTTTTGAGTGGTAGATCGACGGTCTAGATTAATCGTATTTTGGTCGAAACTTTTCTAAGTTTGTCAGGAGAGTTCACCCATGGCCAATGGTCGAATTGGTGAGTTGGGAGAAGAGTTTGGTCGGATGTAATACATCTCTGACCTTCAATCGTCAATGGTTGGGGGTTTTCTAAATCCACCAAAGTGTTTTCAACGGTCAAAGGAAATCATCGATGGCCAATGGTTCGGTGGTCGAACGTCGGTCGATTTTTCGAAATGTTTTAAATCAAGCAAGATAAGTCTTTGATCACCAATGCACCAATGGTTGGGTGTTGAATGGTTTGTAAAAGTGTTTGGATCCTCCAAGAGAAGTGGTCAATCATCGATGAAGGAAAATTGGACGATGAAATCATCGTCCACATGGCATGTCACATCTGTATTCATGTGTCATGCCACGTCAGCTGTAATATACTAGATATAAAAAGTATGTAAAATAGAAATAAAATGCTAGAAATGGAAGAATAACAGCAATATAACCAGAACAATCACCACAATAGCACTGAAATGATATAAGAATAACAACAGAAATAACGCTTTGATTCTGAAAGCAATGTTCATGGGCCTCTTTGAGCGGGAAACCTCCCGTTGAGCAGAGCTCTGTTATAATAATATCCAAGCTAGGGTTCTCATACCCTCGACTCCTATTTATACTAAATATGTCTATCAAAAGAAGCAGCTAGAGGAAGATCCTTCTAGAAGCGGAAGCTTCTATTAGGTCTTCTTACATTTGACTTATTCTATTTTATTGCAAGGCCTTATTAATATTGACCTTTATTACATCCGAATATATTGTTCTACCTATGTGTGGGTTAGGACCCTAACATGTCCTCCCCCTTAAAAACAACCTTGTCATCAAGGCTTGAGATGTGGAAATTGTTGCAGAATGGTAGTTGGTTCCCAAGTGGCATCTGTTGGATTTGTATCTTTCTACTGGACTAACACTTCTTTGATGGTTCTCTGACATAGGTGATGCTCATGCTGGTCCAAAACTGCTTGTGGTTGTAGCCAAATGGATCCTTCTTTAGCTAACTCAAGAAGGTTGGTTTGAATTTGGCACTTAGTTCCAATCACCTTCTTTAAGCATGAAACATGAAAAATAGGATGTAGCTTCGAATGACTGGGCAAAGTTAACTGATAGGCTACTTGTCCCACACGCTTGAGAACGGTATAAGGACCATAAAATTTGGGTGCTAGCTTCTGACAATGCTCAACCTTGAGGGAAGTTTGCTTGTAAGGTTGCAGTCAAAGAAACACTTGATCCCCTTCTGCAAATTGACGTTCAGAGTGACCTTGATCTGCTTGTTACTTCATGCGATTTTGTGCCATGACCAAATTCCCTTTGAGGGTATGGAGGATAGCCTCTCGAACTGTAAGTGTTTGGTCAACCGCCTAGACCTTTGAGACACCAGGTAAGTATGAGAAAACTGAAGGTGGATCCTATCCATATACCGCTTCAAAAGGATTCATGCATGTAGTTGTATGGTATGAAGTGTTGTACAACCATTCAGCTAGGGGTAACCATTGAGCCCATTGATTTTTCTTTTCTGAGGCAAAACACCTCAAATATGTTTCCAAACACTTGTTGACAACTTCCATTTGACCATCATTCTGGGGATGATAAGTTGTGCTGAGATGCAATTGGGTGCCTTGTAGCGTGAACATTTCTTGCCAAAAAGTGCTCGTGAAAGTTGGGTCGCGATAAAAAACAATAGAGTGCGGCATGCCATGAAGCTTGAAGACTTGATCCATGAAAATTTGAGCCACCATGGATTTTGTAAACAGGTGTTGAAGAGCGTAGAAATGATCATACTTGGAAAGGCGATCAACAACCACCATGATGAATGATTTATTTCCCGATTTGGGTAAGCCTATAATAAAATCCATAGAGATATCCATCCAAATAGCAGGTGGAATCGGAAGCGGTTGTAGTGTGCCTAAAGATTTGACTGTTTCTTCCTTGTTGCATTGACACACATCACATTCAATGACAAAATTATGAATGTCCTATTTCATACCATCCCAGAAAAAAGAACATTTGAGTCTGTCATAGGTTTTGGTGAACCTGGAGTGCCCTGCTATGGGTATAGCATGAAGCTCAGAAAGTACCGTGGATTTAAGCTTTGATTGTTTACTTAAATACAAACGGCCTTTGTATCGAAGCTCATCATGGAGCCAAGAGTACCCTGGGGAAGATGAAGCATTGGACTGCAATTGTTGGATCAGATGCAAACTTTTGGGATCTTGTAGCCATTCCTAGCGAACGACTTGGAGCTAATATGGTACAATGAAGGAAAGAGAAAAAAGGAATCCTTCATCTTCATATTTCTGGGAAAGTGCATCTGCCACCACATTGTCTTTTCCTTTCTTGTAAATGATCTCATAATCACATCCAAAGATCTTAGTCACCCATTTTTGTTGCTCTGGGGAGGAAATGCGTTGTTCCAGAAAATACTCGAGGCTTTGATGGTCTGTCTTAATTTGGAAACATTTCCCCAATAGATAAGGGCGCCACAGATCAACGGCATGCAAAATAGCCAACATTTCCTTTTCATAGATTGATTTGCTTAGGTTTCTTTCAGATAGTTTCTTGTTGGTAAAGGCCAAAGGCCGACCCTCTTGCATAAGGACAACACCAATTCCTTTCCCTGAGGCATCACATTCCAAGACAAAGGTCTTTGTGAAATCAGGAAGGGTCAGGACTGGAGTGGTGCACATGGCCATCTTCAAGGTTTGAAAATCTTGAGCAGTAGCTGGAGTCCAAGCGAAAGAGTTCTTTTTTAGAAGAGAAGTGAGAGGTGTTGCAATCTTTCCATAATTCTTAACAAACTTGCGATAATAACCTGTTAAGCCCAGAAATCCACGCAAGCTTTTGAGAGTCTTTGGGTGAGGCCAGTCTTGCATAGCTTCAATATTTTTTGGATCCACCCTGACGCCATCCTTGCCAACCAGATGACCCAAATATTCTACTTCTGAGGTGCCAAAAGCACATTTAGACTGTTTCAGGAAAAGTTGGTATTGAGAGAGTAGATGGAGAACTTGATCCACATGAGCAAGATGGTCTATCCAGGTTTTGCTATAGATGAGGATATCATCAAAGAAAACTAAGACAAAATAATGGAGAAAAGGACGAAAGACATGATTCATGAGGCTTTGGAAGGTGGAGGGGGCATTACACAAGCCAAAGGGGATTACCAAAAACTCATAGTGTCCCTCATTAGTTCTAAAGGTAGTTTTGGGAATGTCTACCTCTTTCATACGTATCTGGTGGTAGCCCGAATGAAGATCAAGTTTAGTAAATAATTGGGCGCCACTCAATTCATCCAGGAGGTCATCAATGACAGGAATGGGAAATTTGTCTTTAATGGTAAGTTTATTGAGGGCACGGAAGTCAAGACACATTCACCAAGAACCTTCTTTCTTTAGGACCATGACCACGGGAGAAGAGTAGGGGCTCGTACTAGGGCAGATAACACCTTCATTAAGAAGTTCCTAGACCATTTTCTCAATTTCATTTTTTTGGGAAAAGAGGTGACGATACAGACGAATATTGGGAGGAAGGCTTCTGGGTACAAGGGGAATGGAATGACCATGAACACCACAGGAAGGAGGGATTCCCTGGGGAGTGGAATGACCATGAACACCGCAGGAAGGAGGGAGTCCCTGGGGAGTGGAAAATACCACTTGATGTTTAGAAAGGATGGCTTGGAGGCCTTGGGGCACCGAGAGTGTCTATGTTGCTTGTATAGCATGGAGTTGGGCAATAACACTAGAATGACCTTTTTGAGCAGATTTTCCATGTGATGGGAACTAATGATATCTGGTGAACTGACGATGATTCCTTGGAACTTATATTGGTGGCCCTTCTGGTCAAATTGCATGGTTAATTTCTTAAAATCCATGAGAATGGGACCCAAATTCCTTAGCCAGTCTGCACCCAACATAATGTCACAACCGCCCATGTCGATAGAAAACATATGATATTTCATGTGGTAGTCACCAATTTGGAGACGCAAATTTTCACAACGCCCTCCACATTTCATTGAGCCACCATTGGCAATCATGATTTGGAAATTATTGACAGCATGGATGTAGCAATGAGTTTCTTGGGCAATGCGGCGATGAATAAAATTATGGGTGCTTCCACTATCAACCAGAATTATGACCTTCCGATGCTTGATGTAACTGATTAGCTTGAGGGTTTGGGGGGTGGAGAAGCTAGTGAGATCATTGAGGGAAATGACCGGTTCTACTTCAGGAGGGTCTGAGGGAGGGGTTATGTCACTGGTTTTAGGTGACTCGGACATAAGGGGATTTTCAACATCCTCTTCTGAAATATCCTCGGAGATGGCCATAAAAATATTTTGTTCCTTACACTCGTGAACCGGGAAATATTTTTCATCACAATTATAACAAAGGCCTTTGAGTTGGCATTCAACCATTTTAGCCCTGGTCAATTTTTGGATCTTTAGTGGAGCGGAGGGAGTAGTGGGATTTACTGGTTTAGGGAAAGGGATAAAGGAGGGTTTTCAGTTTTGAGAAGATACAACCTGTTGTGCTTCTTTATCTCTTTTAGTAGCCTCCACCCAACTCTAAGGCCGAGCCATGGGGACATGGGCCCAAATCTCATCCTTGAGGCCACTGATAAAACACTCTCGGAAAAAGGCATCAGACATGCCCTCTGTCCTAAAATCCAAGTGCTCAAAGGCAGCTATAAAGTATTCCACTATTCCTGATTGTTTCAACTTTGTCAAATGGCCCAAATGGTTGGTGTCAGTGTCAAAGTGTTCATAAAGCTCTGCCACAAAGTGTGCCCAAGCAATATACCCTTGACGGGAAGTTTTTCTCCATTGCCACCATTGCCAACATTCTTGATCTAGATGGAGAACACCATACCAGATTTTGGCTAAGTCATATGTAATGTTGTATAAAGAGAAATAACGTTCCATTTGGGTTACCCAACCAGTGGGGTCCGAGCCATAAAATTTAGTCACATCCACCCGCGGAAGGCGTAGGTCACGATGAAAGTGATGGCGTTGAAAGTTATGGGAATGAGAGGAATGTTCACCTTCAGTATGTGGGGGTGAGTCAGAGGAAGGGTTATCTGTAGGGATATCAAGCTTGGTGCAGAGTGATGAAAAGACAGATTCAAGTTGGGTCGTCAGGTCTTGTTTGATTTCCTCCATTGAGGACTGCATGGTTGTATTGATGGCGGCAACATTGGCACTAAGTTGTTTCACTTTTTGTTGGGTCTCGGTGAGACTAGATTGCAAGGTATTGAAGCGAGTTTCAAAGTCTTGGCTACGGGTATGGGCCATGAGGACAAGGGAATCGAAAAAGGGCGGATGGGGTCAAAAATTTTGCCGAAAAATGATATGTATGAATGTGATAAGGGCGAAGAGATGAATCCAATGGAATAGGTCTCAAATAATGGTAAAAAAATTTCCATACCTTTTTTTACACCTGCGGAGTTATACTCCGATCTGAAGAATACTACAGTGATGAAATGCCCAAATTCTTAACCAGGAAGAAATGTGTAGTTACTTGTCAACCCGAACACAGTTGCACGACAATAGATCTTGTTTGTTTTGATTTGTTTATGTTGTTGTCCCCAAGGGTTAGGTATTCAAGGGTTCTATAGACAAGGGTTTGCCCTGTGCTATAGCTCTCTGATATACGTGCGGGTTCCAACAGTAGTACTCGGCCCAATATCTCAGTGCACTAACTAAGGAGGATAGACCGTACCCTTAGCCGTACTACCCGACTACCCAGGTACTAGAGAGTATCTTCCCGAGTGTTGTTCTTGGTGGCACTATAGCAGTCAGGCGGCCGATCGGTTTATCTAAAGAGAGCTTCAGGAAATCTAGGTCGATCCATACACAGGTGTTGTCTGATGCGCTACCACTTCTAAGGGGTACCAACAGGGGTTACAAGGGTGGCCAACAGATGTGCGCTTAAGAACCACTTGTATTTCTTGTGTGTATGAATCCCTCAACCGTAGGTTTATGTGCATAACGACAGATCTCAATGGCTTAAAGACGCTGGAATACGTCTCTACCCTGAAAAAAAAAAATTACCCACAATTTCTGCCAAGGAAAGTGCTCTGATACCACTTGTAATATACCAGATATAAAAAGTATGTAGAACAGAAATAAAATGATAGAAATGGAAGAATAACAGAAATATAACCAGAACAATCACCACAATAGCATTGAAATGATATAAGAATAAAAATAGAAATAGCACTTTGATTCTGAAAGCAATGTTTACGGGCCTCTTCGAGGGGGCAACCTCCAGTTGAGCAGAGCTCTATTACAATAATATCCAAGCTAGGGTTCTCATACCCTTGAATCCTATTTATACTAAATATGTCTATCAAAAGAAGCATCTAGAGGAAGATTCTTCTAGAAGTGGAAGCTTCTATTAAGTCTTCTTACATTCAACTTATTCTATTTTATTGCAAGGCCTTATAAATATTGACCTTTATTACATCCGAATATATTGTTCTACCTATGTACGGGTTAGGACCCTAACATCAGTAGTTTCCACGTCAGCCAAGAATTGGTCGATGGTCAATGGTCGGGCGTCAACATAATTTCATAGATGTTCGCTTGTCAATAAGGATCACCAAGGACTGATGATAGATGGTTGAGTCGGCCAATTTGGAAATTTATTGAAAATCGATCGTCGAGGAGTTGCGTCAATGGTCGATGGTCACGTCGGTAGATTGGGGAAGGAGTTGTGTGTGTCCAAAGGAAAGTGTCAATCATTGATGGCTGATATATTTATATCAATGGTTGTTGTTTCTTCTTATTTGATCTCAACAGTTAATATTTAAAGGTTGTTATGGTAGTAAAACAATCAGTTTTATGCGAATGCTTGTGGTTTTTGAAGGTCATTAACGCATGAGACATTTTTTAGGCCCTAAATGATGTTTTTAGCCAGTAAAAACCCATGCTAATATAGTGTACCAAGGTACTCTCTGCATCCCAAATAAAATAACTCGGAGAGAGCTATACAATGAGCTAAACGATTCACAAAACAGAGCTCGTATGAGAAAGTTACAACCAAAACAATGAGGGTAAAATTTTGGCACTAGTTTTACTTCCATAAGGCATAACTCCATGCTTAGAAGTCTGTTTGAAGCTAGAGGTGAAGTCATATTTTGGTTATGGGTACCTAAAAATGTGCAGGAAGAGAAATAAGGTACATGTAGCATGCAAGGATAAATTCGGTAAAACAACATAAACTTCTTTGGACCATAACTTTCAGCTCGGAGCTCGGATTTGAGAAAATGAATAGTCATTGGAAAGGTATTGAGGAGTATAAGAATTTTTTCCACCCATAATTTTGATTTGGGCAATAAAATTTCTCATAAATTAATAAAGATATTTTTGTAGCAGTAAAAGAGTGGAAATTGCAGCATGTAATTGTTGTAACTTTTCAATTAGAACTCAAATTGAGGCATGAGTACAGTAGTTGGAAAGATGTTTCAGAGAGGAATGCATCAAGGATATCAAATTTTTATTTGGTGAAATGTGTCCCTCATAAATTGTTGAATAAATAAATTGTATTCTATATGATGAAATGTTTTATTTTATGCATGTCATATAATAATTATTGCATGCACATTTCTTGCATAATTAGAGGTACAGGAAAGGAACTTTGCTTATTATATGAGGAATGGAGTTATGGAAGATGATCGGGGATATTACAACCATGAGGAAGAGGTCATAGGTCTGCATGTCATCATGGGGAATGTTGAAACATAGTCAAACAGAAGAAGGGATAGGAAGGAGCCTATCACTATGAGAATCTTGCATAGAGAAGTGAAAATCTATAGAGATGATAATGAAAGGATTGTGAAGGATTGAGAAGAGATACTTCAGATATTAAACATGTTTCATAATAAGTTTAACAAGGAATCTATCACTAAACAAGCATCTAGTGCTAGACAAGTGTCAGCATCAATATCCCATAGAAAAAGGGATTATCATGGAAATGATAGGAAGTCAAGAAGCATGAGAAGGAGCCATCATTCTCCAAAGTAATCCATTAGAAGGACTCATGAAAGTTCAAGGCTAGGGAGAAGCCCAAGTGTGTATCCTATTCGGAGGCAAAGGAAAAGGCCCGAGGAAGATATCTTACAAGGTGAACTCTGAAATATTAAGCCACCAACTTTCAATGGTGAGCACAAGAAAGAGAAGAGGCAGGGGCCTTGCTGTTGGAAATGAAGAAATATTTTTAGTTGCATGGCTACCCCTCCCAGGTAGAAGCTAGAATTTTCACCTACCACTTGCAAGGAAAGGAAATCATGTGGTGGGATCAGCTTAAGAAATCCAAGAACCTTGATGAGAAGAGGATCTCGTGGAGGCAGTTCAAAGGATATTTCTAAGAGAAATATTTTTATGAATAGTACTATAAAACAAATATGTGTTGGACAGCTGGTTTGGGTAGTTGGTTGTCATTGATGTCAACCCTTGGAGAGTGATCTTGGAGATTGATTTCAACCCTTAGAGATTGACTTCAACCCTTGGAAAACTCTAGAATCCCCATAAATGTGGACGAGATTGTTGGACAGTTGGTTATCATCTGTATGATCAAGATTGATGATGAGTTAGTTGGGTACATTTGATGTAGACTACATGTATCCCTAGAGGTGTGGTTATGGTACCCTAAGTTGATTGAGGAATAATGTCATGAAGGACAGTGAAAATGTAGGTAATATTATCATAGATGAATAGTACACGTCATTTTGTTTTTGGTGATATGTGGAACACCATGTGGTTCCTCGCGGTTAGGGAGATATGGCCTTGTGAAGTTGGAAGCCCCAAGGAAGGGTTAAGAAGCCCAAGTTGGTTACAAGTCAATTAATCAAAGGGGTGATTTGGTTGTAAAAATTGATGTCTAGAATACCTAAATTAAGGGAATAAGCTACCTAGAAAAAGCATAAATACCCCTCAATGAGTCATTCACAAGCACACACGCGCACACTTACATTGAATATATATCCTCTGAATGTTATGGTCTAGTATTGTGATCTTTTGGCTAGTTTGCGGCTGAGAATTTTGAGGTAGCGAAGCGGGAGAAGTGCAAGATTCTCAGGATTACAGAGGAGAGTGGGAGAAAATGAGGAAACCCTAATTTAGGTCATCCTCGTGGATTGCACTATACTTTTCTAGAGAGGCCCTCGCATGTTGCACTATACTTATCTAGTGAGGCCCTTGATTATTTCACTATACTTGTCTAGTGAGGCCCTCACTTGTTGCACTATACTTGTCTAGTGAGGCCCTCGCTTGTTGCACTATACTTGTCTAGTGAGGCCCTCTCTTTTTGTCCTATGGATGTCTAGCAAGGCACTTGCATATTTGGGAAAATGTTAGTACCAGGTTTTTGATTGAGTATGGAAGAAGCTACAAGTTAGATTACAGAGTAACATGTCAGCTATAGGATCAAAGGTAAGGGTTAAGGCTTATGGTTTTGGTGTTATGGTACATGCATGGTGATGATATTATATGTTATGGTATATGCATGGTGATGATATCATGTGATTTGGTGCATCTTGGTAATGTGATGGTACATTAATTAGAGGCATTACTGGCTAGTTTGGTTTATGGTTTAGTTACATGTTATGGTACATACTTGAGGCTTGGTGTATTATATCTTGGTGACATTGAGGATCATGCTTGAAGCATGTGTTTGAGGAACTTGGTATATGACTTGAGGCACATCATTGGATGCATGGTGTATGTTGGTTGAGGTGTACTTATTGAGATACATTGCTTGTACATATCGTGGATACATTGGCACATGGTTTATGGTAGTTGGTTGAGGTATATCATGAGTGATATGACACTTGTTTGAGGTACATGGTTAACATGTTTTATGGTTGATGATGTTATTGGTATTGGTACATCGATATATGATTGGTACACATTTGGCACATATTCTTGGCATATAGTTGAGGCACTTCATTGATGATATCTTATGGTATATGGTATGGTGTCGATGTACATGGTTGGAACATGGTATGGTATAGGTGGTGATACAGGTTTGGTGCATGGTTGATGCACTTATTGATGATATAGGTATAGGTTGATGCATGTTACATGATTGGTACTTGGTTGAGACACATATCTTGTGAGGCACGTGTTAGTGATGTTGAGCATATGGTTTGAGATATTTTCTTGGTGATATTGGCATGAGTTGCATGCGGATGAGAGTGGATCTGGTTTCATGGATGAGACAATGATAGGTTGGATACAATGATAGGTTACATGTTGTTGTGACAATTACATAGTTGTGATAGTGAACGAGTTTATGGAACTGATAGTGGAAAAGTTTGTGACAATTGCTCTACATTTATATTTCAGGGTGGCGAGATGGGGCAAGGAAAGGGGGTTGTAGCCTCCTTCTGGTTGAATCCAAAGAATTAGGGAGTTGGATATTCCTTCATGTTGGATCCTGAGAACTACTTGGTTGTAGCCACCTTCGGGTTCGATCCAGGGAACACAGGGGGTTGTAGCCTCCTTCTGGGTTGAGA
>JZKD02S1673517.1:249696-264243 GCA_000966675.3 Picea glauca | reverse complement strand
TATCAAAGTAGGTTCATTCAGGAAACAGTTTACCCATTGGAAGGAAGATCATGGAGAGAAACAATTTGTATAAGAATGGGATATCACAGTTTGATGGAAATAACTATGCATTATGGAGCAGAAGGATGAAAACATATGTCCAAGCACATGGATTTGATGTTTGGAAATTGGTAGTAGAAGGATACAAATAACTTGCCACTCCTTCAACAGATAACAATGGAAAGAAACTCAGTCAAAACAATTCAAGGGCTAAAAATGTTATCCTTAATGGTTTGGTTGATTCAATATATGTCAAGGTTATGCATTGTAATTATGAAAAGGACATATGGGACAAACTTCAGAATGTTTATGAAGGGGATGCCAAAGTCAAAGAATCCAAGCTTCAAACTTACAGAGTTCAATTTGAACAACTAAAGATGAAAGAAGAGGAAGACATTGCAGCCTACTTTCTACGAGTTGATGAAATAGTGAATGCTATTAAAGATTTGGGAGAAGAAATGAATGAACCAGTCATTGTTCAAAAGGTACTAAGGTCTCTACCAATGAGATTTGATCCAAAGATTTCGGACCTAGAGGAAAGAGTAGACCTGTGTACGATAAGTATGGATGAGCTACATGGAATATTTAGAGATTATGAAATGATGACATAACAAGAAAATCCATCCACAAAATAAGTAGCTTTTAAAGCATCCAAAAAGACAACGAAGAATAAAAAACTCAAGTCAAAGAAAAATTGCATTTGTAGCGATGATTCAGATGAGGATGAAGAAATGGAAAATTTCGTAAGGAATCTAAAGAAAGGAACCAACAAGTATAAAGGTATGCTTCCCTTGAAATGTTTTAATTGCGGTCAAATTGGTCATTTTGCAAATAAGTGTCCTTATGCTAAGAAGTCAGACAGTGATGAAGAGGAAGATCCCAAGAAAGAAAAGAAATATCAAAAGGGAAACAAGAAAGATAAAAGGAAATTCTTCAAGAAAAACATCTACTCAAGAGAAGACAATTCTTCATCTGATGAAGATAATGAAAGAGACAGTGACTCAGAGAGAGCACTCTTTATGGCTACAAAAAATAAGAAAAACGACGAAGAAGGTGAAGAAGATTTTGAGGAAGAATTAATCAATGCTTTAACTAAGTTGAAGAAAGAAAGGAAGAAAAACATCTACTTGAAAAACCAACTTGAAGAAGGAAAAAGAAAGGAAGAAGTAATGCATATCCAGATGATAAAGAAAGAAAAGAAGTGTGAGAAGATTTAGAAGTAAATCATGACATTGAGAGTTGAAGTCAATAAGCTCAGCAAGAACTTGAAAATTTCTCAAGTGATAGAAAACATTCTCCACGGTCAAAGGCCATACACTGACAAATCCATAGTAGGATATAAGAATGTTAATTTTGAGGAAGGTTCAAGCTCCATGACGAAAGAAACATAAAAAAGGAGTTATGCAGAAGTTATGAAATGAAGGAATCATGGTCAACAAGAATCAGAAAAGGATGAATACATAAGACCTTATACAATTAGGCAACAAAGAAACTTCAATCATTTTGAAAGAAACAACCAAAGAGAATATCTTGATCATCCAAGGTAGAATTACAGAAGGACTACACCAAAAATAACATCATTCACTTCCAGGTATGTAAATTTATTTTATGGTCATTGTTTTAATTGTACTAACTTTGGACATAAATTTGTAGATTGCAGGGCTTATGAAATAAATGATCAAGAAAGAAATGCATATGTAGCTCCACATAATATTGAATGTTACAAATTCCACAACTATGGACACATAGCTCGAAATTGTAGAACCATGATAAAGCATCCTATGAAAGAAAATATCGATGACAAATACAAGAAGGCTTGGAAAAGAAGTGAAGAAAAAGAAAAGTAGGTAAATGAAAAACATGTCCAAGGAATCGTTCTTATAGGATTCGCAACAGCACAAGATCATGATGAATTTACAAGCAAACAGGAAAGTGTCAGAATTCAGGTAGAGGATGAAGAAGAAGATGTCAAAACTCAAGATGATGACAAAATTCAGAAAGAGGATGAAGAGGAAGATGTCTCCACAGATGAATATTGCTCAGCATCAGAGCACATATTTTTTTGAGATATCTGGCTTGGAGACTCCCAATAAATATGAATATTGAACATGGGGAGTCAGTGCAGTAACTACTACAGATCAAAGAACCATCCTTTGAGCAGTATGAAGTGTTTACAGAGACAGATTTAGAGGAGTCAAGTAGAAGGGGTAGAGATATCTTTCGTATAGGTTGTTCCAGACATACATATTTTGATGAGCAGATAGATCAGATCAGAGGACATATTTGATTCAGTCTGATACATAGGAACATGTGATGATCAATTGTATTATATTTAGGTAAAGCTATCAGAATATCACAGTGATAGATGGGTCAGCACTGTGGATAGTTGAGTACAAAATTTATGGCCAACTTGTGACATATGGAAAGAGATGAATTTGTGAGATGCTTAGCAGGTATAGAAAGCATGAGTCAAAGAAGATGCACAACAATGTATTTATAGTGGGAATCAGTGGAGTCGGTTGGAATCAGTTGGTCAGAAAAAGGCAAGTAGTGAAAGATATATCAGAACAGGGAAAGAAAAATTGTCAGCAAAAGCTATATCATCGAAATGAAATCATTTGATAGCATGGTCAAGTGAGCATGACAAGTGATTGAAGAAATAAAATAATGAATTATTTTTATATATGTCACTGAAATTCAAGAGGAAGCACCAATGGACAATAAGTAGCACTAGAAGAGAGGAAAGGAAACCTTTCACATGTAGCTCTACATCTTGCAGAGAAGGAAAATCATCAGAGAGTGAGATCCAGAAAGGAAGATCAACAACATGTAGATAGGGGGAGACATACCCATAGGGGGGGATATTATTTTTCCTATGATTGGTTAGAGAAAGAACAGTGTCAGGAGGAGACATATTGACAGGGGGAGTTAACATTTAGTCAAGGAGGAAGAGAAAGAAAAAACGCATGAAGACAGGGGGAGCATCCCCAAGGAGAGATACACTTTTCCATTGATATCAAAGGGGGAGAGTGAGAAACATTGATGAGGAATGATGGTCACAGGTGGAGCATGAGCATGCTTTTTTCCATGTCTATGTGTTTCCATCAATGTTGTTTTTTTCCATCAATGCCAAAGGGGGGAATTTTTGGACAATTGGTTGTAATTGATGTCAACCCTTGGAGAGTGATCTTGGAGATTGATTTCAACCCTTGGAGAAGTCCAGAATCCCTAGAGGTTTGGACAAGATCGTTGGAAAATTGGTTATCATGTGTATGATTGAGATTGATGATGAGTTAGTTGGGTACATTTACGTAGTCTACATGTAGCCCGAAGGTGTGGTTATGTGACCCTAAGTTGATTGAGGAATAATGACATGAAGGACATTGAAATTGTAAGTAATACCATAATATATGAATAGTACACATCGTGTTGTTTCCAGTGATATGTGGAACGCCATGTGGTTCCTCATTGTTAGGGAGATATGGCCTAGTGAAGTTGGAATCCCCAAGGAAGGGTTAAGAAGCCATAGTTTGTTACAAGTCAATTAGTCAAAGGGGTAAACTGGTTGTAACAAGTGATATATAGAAGCCCTAAATCAAGGGAAGAAGTTACCTAAAAAATTTATAAATATCCCTCAAGGAGTCATTCACAAGCACACACACACACACACTTACATTGAATATCTATCTTATGAATGTTATGGTCTAGTATTGTGATCTTTTGGCTAGTTTGCGAGAGAGAATTTTGAGGTAGCGAAGTGGGAGAAGTGAGATATTCTCAAGATTACTGAGGAGAGAAAGAGAAACTAAGTAAACCCTAATTTAGGTCATCCTCATAGGTTTCACTCTACTTGTTTAGTGAGTCCCTCGCATGTTGCACTATACTTTTCTAGTGAGGCCCTCACTTTTTGCACTATACTTGTCTAGTGAGGCCCTCACTTATTTTCCTATTGTTGTCTAGTGAGGCATTTTGATATTTGGGAAAATGTTAGTACCAAGTTGTTGATTAACTATGGAAGAAGCTACATGTCAGATTACATAGTAACAGGTCAACTACAGGATCAAAGGTAAGGGTTAAGGCTTATGGTTTTGGTGTTATGGTACATGCATGGTGATGATAGTATATGTTATGGTATATGCATGGTGATGATAGCATGTGATTTGGTGCATCTTGGTAATGTGATGGTAAATTGATTAGAGGCATTACTAGCTGGTTTGGTTTTTGGTTTAGTTACATGTTAGGGTACATACTTGAGGCCTGGTATATTATATCTTGGTGACATTGAGGAGCATGCTTGAAGCATGTGTTTGAGGAACTTGGTATATGAATTGAGGAACATCATTGGATGCATGGTGTATGTTGGTTGAGGTCTACTTGTTGAGATACATTGCTTATACATATCTTGGATACATTGGCAGATGGTTTATGGTAGTTGGTTGAGGTATATCATGAGTGATACGACACTTGTTTGAGGTACATGGTTGGCATGTTGTATGGTTGATGATGTTATTGGTATTGGTACATCAATATATTCTTGGTACACATTTGGCACATATTATCAGCATATGGTTGAAGCACTTCATTGATGATATCTTATCATATATGGTATGTTGTTGATGTACATGGTTGGCACATGGTATGGTATGGGTGGTGATACAGGTTTGGTGCATGGTTGATGCACTTGTTGATGGTACAAATACAGGTTGATGCATGGTACAGGATTGGTACTTGGTTGAGACACATATATTATGATGGTATGTGGTGATGTCGGTACATGTTTGGTAGAGGCATGCGTTGATGATGTTGAGCATATGGTTTGACATATGCGCTTGGTGATCTTGACATGAGTTTCATGCAGATGAGAGTGGATTTGGTTTTGCGGATGAGATAGTGACAGGTTGAATACAATATTGATAGGTTATAGGTCATTGTAACAGTGATAGAGTTTGTGGCAGTGATAATGGTAAAGTCCATGACAGTTGGTCTACATTTATATTTTAGGGTGGCAGGACGGAGCAAGGAAAGGGGGTTGTATCCTCCTTCCAGTTGGAGCTGGAGAATCAGGGATTTGGAGATTCCTTCAGGTTGGAGCGTGATAAATAGGTGGTTGTAGCCACCTTCTGGTTGGAGCCAGAGAACCCAGGGGGTTGTAGCCTCCTTCTGGTTGGAGCCAGATAATTCAAGGAGTTATAGTTTCCTACAAGTTGGAGCCTAAGAATAGGGAGTTGGAGCCTCCTTCTAGTTTCAACTGGAGAATTTGGAATTCGGCGCTTCGTATGAATTAATTCTTGATATATATAAGAAATAATTTCGTAGTTTTCTCCCATTTGGATTTCCACGTAAATATTGGTGTACTGTGTTTTTGATGTGATGTTTATGTTATGTAAATATTGGATGCATTCGTAGATGATACATTGATGATATATTGTTGAACATTGTTGTTAAAGTGAAAGAATGTATATTGTGGTTAAAAGTGGTATATTGTGCTCATACTGATTCACCTGCCCCCCTCTCATTATTCCAACAAGATGAAGGATTTCTTTGAACTCAAGTTGGGAACCATGACAACGGAGTAATATGAGAAGTGGTTCTTTGAATTTTTGAACTATGTTGACTTCATCAAGGATGAGAAGGTCAATATCCAAAGGTTTCTAAATGGGTTACCATCCTTCTATAGTGACAAGACACAATATGATAACCCCAAGACCTTGGGGGAAACCATAAGGAGAGCAACGCATCTTTATGAACAAAGCAAAGGAAGGCCAATTTTCCAAAAGGTTTGGAATGACAAGATGAAAGGGAAAAGGGATCAGAGGAAGAAAGGTTTTAAGCCACCCTTTTTCAGGAATAACTCCCAAGCAAATAAGCAAGGTCAAGCATTCCAAAATGAGCACAAGACTGTGAATTCATTTGGGAAAAGGCCAAGGAAACAACCTGTTCAATGTTGGGGATGTGAGGGAAATCACTTATATAGGGACTTCCCTGACAAAGGAGAAAGACTGAGGATTGTACACAACATACAAGAGGTTGAAACAATGGGATACATGGGAGGAAACATGCCAAGGATTTATGCAACCTTGGACAACGAGCAGGTAGAGTATCAATCTTCCATGATTGAAGTGGAAGGTAAGATTGACAACTAGCCCATAGAAATTTTGATTGATTCTGGAGCCAGCCATAGTTACATGAATGCTAACATTGTTGAAAGATTTCACTTGCAAATAAATAAGCATAAGAAATATTGGTTAGTTCAATTATCCATGGGAGCTAAGAGGAAAATCAATGAGTTGGTTAAATATTCGTTGATAAACATGAATGGACTCAACACAAAGGTAGATGTAAACATCATACCATTGGGTTCATATGACTGTCTAATTGGCATGGATTGGTTGGAAAAACATCATGTTATCCTAGAATGTTACAATAAGACAATTGCATGTCTTGATGAAGAAGGGCAACAAGGCAAGATTCAAGGAATTCTGAGAGTTATAGTTGTTAGAGAAATTTCAGCTATGCAGTTGAAGAAGAGTTTCAGAAAGGGGTGTCAAATTTTTGCAGCCCACATGGAAGAGGCATCCAAATATAAAGTGGCAAGTATTGAAGACCATCTAGTCTTGAGAGATTTTGAATATGTTTTTATTGAAATCACATGATTTCCACCAAAGAGAGACATTGATTTCTCTATTGATTTGGGGTCGAGAGCTACCCTAGTGTTCAAGACACCTTACAGAATGGGTACACAAGAATTGAAAGAGTTGAGATGCAACTTGAAGAGATTTTAAGGAATGGGTATATACATCCAAGTGTGTCACCTTAAAGAGCCCCAGTTCTTTTTGTAAACAAGAAATATGGAACCTTAAGGCTGTGTATTGATTTTAGACATCTAAATAAGGTCACCATAAAGAACATGTGTCCTTTACCAAGAATTGATGATTTGTTCGATTAGTTGAAAGGTGAAAGAACATTTTCCAAGATTGACTAAAGATCACGTTATCATCAAGTAATAATAAAGGAAGAAGACATCATCAAGGCAACATTCGAGACAAATTATGGGCATTATGAATTCACAGTAGTGTCATTTGGTCTATCAAATGCCCCAACCGTATTTATGTGTTTTATGAATGGATTGTTGTTATAACCCTAATTTGCACCATACATGCTTACCTGGCATCAGGCAATCTCAGATCCTTTCTTTGCTAAAGCACTACTGAACAACTCTTTAAAAAACCTCTTTTATAAGGGCCCACACACCCTACTCCATTACTGCACACGTGTACACGCTAGCTGACCTAAAACAGCCCGCGTGGACCTACAAAAGCACAAAAAAAGGAAAGTTGTCGATGGAACACACAGCTTTGGGTGAGTTAACTGAAACTCCCGGCCATGCATGGCCGAGGGTTCGTCCAAATACCTAGCTTATTCTAGCCTATAAAAGAAGGGCTAGGGGTCCCATTTGGAAGAGGAGAAATAAGAGTAAAGAAACTCTTCCCAATTGTATATTCCCATTGTCCCAACCCTTTAGCCATCCTTGTGCAAGAAGAGATACAAAGCAAAGAAGTTGGAGGACATTTGAAGAGGAGCCTAGGATCAGGATTCGCGGAGCAGTGGCTAGTCTCAACATTGTAAGTTGATTCATTAAACTTAATAATAAATAAATGATTTTCCCATCCCACTATATGAGTTCTTCATAGTTCAGTAAATATATGTTTGAATCTCTAACCCATTAGTCTGTAGGTAAAATGCATGTGTAGTTTGTTGATTGTTTTGTATGCAGGTTAGCCTTGGGAGGAGAGCTGCTAACAAGAAATCAAGCGTGAATAAGGATCGACATCAACCATCTGGAATAAGGTATGTTGGTCTAACCATGTATTTGCTAAAAAGAAATGGGGATTAGGTCTGGGGATGAAGGTAGAAAGTAGGTTTCTTTCCGTCATATCTACATGCATACTATAACCCTATTTGCTAGTCCGTAGGGGGATTTTCCACCACAACAGAATTGGCGACCATACTGGGGAAGTCTCTAGGGTTCCTGGGAGTATTTTTGGGTAGTTTTAAAAGACTGGTTTTCTTGCCTGTTTTTTGAAGTTTCTGCAAAGTCTGAACTAGCAGAGAGTCTGGTTTTCCATACCATTTGTCTCTGTTATTTGCTTGACTATGTTTTTTCGGGACCCACAAAGGTACACGCGGTCTGCATAAGGTCTGCACACGTGCACCCGCACCCTACTCTCTTACAGCCCGCGTGTAAACGCTAGCTGAAGAAGTAGCAGTAGCATGTAGATTCCAGAAATTTTTTGAGGCAGTCATCCTCTTCCCTGTCACAATCAAACATTCTCAGGGGTTTTCTGGAATTCTTTCTAAGTCTTGGTTGTTTGCAGTCTTGTTTCAGATTGGTTTGTTTTACGAATTTTTTCCTTACATTGTTTGATTTTACTGTTAAAGAGAGTGTCCAAGCCTTCAAGAGATCTTGGTTCTCAATATCAGTGGTCTCTTCCTGTTTTGGATTTTCTGTTGTTATTTTTTTCAGAGTTTTAGAGATACACGCGGCCTGTAGAAGGTTAGCACACGTGTACACACCCTCTGGCTCTGTACAGCTCGCGTTCACATGCTTGTTGTTGGATTATCAGTAGTGCGCTTGTGCAAGATAGTTTTTTTTAGGGTAAGGCAGTCATCTTTTCCCTTGACAAGAGTTATACCTCTCAGGTTTTTGAATCTCTGTCCTAGCAGTCAATAGCTTAGAGTTGATCTTAGCCTTATCTTGTTTTTTTCATTTAAAAGCTGTCATTTAAAAAAAATTCTTTAGGGTTTTTAGAAAAGTGTGAGAGTCATTTTTTAAGTTGCTAGTGTGTGATTTCTTGAAGTGATTCTTTGCGATCTGCGATTAGGCCAGAATTGTTTTTCTTGGTTTTTTACTTGTTGGTATTTTTCCTTTTTTTCTTTATCAGCATTTAAATAAAATAAAAAAATCTATTTCATTTTCTTGTTTGGTTGAAAAGTGTGATTTTGCATTAGTAGCCAGAGAAAAATCTTTGTTTTCTTAAGTTCTTGGTAGTTTACTTAGATCGTAAGTAGCTCGTATTTGAGTGAAATCCTTCTTTAAGTTTGCTGATTTCAAAAGATCTTAGAAAAAATAAAAATAAAAATTTGAAAAGTTGTTGAAAATTTGTGTTAAGTCAAAAATTTTGTTTTCAGCTTTGTATTCATTTTTACTTTCGTCTTTCAAAACATCATTAGTTTCACTTTCATACCCCTTGACATAAGATAAGCCATAAAATTAACACTAAATCTAAAATTTATTAGACTTTTATGTTTGTAGGGTTAACCAACTAGTTCAGGATTAGGGCCTTGGATTAGGTTGGAGAGGAAACTCTTCAAGGCCATGAAAATCAAATGTTGGAGTCTGAGTTAGGGAGTGTCTAAGTCCAGTATCATGAAATTTATCCGGGACCCCCCTCTAACACAGGGGATAAACATGAGGTCACGTGCGGAAAGGTAGCGGAGATAACCCCTCCAAAGCTGGACCAATCGTAGTGGAGAACACATATAGAGGGCTTGTTTTGGGATTCTGTCAATTGCATTTGCCACAGGGCTTCGTGGGTCTCGAATCCGTTTGAAATCCTCAGTTGTATTCTGGACCACTTTCTTTTGATACCCTTGACAGGTTTCGGGCTCGATACTCTGCTCATTGTGATCTACCCAACTTTTGACTATACCCGCCTGGTGACTGTTTACGCGTTGGCAACCTAGTTGCCTATCTTCTCTAGGGACATACACAGGTGACCGCGGGGGTATACCATGGTACCTAGGACAGACATCGGGCCATGCTTTGCAGAGTATACCCAGAGGGTGCTTTCGTGTTCGAGTTGCACTTGCACTGGTAAGTTTCTCTAGTGTTGGTTGTTGTAACTGTTCTTCCAATTAATTTAGTGTTTGCCTGTCTTATCTTCTAGGGACTTTTTTAGTGCATGTTGTTTTGAATGGTTAGACTACCCTAGTGTGTCTTTGATCTTCTCACATAGTGGAGGATCATGAGCTCTGCCGGTCACGAAGGCTTCTTTCCATGCCCCCATTTACACTAGAGCCACCCCCACCACCACTAAGGCGAAAGCTACACCAACAAGGGTCTTTTGAAGCGATCGGGTCACAAGAAATTGTGCCCGACCAACATCCATAGGAATCGACCATTGTAGACCTTGGAGCGCAAGCTTTTGGTCTGGTTGAAACCTTCACCACTGATCTTTCGGCACCCACCATCGTACCGATTCATCCTTACAAGTGCCAGACAATGTCACACACAGCAATGGAAACAAATGTTGTTACTCCTTCTAGGAATTCTTCAATTCCCACTACGGTTGTCACCACAGGAGAGTTTCCACCTCCTAACCCATCGTCACCAGTTCGGGCCAACATGGTCTCGACCGCAACTACATCGCACAGTGGTCTAATCCCGTCTCTGGTGGTGGCCACAACCCCTTTCACACCAAGTGCGACAGGCCCTCCGTTCTCATACGGGATGCCTAGTTCAAGTACAAGTTCTATACTTTCCTACTCCACTTCACAGACTTCAGGTCTGGGGGTAGGGAGATCTACCGCACCTCTGCAAGGACACATGGGGGGCACTCCTACTCCTTTTAACGCTTTCCCTTACGGGGGAGGTCATATACCTCCTTCGTCCCCTTCACTCAGTGGCGCGCATCAGCAATCCGTCAGGCCACCTACACACCATAGTTTATTTGGAGCGGGGAGTCATGGACCATCTTCACATAATATGTCGGTAGGTTCGACACCGTTTTCTTTGTTCGGTGCATTTGGTAACAATGCTTTCTCGTCAGCTACTTTAGCGACTGGAGGCAACCCCAGTTTTGGACAATCTATTCCTATGCAGGGTACTATTCTTGCACAGGGGGCACACCCAGGAACTTCTTCTGCACCAGGGCCTTGGAATTCTTGGCGGGGATCAATTCCCTCGTTAGGAATGTCGATCTGGGGTAATTATTTTCATAATCAATGCAACCCCAGACAAAGCACTATGCCTATCCCCACGGGACCGACATGGAGCAATCCTTCCCAAAGTCCTTCGAATGTAATGCATGCCCAACCATCTATGTCCTATCTCGAAAATCCGCCAATGATTTCTCCTCACACGCAAAATCCATATGCTGGCCATGGCCATGGTTTCTACTATAATCTGGGCCAGCAGCCGAACTTTTCTTGGAAACCTGGTGCCAGCCAAACTCCAGGCCCCTTTTTCCCAGGTTATCACCAACAACCCAAACTACCTTTCCTGGCAACCTTGCATTTGTCAGACTTGACAAGATTGTTGAATGACCCTATTTGTCACGATCCGTGTTGGCCTCCTATGCCAACGAAGTTGCCTTCGAACATCCCAAAGTTCGAAGCCAAGCCTAACGAAGATCCAGGAGATCATGTAACTACCTTCCATCTTTGGTGCTCATCTAACTCGTTGAAAGACGACTCCGTGTAGTGGTGATTGTTTCAATGTACTCTCATTGGGAGTGCCGTGAAATGGTACATTGAGCTCGACCGCTCAAGATACTCTTCCTTCGGTGAACTAGCGATGGCTTTCCTAAATCATTTCCAGTTGCCTGTGAGATACGACGTTGGCACCGAATTGCTGGATAATTTCTCACAAACTAAAGCAGACCATATCTCTGATCACATTTGAGAATGGAGACGCAGAAAGAGTTTAATTAAGGTACCAGTCCCACCAGCATTCTTGCTCGAGTGGTTTCTTAACTCTTTGGTCCCACAATTGTCCAAAGACGTCGTGACGTCGGGAGTATTTTCCAAAGAAAACGCCATCATGAGAGATCAACAACTTGAGCTAATCTATTCTCAGTCTGGTTTATTATACGAGATCTTGCCAGATGCAACACGCTCAATACTTAATAACACCAGATAGAGAGCTGGACCACATGTCGATGGTATAGTTGGTTCAGCACAAACAAATCTCGTTGAGCAATTGACGAAGCAGTTGTAGCAGTTGTCTATACAACACACAACGTCCAGCCAAACTACTGCTTCGGCTTCTCCTCCTACCAAAACATTGGATGTACACACAGTGCAATCGACTAATCCAAAGGCCACCCAGCAACCTGAAGGAAAGAAAAACAACGAAAGAAGGGTAAGGGGGATAAAAAACCTACCGATAATGTTGTCAAGGATAGCACTGAGAAACAAAAGGTGAGGTATCCATGAAACTTGTGCGCGGAAGACCACCCAACCCATCTATGTCCTCGGCTTGCAGACACCCAAAAGTTTGTGGTGCAACAACAACCTGTTGTGTTAACCAATCCTTTTCAACATGGGCAAAATATAACTCAAGCCTCTGTAAGGGCAACCAAGGACCCTCTCCGTCGTCAACCAACCCCACATCCGCGAATGTATATATGGTGAAGGGTGATGCTTTTATATCGACTAGAGTGCATGACTATAGTAAAACAAACACTTACGAGAAGGGAAAAGAAGCCGAACTCCCATCTCTTCCTCTACAGATTGAGAAGACGTTGGGTGAAACAATGACATGCATCCCTAAAGGTGCGTTCAAAAAATCTTCTCACAACCCAAACGCAAGGACCGCCTAGAACTATTATGTGGTGGAAGATTTATCACAAACCCCTTGTGCTATGTCCACTTTGGAGGTCCTCCAAAGTTTCCCTTCCTAGAGGAAAGCCTTGTTAACCGCTTTAGGATCTACCGAGACTTGTAATCCAGGTACAATCATGTTGGATACAACTGACCTAAAACCTTGTCTGCCTTACCACGTCACGTTTTAGATAGTAGTGGCTTATCCCACGAAAACTTTTATGCGGAATATTTTTCGTTGATGAGGGAGCCTCGACATGCATTATGTAATTGGCATGTTGGAAGGCCGTTGGCCAACCCGTTTTGTCTCCATCACCTACTCTCCTCACTGCTTTCGACGGTCGTTCATTCCGACCACATGGTATCATTCCCTCTTTCCCCATGCAGTTAGGAGGAAAGACCGTGTGTGTCGAGGTAGAGGTAGTGGATGCTCCCCTCGACTATAACCTCTTGTTAGGAAAGAGTTGGACTTATGCCATGCAAGATGTGGTCACTATAGTCTTTCGGGTCTTGTTGTTTCCACATGAGGGCTGGATAGTGACCATCAATCAATTGTCTTTCTCCAGACCTGACCCTTCATTGGGGGCATCCACGGTCCCGCTAATCGATAATCCTCAACCAGGTGTAGTGAACGTATGGGTTGGTTTGTGCCCATCTTTGATGGGTACCTTCGATTACCTGCCCCCTCAAGGCGATATCAAGTTTATATCCAATCACCATAAGGTTGAGATTTTTCAAGTTTCGTCATTCCGCACGACTTACTTCGACGATCCGTGGATACTTCCTTCCCATCGGCCACAATGGATGGGACAGGGCACCCAGGCATGTCCATGCCCTTGTCCGTAGCTAAAGTAGCGTACTCTTTAGTCCAGCAAACTTCAGCCAACACTGATCCAACTCCCGCACAAGATTTCGATCCACTTCTGGAGCCTATTTGAGCTCAGGGTTCTCTTGCTCACACTGATTCATTAGACTTAGTCTTTCCCAATGATGAAGCTATAATTGAGTCAATCACTAGTCTGGAAAAACCCTGGGAAGATCTTCATCACAGATCATACTTCCTCCCAGCGTTAAGCAGAATCGAGGCTGGAGAATTCACCTTGACTATGACGGGAGATAGGTCTTGTCCCATTAATCTCTTAGCTACACACGAGGTTTATGCTGAGGGTAATATGGAGACTATCGTTGAAACCTTACCAATCAATATCTCTTGAAACCCTGGCATCGTGGAGAATGTTTTCGTTGGAGCCGACTGCTCCCCCGGAGAGATTTAAACCTACACAGATCTTTTTAAAGAATTCCACAACATTTTTTCCTGGTCTTACGAGGAGATGCCAGGCATTGATCCAAAAATAGTTGAACATGAAATCACAACATATCCAGATGCCAAGCCTGTCCGACAGAAGCTTCATCCAGTTAACCCCAAGAAAGCAGCAGCCATTAAGGTTGAGGTCGAGAAACTGCTAAAGGCCAGTTTTATCTACCCTATCCATTTGACCCAATGGGTGTCAAACCCCGTGCCGGTCAATAAAAAATAAGGCACAATTCATGTATGTACAAACTTCCGTGATTTGAACAAAGCCTGTCCCAAAGATAATTTTCCCACACCATTCATCGACCAGATAATTGATGAATGTGCGGGTTGTGAGGCCTTCTCTTTCATGGACAGTTTTTCAGGATATAACCAAATCCAAATCAAGCTCGAGGACCAGCACAAAACCGCATTCATCTGTCCATGGGGTACATTCGCATATCGTAAGATGCCTTTTGGTATCAAGAATGTTGGAGCCACTTTTTAGCGGGCCATGTCTTTTTCTTTCCATGCCCTCAATCATATAGTCGAGGCCTATTGCATCTCGATCTCGCAAGAGAACAGATCATCCCACACACCTCTGACTTATCTTT
>JZKD02S1673517.1:216811-246138 GCA_000966675.3 Picea glauca | reverse complement strand
GGAACCCCCACGGAGTCCATAGTTAAGCTCTTTTCAGACTCCCTAAAATTGAAAATATTGTCGAGTGACCTTATTCTTTCACACTCGTTAAATTGGTCCAGAAGAACATTCCTAATGGAGTCCATAGTTAAGCTTTTTTCAGACTCCTTAAAAATGAAAAAATGGCCGAGTGATCTTGTCCTTATCCCACTCGTTAAAATGGTTTTGAATAGACATCTTGTCGGTGCTAGTTTACCCCTTTTTCGAACCAACTAGACTATCTTCGAAAAAGGTACCCCAATGGAGTCTCCTTTTATGATTTTTTAGACTCTCTAAATATGAAAAACCATCGAGCTTACCTTCTCTGGGCTCGTTAAACTTACATCGAAGGATGTTACCATTGTTTGTTTTGTTAACCGCATTTGCATACCTTATACGCCAGCCTTGTAGCACTTTGCTTCTGCGTCTTAACACCCTTGGCCCCTAGAGGATTTTTCTCGAGTATCATTATTCTGAACATCAGTCTTGTCCTTGCACCTTGAACTTGTATGTTTGTAGCACTCGTTCCTCCATTGTAATGTACCATTCCTTTATTCTTTTTCCAAAAATATTGAAAAAGACAAAAAAATCAAATATACCCCAAAAAGAGGAAGGGAAAAGTATTTTCTTTCTTGGCAGCATAATGAGTCACCCTTGGATAAAGAACATATGTCTGTTTATCATCAAACTATGGGATGTAGTACGACCTTAGGAAGTTGTTCTCGCTACATAGAGTTGTGTCCTCCTCCGTTTGGTTATTCTTCCAAACATATGGAGAGTTTGTGTTGCCTCCTGCTTCATAAACTTATGATTAATGCCATGTTGCCTAAGTCTCATCATTTGTCGTGTTGTTGTCCAAGGGAAGTTTCTACCAAGCCTAATTCGGCCCCTCTGCAATTTGTCTCTTGCCCTCATACCCGACCATCCTGAACGTCCAATCAAGTCTTTGTTCGAAATCAATGAAGCCTTCAGTCTGATCATCAAGATTATCTAGTCCATGACCGACGAGTCGTTGAAAACCTCTGGGTAGTGAAGTCGTACACTCATATTACAATCCTACCTTGATTTTTGAAGATTTTGAAGTTGTTTCTCGAGCTCTCATCTCCATCCATCATGCCGTATCAACTTCTAGAAGATGGATACTCTATATGTATATCTTTTTGATTTTGAGATGTAGCTCCGCTGTGTATTGTTCGTGGCTACACTTTATATAGTTATTTTACATGGATCTACAGTGTATTTGATTGGTAGCCATGATTCTATTTTATCCCGAGCATGGGTATGCCCGCTTCGGTGAGACATTTGTTATTTTGAAGATGGCACCTCTCGGTTCCTAGTCCCTGGGCTCACTGGTTCGGCACATAAATAAAGATTAGTAATGTATTTCGGCCATCAGATGCTCTTCTGACCTCACACATTAGGGGGCATCTGTTATAACCCTAATTTGCACCATACATGCTTGCCTGGCATCAGGCCATCTCAGATCCTTTCTTTTCCAAAGAACTGCTAAACAACTCTTTAAAAAACCTCTTTTATAAGGGCCCACGCGCCCTAATCCATTACTGCACGTGTGTACATGCTAGCTGACCTAAAACAGCCCGCATGGACCTACAAAAGCATGAAAAAATGAAAGTTGTCGATGGAACACACAGCTTTGGGTGAGTTAATTGAAACTCCCGGCCATGCATGGCCGAGGGTTCGTCCAAATACCTAGCTTATTCTAGCCTATAAAAGAAGGGTTAGGGGTCCCATTTGGAAGAAGAGAAATAAGAGTAAAGAAACTCTACCCAATTGTATATTCCCATTGTCCCAACCCTTTATCCATCCTTATGCAAGAAGAGATACAAAGCAAAGAAGTTGGAGGACATTTGAAGAGGAGCCTAGGATCAGGATTCGCGGAGCAGTGGCTGGTCTCGACATTGTAAGTTGATTCATTAAAGTTAATAATAAATAAATGATTTTCCCATCCCACTATATGAGTTCTTCATAGTTCAGTAAATATATGTTTGAATCTCTAACCCATTAGTCTGTAGGTAAAATGCATGTATAGTTTGTTGCTTGTTTTGTATGCAGGTCAACCTTGGGAGGAGAGCTACTAACAAGCGATCAAGCGTGAAGAAGGATCGACATCAGCCATCCGGAACAAGGTATGTTGGTCTAACCATGTATTTGATGAAAAGAAATGGGGATTAGATCTGGGGATGAAGGTAGAAAGTAGGTTTCTTTCGATCATATCTGCATGCATACTATAACCCTATTTGCTAGTCTGTAGGGGGATTTCCCACCACAACAAGTGTTCATGGAGTACATGGACACATTTGTAATTGTGTTCCTAGTTGATATACTCATTTATTCTAAGTCATAAGAGGAACAAGAGCAACATTTAAGAATGGTGTTGCAAGTTTTAAGAGAGCACAAATTGTATGATAAGTTGAGTAAGTGCCTCTTTTATCAAAATAGGATTCACTACTTGGGGCATATAATATCAACAATAGGGATAGAAGTTGATCCTGAGAAGATAGAAGCCATTAGAGGATGGCCAACACCAAGGAATGTGACAAAGGTCACATAATTCATGGGTCTTGCCAGTTATTATCGAAGATTCATAAAATAATTCTCAAATATTGCAAGTCCAGTCACTTCTTTACAAAAGAAGGGAGTGAAGTTCAAATGGACCTCCAAGTGTGAAGAAAGATTTCAACTTTTGAAAGACATATTGACAAGTACACCGATATAAAATATTGCAAATCCAAATGAATATTTTGTTGTGTGAACCGATGCATGCAAGGAATGGCTTGATGGAGTTCTCAGTCAAAAGGATCACGTGGTATGTTATGAGTCCAGAAAATTAAAAGAGCATGAAATAAATTACGATACACATGACTTGGAGTTAGAAACAATTGTACATGCATTAAAAATTTCGAGACATTATCTTATGGGGAATAAATTCAAGTTGAGGACAGACCATTGTGGTCTGAAGCATTTGTTTGGAGCCAACACTAAATTCCAGACAAAGTAGATGGCTGGAATTTCTGAGTGAATATGACTTTGAAATTAGGCATATAAACGACAAGTAAAATCCAGTGGTTGATGCACTCATCAGGAGAGATCATGAAGTGCATGTTGCAGCCATTAGCATGTACATGACTGATATAAAAGATCAAATTATTGCAGTAGAAAATTCAGATCAACATTATGTAAAAATAAAAGAGATATTACAACAAGGTAATTTTCAGAACAAATTTAATTCTTATGAGTTAAAACAAGATGGAGTTCTCATGTACAAGGGAAAAGTATATGTGATGAATTCCAGTCAGCTGAAAAATGCAGTGTTGAAGGAAATGCATAATGTGTCATATGTTGGGCATATAATATATCATAAGATAATTGCAGCAGTAAGAAGCCAATACTTTTGGACGGGAATGAAAAAGGAAGTGGCTAATTACATAGCCACATGTATAGAATTCCAAAAGGTAAATAAAGAACATAGACACCCAGCAAGTTTGCTACAACCATTTCCCATTCCGGAATGGAAGTGGGAAGTTGTCACGGTTTATTTTATTACTAAGATACCTAGAATAGTGAAGCATCATGATTCCATCATGGTGGTGGTGGATAAATTGAGTAAAGAAACACATTTTGTTCCAGTAAAGACTACATACAAGGCAACAAATATTGCAAAAATATACATGAAAGAAGTTGCTAAGTTACATGGAGTGCCTAAGGAAATAGTTTCAGATAGATATCCAAAGTTTACTTCCAATTTTTGGAAGGGTTTGTTCAAATTATTTGGAACAAATTTAAATCTCAGTACAACATATCATCCAGAGTCATATGGGAAAACATAAAGGAAAAACAAGATAATTGAGGACATGCTTAGAATGTATGTGATGGATCAGGAATCAAAGTGGGAAGTTTATATTCATTTAGTTGAGTTTGCATACAATAATGGGTATCATGCCTCATTGAAAATGATTCCATTTGAAGCATTGTATGGCAGAAAATGTAACACACTAGTAATTTGGGACAATTCAACAGACAGAGTAGTTGTTGGACCAGATTTGTTGAAGGAAATGGAAGAGTAGATGGAAAAGATAAAACAAAATTTAAAGGTTGTCCGGGATAGGAAGAAAAGTTATGTAGAAAAGAATAGAGTGTTTAGATATTTTAAAGTAGGTGACAATGTGTTTTTAAAAGTGAAGACAAAGATAAGTTCGCTAAGATTAGGAAATTTCCCAAAGTTGGTCGCAAGATATTGTGGACCTTTTGAAATATTAGAAAAGATAGGGCAAGTTGCATACATGCTAGCATTGATTTCATCCATGAGAGTGCATAATGTATTTTATGTATCATTATTAAGGAAATATGTGCCTGACCCTAACCACATAATTGATTGGAATGTGATCCAAGTGGAGCATGAAGGGGATTTTCAGGTGGAACCAGTAGTATCCTGGATTGAAATGTCAAATTGTTTAGGAACAAATCCATAGGGTTGGTAAAGGTTAAATGGACTTTCTACGGTCCTGAAGATGTTACATGGGAGCATGAGGAAAACATGTGGGAAAAATACCCACAAATTTTTGACAATTTTGAGGAAAATAGAATGCAAGACTCCATTTTGAGTAGCTAGGTTTTCATAATCGCATCTCAGAGCCCTAGCCAACTGCACTGGGGACCTTGATAAATGAACGGTTCATTCCTTGGGTTAACCTTGATAAACATATGGTACATCCCTTGTGTTAACCCTGATAAATTAATTGTGCATTCCTTGGGTCTACGAGTTGAGAGGAACATGAGATAATGGTGGGAGGTGTTGTTGGAGTTGTTAAATTGCATAATTTTTATTTCTAAGTATTGTGATGTAAATTTTAATATATGAGTATCGGCATAGAGTGCACCGAGGATGGCAGAAATTTGTAGGGAAGGGAAAACGTAACATCCTCAGTATAATCCCCAGTTTAATTAATGCTTGTGTAGATATAATGTGTGGCTACGACCAGAGCGATGTAATATGTGAATTGTATTTCTATGTTTTAATAATAAAATATGATGCCAAATGCTAAGGGGACATGGAAAAGAGATGGGGGATGAATTAATACAAAAGAGAGGTGAGCATAATAGCCAAGAGGGGTCCAAGGGGGAATTACTCATGTATATTAATTCAAGTTGTTTTCCTAAATTTTCTATTGGTGTATGAATCTCCTAAATTCTGATTGAGTGTTCCCAAAGACAATCATTAAATACATGTAAGAGAGTGGGTGTGAGTAGTCACATCCCAAAGTTATTCGGCACATGGGGTTGAGTAAAATCAGCTTGGGGAAGAGTGTGATTCAAGCAAGTAATCCAAAGGAGAGGAAATCCGCATGGGTTGGAACAACAATTTTAGAGAGTCAAGTAGAGAGAAGGAAAGAGATCTTAGAGATGGTGCATCCATGGAGGGTAAATTTTAGAGAAAGATGGAGTGTATTGGAGCATATTTGGATCTGGAACTTGAAGAGATAGGTTGTCATGCCTGAAGAGTGAACTCTTGGATTAGTGGAACTGTAACGACAAGAGTTTGTTGTTGGTTTACTGGTAGTTTTCCTAACAACATGTTCCCTTGAGTTCCTAGCTGAGAGATTCCTAGCTACCTATGCTAGAGATACCATGATAAATGAATGGGTTTCCCAAGGGACTGAGATCAGTGAAGGGGTACATTCGTTGGGTTGGGTAGGTCAAGAGGAAGAGAGCTGGTGGAAAATCGAGATAGTTGTAGGAAGATATCAATGGGTTGTGAGTTCTATGAGTTGTGAGTGGAGTGTGAGAGACCACACTCTTTCATGAATTACTATCCTCATCTTGGTGGTGACTAGATATTGATATTTGGAACAGTCAATATATGGTTGGGTGGCATGTTCGTCCCAAGTAGTTGGTTGCAAATCTATTATAAAAGATAAGTGCGTTATCTCGTTGTTGTGTTATTTCATGAGTTTATTTGTTGTGCATGAACTCTATGTTTTTTAGAATCATTTATATACTATTGCATGAATTATTAAGTTGTATTCACATTATCTTGATATGATGTAGATGCATCTATTTTATGGTCATAGACAATAGCTAAATCTGGTTTAATTTGCAGCTGAAAGCTATAGGAAATCTGTTAGTTGTAAATGAATTAAATTAGTTAACATATATTTCATTTTTATGAGTATTTTGCATTGTAGTGTCCCTCGGTTGGGCTGGGGGGTGTTACAGAAGCACTCTATGGAGTCACCAACACTTCTCTTCCCAATGTCCACTCAACTTGTAATGATGGAAAATTTTCTTAGTGTTACTGTATGGATTACGGGAATCCTTCTTTTCTCTAGGTGCCTCTAAGTTTGTTGTTGGTTTGGGGAAGTCTTCTTTCCATTCCTCCTTTGAAAACAATTTGGCTTGTGTCAAGTGGCTTGTTTCTCCCAAAAAAATGTCCTAAGGTTCCTCTTCTTCCCACATAATGAACATGCCTTACAAAACTAACAATCAATATCACTTTGCTCTTTCTTCCTACAATAATGACAAACAAGGGATGTTTTACCTACTGCATAATTATTGCTACTTTTTCTAAGTGATGGTGTAGACTAAGTATTTACACTTTCTTCATCACTTCCCTTTTTCAATCTACCATAATAAGCATAGAGTGGCAGTTTATTTTGTTAAAGTTTTTGTTATTATTAGGTTACTTTCAATTTACTGGATAACAATAGCATAGATAGGATCATTGAGAGAAACACAATCACAAGAGTACACAACATTTATCCTGGGAAACCCTCATGGGGAAGAAAACCCAACAAAACTTGCTTAATATAGATAGCCAATACAATGCCAAGACAATGAACCAAACAACACAGAAATTCCTCTCCCAAGGATGTGCCTCTCTCTATCTTTCTTCTTCCAGCAACTGGTAACTACAGCTTCCTTCAATACTTGCGCACTAGATGAGTGAGCTGAGTGTGTGTCTAAATGAGGCATTGGCCTCTCTTATTTATACAATCTGGCAGGTGCTAAACTGAGGTGTCTTTTCACTGGCAGGGCTGACTTCTCAATTTGGGTGGTTAAAACCACTTTAATTTGCTTGGGGTGCGACTTCTTACTTTGCATATTACAATTAGGGTTTGACCAATCCGCAAAAGGGGATTTGGTCTATTACAAATCCCAACATGATCAATACACAAAAGGGGATTGATTTAATCAATAATAAATATATTTTATTTTTATCCACAAAAGGGGATAACAATATTCTTTGCAGTTACACAATAATTTAACACTCCCTCTTAACAAGAAGGATATTCTTTATCTTTTGACAGGTCACTGGATGTCAACATCAACTAGGTAGCAGCATCCACTTGATAACATCATCAACTGGGAAACATCATCAACTTGGTAACATCATCGGCTGGGAAACATCATCAACTTGGTAACATCATCAACTGGGCAACATCATCAACTTGGTAACATCATCAACTAGGAAACATCATCAACTTGGTAACATCATCAACTGGGCAACATCATCAACTCGGTAACATCATCAACTGGATAACAGGAGGCATCAATATAATCCACTTGGTCATCTGGCATCATGATCATAGACTGGCATATCTATAAATCATCGAAAGTTTTGTTCTCTTTATCTTTGCACAAAAGATACTCTTTCTTTCTTTTGTCTTCACGCGGAAGATACTTATTTCTTATCTTCACACATAAGATATCTTATCTTCACACAGAAGGTGTCTTATCTTCACACAGAAGATATTCTATGAGTTTTGTCAGTCCTTTTATGTTCTCTCTTCTCTTGTAGTCATCTATCTCACCCATCCACTGGGGAGGACTACTACCATAGATTCACTCCTAGTGATCCCACGTGAACTAGAGAAGCTAAGATGCTAGCCTAGGCAAGACTAGACCCCCTTTCCATGATCCATGCAGGATCACGACACAAACCTCAAGAGCCAACTAACCATTCCACATGGTCAAGGTTTGTGTTCCAAGCTACTCAATCCTTGGCCAAAGGAGAGTATTTGCCTGCTACCCCTTGGAGAAACATCCACATTCCTCTCTACGAGGGTGGTCACACCCCTCTCTATGAGGGTATTCTAGCATGTCCCTAGAGTATCCAAAACTCAACACTTTGACAGAGGCTAACCTTGGCAAATTTCTCATTCCCCTTCTCTACGAAGGTCTCTTCTCTTTTCCTTCTCTATCAAGGTCTACCTATGGGATTTCTCTTTCCTTCTCTACAAAGGTATTTTCTCTTTCTCCTTCTCTACGAAGGTCTAGATATGGGATTTGAAAAAATCTCTCGTGGCCGAAAATATTTCCATGGTATAATACTATGCTACCCATCTGCTGGGAACCATCCATCTTCTTTCCTAACTACATCAAATCGCGATCCTCCATTTCAAACTCGGAGTCATGGCTCCCTCTTGGACCAAACTAATAGCTTCTAATCACCATCCTTGAAGTTCTTCTTATGTAATATCATGGGTGGCTTCTTGAGTTCGAACATTTCTTTCTTTCTGACTTCAAACTTGATCAACCTACTCCCTCTGCATCTATAAGAATGGTACTGGAGCAACCTGTAGCTTGCATCTCATCCACTGTATCTGAGTATCCATCTTTTTCTTCATCTTGAACATTTTTGTTCTACATCTTTAGGAGCCTCATGCTCATATATAAATATTGGATATTGTCTAGTACTTACTGACAATCATCATATCATACATCCTTCTCATGTTGTCTAACTTCTGTAATTCATGGCATAAGTTCTTTCTTCTGAGGCTTGTAAACTTTACTTACAATATGATTTCTTTGTCACTCATGAGTGATCATACCTTAAATAAATATTTTATCTCTTTCTTTGATAAGTATGCATAGACACTAAAATAAAACAAGGTTAATTAGCATTCTCAAAAAAATATCTAACTTGTAATGATAAAGTATTAAAGTAAACAAGATACTAGAAATAAACATGAATACTTATCTTTTGTTTTTGTGTGGAGAGGCTCCACAGACTCCACCATTTGCTATCTTTCTTCAGATCAACTATCTTCAACTTAAAGTACATAACCCTCAATTTTCACTAAATTTTTCTTTGAGGGAGGAGATTCCTCTTCTTCTACCACATGTGCTTGATACTTTATTTTCCCTTTTCCTTGAGGACAGTCATAGGAAAAGTGTCCCAACTTTTGACAGTTGTAGCATATGATATTTGAAACATCTTTCTTCTTATATGGAACTCTTACAGAGTTAGATTATTTATTGTTTTTCCTGAAGGAACGTTTTTTGTTCTTTTGAGCTCTAAGAGCTTCCTATTCATCAACAATTAATCTCTCCTGTTGGTCTGCAAGTCTGGATTTTTCGTGTGTACAATATGCCCCTAACTTATCAAACTTGGGTAACTTGCTTCTTTCACACACTCCTTATACAAAAGGAATTCAAAATGTTGGAAACCCATTTAGGGCTGTGGTTACAATATCTTTGTCACTAATGCCATCTCCAATAGTTGCACGCTGATCTTTGATCAGAAAAACTCTCATAAGATAGGATGTGACAGATTCTGAGTTTTCCATCTTCATATTACGAAGTTGATTTCTTAAGGAAAGATTCTGGATAATGTCTTTGATTTCATATAACCTGTTGAGTGCTTCATACATTTGCCTTGATGTTTGTAGTTCGGAAAAATGAGGGATCAAGTGATCCTTTACTGAATCTAACACGATTCTCTTTGCTTTCTTTTCATTCTTCTTATGCTTGGTATTTTGCTCTTCTTCATCTGGTTCTGGTACACCCACTGTAACATGTTCTAGGAGATCATTCTCGTCTAGAATCATCTACAACCTATGCTTCCAAGATATGAAGTTTCTATATCCTTCCAGTCTGTCTTCTACCCTCATGTTGGTAGCCATTCTTTCTTGTAGAAGAAACCCTAGCCCTCCGAGCTATAGAAATAATAGAAAAATCAAATTTCTTGGATCTGAAAACTAAACTCACCAAAAGATGCGTTGGACTGAGGCGAGTAGCCTGGTGTGTTTAGATTTTAGAAAATCCAACTTTTACCCCTCCAAACTTGATCTGTGGATTTTTGGACTAGTTCTTCTGGTTTTCTGGTACTTCCAGTACTCTAGTTTTCTGGTACTTCTAGTACTTCATGAAAACTAGGGTTTTACTTTCCGAGAGATCTAACCACTAAAAAGTTGTGCTGAGGATGCCAAAATGTTCCTTGAGGTAGGGCACACCTTTCTAGATGGATTTAGGGATGAAATTATTCTTCAATAAAAATCCCTAGTTTGCATGTATGGCAACAATGACTTTTTTTCTTTTTCCTGTGAAAGATGCTCTCTTCAGCTTAGCTCTGATACCATGTTAAAGTTTCTGCTATTATTAGGTTACTTTCAATTTACTAGATAACAATATCATAGATAGGATCACTGAGAGAAACACAATCACAAGAGTACACAAAATTTATCCTGGGAAACCCTCATGGGGAAGAAAACCCAGCAAAACTTCCTTAATATAGATAGCCAATACAATGCCAAGACAATGAACCAAACAACATAGAAATTCCTCTCCCAAGGATGTGCCTCTCTCTCTCTCTTCCTTCTTCCGACAACTGGTAACTGCAACTTCCTTCAATACTTGCACACTAGATGAGTGAGCTGAGTGTGTGTCTAAATGAGGCATTGTCCTCTCTTATTTATACAATATGGCAGGTGTTGAGATGAGGTGTATTTTCACTGGTAGGGATGACTTCTCAATCTGGGTGGTTAGAACCACTTTAATTTGCCTGGGGGATGACTTCTTACTTTGCATATTACAATTAGGGTTTGACCAATCCGCAAAAGGGGATATGGTCAATGACAAAGCCAGACATGATCAATCCACAAAAGGGGATTGATCTAATCAGTAATAAATATATTTTATCTTTATCCACAAAAGGGGATAAGAATATTCTTTGCAGTTACACAATATTTTAGCATATTTCCCTCTTCCTTTGTTGTTTCTATTTCGTTTGATGAGTAGGCTAACTATGCCATGTATTTTTCCTTCAAAAAAGTGGTCTTTGTGGTCATGGGATTTCCCCCTCTACCATTGAGACCTATACCTTCATGTTTGACCCTCAGTGCAACTACAATGGGGCTTATGTTGCCTTGTCTTTTCTTACCTAGCCCTTGTCCATCATAGCCCATTTTCCTTAACAATTTTGAACCAATGCCTCTAGTATGATTTTTAAATTCAGCAAAATTCTCTTGAGAAATTTCTAAGAAAGGTAATATTAACACAGTTGTATTGATCATGGTGTTGGCCTATACAATGGAAATGTAAGGTCACTTTTCTTCCTTGGTATCTTGGACAACTACTTGTATATTTTTCAATTCTTCATCTTCTTTGCGAACTCTAGTTGTAGTTGAGACATCATCTAAGTCAACCTATCGTCCTGCCAACTATCCATCTAGATGACCTTCTCTCCCAATTGCACAAGTTGCACTCTACTCTTGTCCCAATATTCCATGATAGCTTTTAGGGAGTCTTGGCATTCATCAAATCACTTCTTTAGTAATGACAACATTTTGGAAGAGTTATCAAGTTTCTTCTCCATCTATTTCGTCTTATTGTCATAAATCTATACCTTCTCTTCCAAGCATTGTTCTCTTTTTGAAGTTGAACAGTGATGGCCCTTGAGTCTTCTAACCTTTCTCTATTTTCTTTACCCATTCCAGGTTCTCACAGCTGCATCATTGTCAAGTATTCAACTCCTCTAACACCATTATGATCCATAAACGAGGGGATTATATCCCACTTGCTTCACCAACATGGATACTATGCAAACGCATCTTTGATGTTTGTTATTTATCCATATAGATACATATGTCCTTTTAATGGTTGCAAGGAATTTTCTAACATTGCAATGTTGAGTGAAAAAATCTCTGCTCCATGCTCTTCTATAGGCATGCAAGGTTGTAATATGCCAACCAATTTCCCATTGTTGTCTAGTGTAACTTGCACATGAAACAACCAACTAACAATACAAAGTAGTTAGTACTTCGAGTTTTAAATTCTCTATTGTTGATCATTGGGTAGGCATACACAAAATGGTTAGGATTTCATCTATATTTGCAAATCTAGATGGGTTCTTAACAAAGGCTAGCCCACTATTTCTGGTGTTAATAAAAAAAACTATTTGTGCAAAAACTTGTCAAGAATTCAAATCCAAATTCTAATTCCTTCATTCATCCTTCTCTTTTCAATAGAAACCGCATGTACCTACTCACAAATTTGAGGTATATGGTTGAGTTGAGTGATGAAGTGCTAGGTTCTAATTGTGAAAAAAAAAAAAGGATTCTAACTGTTTACTTGATGTATTGTAATGCTAGAAGAAATGTTCAATTCAATGGACATAATTCCTCATGCTTTAACTTGTCAACTATCCATGAAGGATGGCTTATGCCAATACTAAAATTCTAAGAACCCCTCTTCTTTTAATCCCAATGATTAAACAACTCAAATGAATATTTACTTTAAATGATAGCCACTCCATCTAGCCTACCTTTGTTCTTCATTACATCTTCCTCGACCATTCTTTAATTAGTAGACAATGCAATGGGAATGGGGGTCATTGGTTTGTACTTGGACCATCCTTACAACAACAAATGGCTTCTTGTAAATGAAATACCAACCAACACTCTTCTTTAATAATCCTACAACACACACACACACACACACACACACATCGTTCCAATTGCTAATCATTTCCAATCCTCAAATGGGTATAATAAATTAATCCATTAGTTGGAAACCAAACCAATCACAACAAGGATATTATGCTCTAGAAATATTGATAACACATCCTTTTTCTTAATAACCTTTCACTTTATTTTGGAACAATATCACTTCAAATAACAACCAAGTGTATGTAATGTAATCCAACAACAACATAGATTTATATGTGAAATATAGATAGAAAATGTATATGGCTAGTTGCAGGGAGATCAAGGGTCTCCTTCAGCTCTGGAGGCATGTCGATCCTTTGAAGTTAACAGATGTCATCTATTGTTGGAGAAAGAAAATGATTGTTGACTCAATATCCGGGCCTTATAGATTTCAGCAAGAGACCAAAATACTAATTTTTTCAACTTTTTTCCAACTGCATGAAAAAATTCAACACCATTTGGGAGCTTAATGACTCATAAGGAAATAAGACTCATAGATTCTTTGATATGGCCTCTCTGTGGAACATTTCAAAGGTTTGTTTAAGGAGTTGGATCTAGTCAATATGGGGAAAATCCTTAAGCAAATATTTGTCTTTCCAATATTCATTGACGATGAGGTCAATCAAGATTTGTATCATGCTATAACCAAAGAGGAAATTTGGGTTGTTATCTCTAGCTGCAGGAAAGATAAAAGTTCAGGATCGGATATCTAGACAACTGAATTCTTTGAGTATTTCTTTGATATTATTGGGGATGGTCTTCTCTGGGTGGTCGAAGAAGTTTGTGCTTCGGATAAGTTGTTGCATAGTATCAATTCAACTTTCCTTGCAATAATACCTAAGAAGGGACTTTCCCAATTCTTTCGATGATTTTCATCCTATAGCTATTTGCAATTGTATTTATAAAATCATATCTAAGATAATTGTAGTTTTCCTTAAGCTAGTTCTTTCGAATATCATATCTCCTGAACAATTTTGCTTTCTTAAAGGAAGGCTTATTCATGAAGCAATTGGTTTGGCTCGGGACAACTTGCATTCTATAAAAATCCATAAATGGTTGGTATCAATCATCAAACTCGATCTTTCTAAATCTTGTGATAGAGTTTCATGGCTCTATATTCATCTCTTGCTTCTGAATATTATATTTGATCTCCCTTTGGTCAAATGGATTGTGTCTTGTGTTACCACAGTTTCATTTGTTGTTTCAATAAATGGTGCAAGGTTTCCTTTCTTTAATTTAGCTAGAGAACTTTGATATGGGTGTTTGTTGTCACCTTACCTTTTTTGCTAGTCACATATGGTCTTAGTCGAGCACTATTCGAGGAAAAATATTGAACTCTAATATTCTTTTTTATGTTATAATCTTCTTTTTTATGTGCAACAGTTGAAGGTAGAATACTAAAGGACATCCCAAATCTCTTTTGTGATGCTACAAGAATGTTTATCATTGTTCAAAAATGTGTTATTTTCCTCCCAAATATAGAGGCAAATAACATACACATCTTCACAAACTTACCTACCTGAATTAAGCAGAGAATAAAATTTTGGTGCAATTGATTGATCTCTTGAAGCAGACTAGTTCTTATGAAGTTAATGATTGAAGTTATTCTTGTTTATTGACATCTATTGGCGCTTATCTTGAAAGGGATACTAAATAGTATCGAGAATCTCTATTTCAATTAGTTATGGAAGGGAAGCTTTGAGTATTTGGGATCACATTTGGTAAACTGGAAAATCCTATCCAAGCCAAAAATCATGGGAGGATGGGGCTTAAAATATATTTCAGTTTTTTGTCGAGCTCTGGTGGTTAAATCATTGTGGACTTTCTTGACTCAAGACAATCTTTGGAGGCACATTCTAGTTGATAAGTACATAGTTTCTGGGTTTATTTTGGACTGGATTTGCAAAAGGAAAAATCTTATTGTTAATGTATCTAATCAATGGAGGGATATGACTCTGGCATTCCCTATTATTGGATAGTATTTAGCCTGGAAGGTCGGTTTGGACACTCGATTTTGGATAGGGAAGGATGCCATTGTTGGATGTGGGGAGCATATTTTTCTACTATAAGATTTAGTGGTAGTCCTCCAAGAGCTAGGTATTTGCACACTCAATTAGATCAATGATAATAGGACTACGTCTAGCTGGCACCATGGCTAGATTTCAGCGGAGGATTTGGGTTTGGAAAAAAATTGGCACTATGTTTGGTCATTTTTCATGTCAGAGCTAAGGAGGGCCCATATCCACTTCATGGACGTAGAGGATGATCTGGTTTGGCATTTCAAAATTTTAGGGGCTCAATATTTGACAAAAAATGGTTACTAAACCATGATCTCCAAGGGAGATAGTACCTCTATGTGGTGGTTCAAAAATATTTGGTAGATTAAGGGGATACCAAAGGACATTCTTTTATTTTGGCTTGTCCTAAAGGAATAGGTGATGACCTAGGATAGACTATAGAGAAGAGGCAAGCAAGGGTTGGGTCTATGCTACCTTTGTAAACAATTGGTTGAATCATTTCCTCATCTTTTCTTGGATTTTTCGTTTATATGCCAAGTCTAGTGGGAGGTTGAATTTCAGCTGGGGCTAGCTTAGTTGTGAGATAAAAAATCATTAGCAAACAACTTTCATGAATTTTTTGTTGATCATTCGTTGAAGGAATTTAGAATTCTTCCCATTCTGATATCGTGGGGGGTTTGGTTGCCTCAGAGCACATGTATTTTTTAATATAGGGTGTGTCCCTCTCTTAAGGTATCTCAACTGGCCCTTGATATGCTAACCCTTCACAAGGTTACCTCATCTCAGAAGGTTCCTCGGGAGGTTGGAACTATTACCATTAACAAAAAATTGGCTTGGGGATATTTTAATGGCACCTATCAAGGCATGGGTAGAGACTGTGGGTTGGGTTTCATAGTACATTTTTTAAATGCTCATTACATTTTAGGAAAAGCAAATTTGGGTTCAAGTACTAACAATAAAGAATAATTATTTTCCTTTGTTCATTCTACTCAAATGTGTTGGTGAGGAGAATGTGACAGAGCTCCAGGTTTTTGGCGATTCTAATCTGGTCGTTGATTGGATGAAGGATTCAATACAACTTGTTAACTTGGATCTTCAACAAATTGGCCAGTGTTTAAAAACTATCTCTTCTTCTTTTAGCATGATCACCTATATGCATATTTACATAGAATTAAACAACACTACTAATACACTCTCTAAAGAAGCTTTACATTTTCTAGTAAATTATATGGTTATGGAGGAACTACTTGAGGGAGAAATGATTTCCAAAAGGGAGGGTGACTTTATCATATGTAATTGGTTTTTTTTTTCCAGGTTGGGTCAAATCTCAGTATAAGGTTGATATTTTTATCATAGTTATAATTGGAACTAGTTTTTAAACCAATTTTTTTTCTCTTGTATAAATTGTAAGGTAGCCTTCATGGATCTTTTTGCAAGAAAATCAAGAAAAATCATGTTGTTGATTTTGATGTATACGAAACTATGCCTAAGGATTGTAACATTTTTTTCTTTGGAATCAAAGACACATTTTTTTTCTCAAAACAAAAAGGATTTATATGTGAATAGATCCAACAATAAATAAGAGCATGAGACAAAATAAGCAAAGGACCAACAAATTGTTAAAGTGGGATGTCACCTTGGTTTTGTAGAATGCCCAACAATTGCAGGAATGAGATTTTATGCCATCTATTGTTTAATTTTACAATTCAATTACTGGATATAAAAATCCACTTAGTGAATATTCCAGGAAGGTAGTGCCATATCCTACCAAGGAAGTGCATGACCTATTCAGTGATGTGTACGACCCACAAGACCATTGTTTGACCACATACAACCTACCTAGGGCATCAAGGGAAAGGAATTCATTGTGTGCAACCTAAATGATAAGTAATAGGCAATGTATGACCTCTACTTTATCCCTCTCCAAGTAGGGTTTAGGCCCCAATGGTATGAGAAAAAATATGCTATTGATTACAAGGGTCAAAATTAGCAACTAAGAAGTAACAACTATAATTCATGGGCCATTAATCTCATTGGAAAATTGAATATATGGTTTGAGTCTCCCATTCGTTACAATTACCCAATCGTTAGACAAAGATTGAATTCATCATGAATTCACCATCATGCAGATAATTTGATTCATATTAGACTAAAGAATATGGTCAATGGAATGCAAAATATCACCCAAAGAGAAATTATACAATTGAGAGAGGGAATTGTAGTTTCAACAAGGTTTAGCTTTCATCAACCATTATGTGCCACTAGTGAATCAACCAATAGAATACAATGTTGCATGAATATATAATTTAACGATAATTTTCTCATTATCTCATGATTGAATCAAGCAACATAATTTGAGCATACAATAATGAATTCACACAACTATTTAAACATACCATAAGACAAACAATTTACACTAGAAACCCAAATGGGAAAACCAACTTCGAATGGTTTCTCAACTTTCATTTTGACAATATCTAGTTATAATGAAGTTCATGGATTGATCTGGATTATATTGAAAATGAAATGAGATACAAACAAAATTAGCAAAGAACACATAAATACAATGAAACCTAACTTTTATTAATGAACATCATAATATTGTAAAACACGAACTGGCTAGAATGGTGGTAGATTATCTCTGAAGAGAAAGAGATGTCGGCTACACTCATTTGCAATAAGCATTACATCACACTCCCTTGCATTCTAAAAGGACCTCCTTCACCTCGGTTATATATTAAAGAGTGAGAGGAAAATAATTCCCATGATGCATGTGGGATAAATTGGTCTAAGCTTACAAAATTCCATAGGCATGCAAAACACTAGGACTTCTTGGGAGGTCACTCATCCCATTACTAATTTATCCCAAGTGCACTTAATTACAAAGTTATGATGGGATATGATGCATTAATGTTGTAGGAATCATTACATGATGGTTGTAATTAACAAATGGAGATGGAATTACATTACATTCCCCATCAAAAGGGTGAATATCATGGTTTATGAAAATCGAAGGCTCGAAAACATTGATTCAGTGGAAAAGGTGGATGGCCACTGAAATCCACCTAAATCATTCATCCTCCCTTAGGAAAAAATGCTCTCCATTGAATCATTTTCCCTCGGGATATGGGGAATATTTTGTTGAATCTAAACCTTAGTGAGATGCTTTCCTTGTTGAAGTAGTTGTCCTTCTTGTACTTGGCATTAGCCTATTGAAGAATGTCATGAACATGTTGTTTGAGGTGTTGGATCCGTTCAACAAATATGGTTGCATGATCTACCTTGGTCTAAGTGTGGGAGGAATTTTTTAGTGAAGATGTAGCAGGAAGAGATATATCAATGGGGGGCTAATGGATAGAACCCCAATCACACCTGAAAAGGTTCGTGGACAATAGAGTTGTGAAGGGATCTATTATAGCTATGATGAACATATGGAATACTATCATTCTCTAGAATGGAGCCTCTATATATTGGACCATTGGGTAAAGGAGCATTGTGCACCAAATCAATTAAATGCTTGAATTGGAAGTATAGAAGCACCCTCATAGGTGAAAAAATATCTTTGTGCTCCTATACAATATTTTCTACCTGCTTATGTTGTATAGAACAGATCGAGGATGTGGTGGTCGTAGTCACCTTATGTTCACCTTCTAACTAGATCGTGAAGAGGGAAAAATTTATGGTCTGAGAGATTACTTTGTGGCACTATTTTTCAAAAATCAATGAAATGGTAGTAGTCATAACTACTTCTAGTATCATGTAGAGATGACCCCTCAGAGTAACAATGACACTACGGGGTCGAGACTCATAAAAAACATGATGTTTCCACATATGTATTTGTCCTAAAATAACATCACAAACTTCAAGTGGGGAAACATCACATAGTACCTCATATTTGAAGGGCTTGATGTCATGGGGTGGGAGACATTGTTGGCTAATGCAAATTTCTCATCCCTTGCTCAACCATTCGATGGTGTACGGTTGGGGGTGTGGAATTATCGGTAGCATCATTCTTTTGATGACCTCAACTGAGATCAGGTTCTTTTGAATATCGTTGTCAACAATGAAATTCATTAGGGTCCCCTTCACCCACATTTGGGAATGTGAGAGGTGCTCCCCCTCTTCAGTATCCTCTAGATCTTTTGGTTGGATTGTTGTGGTCATGATGGTAGCAGTGGGTTCTACATCGATGATCCATTTCCATTTATTGTGCTCTGAATCAGATTCCAAGTTAGGTTATGATCCATTTTCTTTGATCTCGACCACCAATGACTATTTCGAGCAACATGCATCGGTGTTGTGCTAGGGGATTTCGTGGAACTCACACCAGATTTTGGTGTCCTTCTTCATCTTCCCATCACCTTTCTTAGTCGATGGCTTGGATGATTTTATTAAGATTAACTCTCTTATCTTTTTACTTTGTTATGGTTTCCTTTTCCATGCTTATGTTGTGGCGTATTTGCAAACCAAAACTCTTGCTTACTTTGTTACTTGAATTTTTGCTAGATTTTGACTGCATATAGATAAGCAACTCTGAGTGAGGGGATGTCCAAGAAATCCATATATGTTTGGATGTACCTATGTAGGCCATTGTGGTACTTCAGAACTAGGTTCCACTCAGATTCTCTGATACCCAACTTTGAGTGTAAGATATGGAAGATGTTAGTGTACTCTGACATCAATTGGTCTATTTCCTAATGCAAAGACGTCCAACTCATATATTGGTCATTATAGCTTCCAACATGGTAGAAATCCTCCTTTAGAGAATCCACAAAGGCCTCCTAGGTAGGTTCTCTCCCAAATGGTGTAGATTCATTAGTGGTGTACCTCTCCTAGTAACCTTCCCACCAATATCTAACATGTGAAAGGGATTTAAGGAGCATGAAGGTGATCTTTTCACCGTCAATTTTTTTTTGGATAGAGTAATAACCTTCTAGCAAATTCAACCATTTTTATAGAGAATCTACATCTATCTAGCCTTCAAATAATGGGATATAAAAATTTACTTGTAACTTGAAGGGCGTCATACTTTTGAAATGGATTCTTGTCAAATATGTATCGGTTACCATCGATAGTCATTGTAGGATCTGAGCAAAGTTGTCCATCATCTCGTTCCTTTGTTGCATGAAGGATTCCTCAAGAAATATCTTGAAAGGATCTCATTCTCTTTCATCTCTCTTTTCTTATTCCATGGGATTTCATTTGGGTTGTCGAGATCGATCATACCTAAGAGAAACTAGCTCAATATCCAACTCTATATACCCTGACCTCGTCGGGGACATGCACCAAGAAATAACAAGGAGTAGAATACTATGATACCATTGATCTGGATTATATTGAGAATGAAATGAGATATAAAAAAAAATATAGTAGAGAACACATAAATACAGTGAAACCCACTTCTATTAATGAGTAACAGAATATTGTAGAACACAAACTAGCTAGAATGGTAGTAGTTTATCTCTAGAGAGGAAGAGATGTGAGCTACACTCATTCACAATAAGCATTACATCACAATCCATTGCATGCTCAAAGGACCTCCTTCACCTTGATTATATATGATAGAGTGAGAGGAGAATAATTCCCATGATTCATGTGGGATAAATTGGTCTAAGTTTACAAAATTCCATAGGTGTGTAAAACACTAGGAATTCCTAGGAGGTCACCCATCCCAGTACTACTCTATCCTAAGAACACTTAATTGCGGAGATCTGATGGGATCCAATGCATTAATTATATATGAATAATTACATGATGGTTTTAATTGATAAATGGAGATGGAATTACATTACATTCCCCATAAAAAGGGTGAATATCATGGTTTATCAAAATTGCAGGCTCAAAAATGTTGATTCAGTGGAAAAGGTGGATGGCCACTGAGATCCACTAGAATCATCACTCCTTGTGTATACTCCCCTCCTTGTACTAAATACCCTTTGACAACGAAAGCACAAAAATAAATAGGGATAATTGGGGTGATGGGAAGGCTAATATACCTGACCTTTCATTTCCCATTCCTCAATCTTTTCTCTCTTATTATTATTTTTCTTTTTTTCTTTTATTTCTCTTTATTTTGTCTTATTTACTTTTACATTTGAATTGTTTTCAATAGTTCATATAACCTTCATTAATTTCCTAATTACACTTTCGTGTACTGAGTCTTACAACCATTCACTTGTTAAAATCCATTTTGGATCACTTCTAGTTGCGAACCGAATGGAATTGTTCAATATAGGTTGTCCAATTTAGATGGCGTTCCTCTTGAATTTTGGATTGAGAATTTATAAATATCAAAGGATGATGGTCTATGTGTAGAATTGTTTCTTTACCCAACAAATAGTGGCACCAATGCTTTAGAATCTATACCAAGGCATGAAACTCTTTATCATAAGTTCTATTCTAAGTTTGGAATCTATCAAATTCTTTGAATGATATGAAATAGTGTGACCTCCTTGTTTGAGTATAACTCTAATGGAATATTATGATGCATCAAATCCAATCTCAAAGGGCTACTGAAATTTGGGAATCTCTAGTACCAATGTTGAACATAACATTTTCTTTAATTTTTGAAAGGTATTTTAAACAACGCCTTGATATCCCTTAAGTAGGGAGTGAAGGGACACCAACATAGGAGTTGTTTGATCTAATTTATCTTCACGAAGAGTGACTTACCAAAAAATATTATTACTAGAGAGATTTATCTCTGTAGAAGTGTTAGAAGAATTAAAAAAATGAGGGAGGTTTCCCTTAATGAGGGTGTAAGAATTTCCATGGGAATAATATTATGAAAAACAAGCATGGTAGTAGGGTGTACCCGGAATTAAATCTACAAAACCAACAGGGGGGAAATCACAGGCCATTATAACATGAAAAAGTGGACCGATAAAAAATGTGACAGTGTAGGTCTGTGATCTACAAACAATGAGTTAGCACCATCCATGACCCATCCTATATGATATGGTTGTGGGTGGGCCATGATAGGGAGGGCCACCACTTCATGAGAAAAAATGAGACTAGATTATTTTGACTCCCATTGTCTATGATCAACTTAACCATGTGATCCTTCACTTGATAGTTGTGGGTGAATATGGATCCTTTCTTTGTAGGATTGTAATGGTTCACCATAAGCATGAGGTAAGGATTGGGTTTAGTGGGTTTGGCCACATCAATATGTTCTTGAGGATATTTAGCATGAGGAGTTGGATAGTGATCAAGAAACAAGGTCTTAATTGTGCATGAATGGTGTAGGGAATGAAAATTATTGGTGTTATCTGAAGTGGCCTTATGAAAACTATAGTATTGGTTGGTTGTGGGAGAATATGTAGAATATACAAAGGTTACTTTGGGTGATGGGGTTGGACAAAAAATAGAACGTGGAGTAAATGGATGCTTGCCTAATTTTCGTTCTGCTACAAGAGCATTTTGAAAATCTTCAAAGAGAGACACAATAGAGATTAGAGCCACTTCATTATGAAACTATGAAAATAAACTATAATTAAATTTGATAATCAGTACCTACTCTAGATCAGAGATAGAGAGTTGTATATAAAGTTGGAAAAATGCCTCAACATATTGGTGCATTGTATAGCTAGAAAACTATCGCAATTGAAGCCATTGTGCCCATAAACTTTCAATACATCCTACAATATAAAATCACTCACGTAGATATGTGTACAAGTCGTCTCAACTAGTAGTTGCATTGGAAGTGTGGATGATATCCTTGTCATTGAATTCTACACATAGAGATGTGTCCTTGCAATGCCCCATTTTGACCTAGGCAATTAAAATACACTATGACCTAATTGTACTCCCTTGCTTATATGCAGAACACAATTAGAACAACGACACTTTAGTATATGGACATGTGGAACTTTATATTTGTGAATACTATGAATAATTATTATTTATGTGATTAATGATGATACAGTGTGATTTACTTCTAGCATGCTAGTTTTAAATAAAATATGTTGGTACATGAATACCATGTTTGAATGATAGGTTTTAATGCAATTAGTAACATGCACATGATGAGTAACTAGTTCATTTACATGGTTCATTGATGAGTAATGTGGCAATCACATGTCAATAGTTTTATGGTTTTGCATGATCTTGTATTGCAAACTAACCTTCAAGTTGAATGGTCTATGTGATAGCTAGAGAAGTGTGATATTAAATTCGTTGACGTTGTGGGCATTGAATGAGAAATGGTATGATAGAAAGCATCATTATATTATTTTTACATTGGTTCAAATGCATTTCTATGATATTGGGAAATTGTATATTTTTCAAGTAGCGCGACTCCCAAACTAGATATTTGAGGATAAATCTCTCAGATTAATAGTGTCATATTATGGTCAATGATAGAGCGTTGACCCTAGTTCTATCAGAAGGCATGGAGTTATTGTTCATCATTTATCCTTTGAAACCTGGAGTTGTGGGGAGTTGTATTAAACCATGCTCCCATAGATGTGTGATGGAAATTGCCAGTTTCCTGTTGGAGAAGCTTGGTCAAGGTAGTTGACACTTCACTTATGGGTTCTATCTAGAGTTAGGTCAATATATTTGATGCTCCAATATAGTCCATTAGAGGAAGGATAGGATTTGGAATATGGAATTAGTATGTTAGGGAGAAGGGGTGATTCAATACAGTTGAGAGTGTTGTTGTGATTTAGTCGTGTAAACTTACTACCTGAATTGTTCACTTTTCTGTTGTATTATGTTAGGGTCCTAACCTCCCTAACCCCCTAAGTAGATATATTACTATGTATTTATATGTATGGAGGTCATCATTATTAAATAAGGCCTATGCAGTAGTGTGAACACAATTATTATAAGAAGGATTACTAGAAAAATCAACCTGTAAAAATGCTAAAAAATGCACTCGTACATCAAGGTTTTACCACATATATCTGGTGTACTCTTTTTCTCTTGTCTCTTTCTTATTATGATTAAATGTTGTTGTTATATGGATAAGAGGATAGAAAATAAGTTTCGTGTGCTTAATATTGTTGTATGTTTATTCATATGTCTCAATATTCTAACACCTCTGTCATCCAACCTTCTCACACAATAATCTAATAGGGAATTAGTTTGAGCAACCTCTCCCCAAATATTAGAATTACCAATATTGAAATCAAGACTTCCTACCATGATAGTTTACATACAACCAAGGAAGTTCATGCTAAAGAAATTGTCCTCAAATGGGACTCTACTAGAATAAGGACCATAAAGGTTCAGGATTGATATCTCCTTCCCTAGCTCCCAGGAATAGAGGATCAATACTAACCATGAGGTAAATGACTAGGAATTAGAATAATGCAAAACCCTATGCTTCCAGCCATATGTTAACACCCCAAATCTACCACTATAATTAGATAATATGAACTCCCAATCATTAAAATGCTTAGCAGGCTTAGCACATATCTTACTCCCATCTTCTATAGACTCATGCAACAGAGGAATGTTAGGATTATGAGATTCCACAAGTCTTTTAAGGGTGATTTTTTTTTTCAAGCTACCCAAACCCCATTAATTAAGGGCTAAACAAATCATTACAAACCCAAATCAGGGGTTTTCCTTGCTCTAAGTGACCCTCAGTACATAATGTCTCCTAGACTGAACCTCAAACCGATCCCTCTCTTATGTGAGGAAGATTTGTGATTTCCTACCTATATTTACACCCTTATGTCCTTTTCCATCAACTAAAGACAATCCCACCTACCACGCCTTCAATATCATTGAGGCCATCTTTCTTGGACCTCCAAAATTATTGTGGTTGACCTTCCCCCACCCTAGTGACCCCATACCTAGAGGAAAAGGACAATAGAGTCGATTCAAGAACTGGACTAAAATGGGAGCCCCTATTACCTTCATATCCCTTATCATCTTCCACCTTCCCAAACACAAGTTGAGATACAATAACCTTCCCATCATTGACAAATCCAATAACTCCACCCCATTCTAAAAGACCCTCAAGCAATTCAAGCAATTCACCACTAGTCTTGTTTAAGATTCCATAACCTTTGAACATGGGTGAAAAACTACTAAGAGGGACTAGGTCATTTAATGGCATGCTTAGATTTGGGGCACAAATTTATGGATATGACCTTTTGATCTTAGACTGGGGCTCCTTACTTAGGCTAACATCCTTATTAATTTTTTTTGGAGAAACCACGTTTTCAAGAACAGGTGGCATGTCTTATTTTTCCAATACCTCTTCACACTCCATATCAAGATCGAGAATGGGATATGATTGTAAATAACCCACTTATGAAACATATAGTACACCAATCAATCAATCAATATGAAACACATGTAACATCAAAATAACTTTATCCGACAAACCAAGACTTGGCAAGATAATTGGCAAACCATATTGTTGTTCTACTCACTATTTAATAATATTAAAGCATGAATTTTGTGTTTCATGGTAAAGGGAATTTATTCAAGCTAGAAAACAATTGTATTTAAGGTGACAATCAAATCAATAATAAGATAATTTATATGACAGTGAACAATACCTAAAGGACATATTGATGATTGCTTATTAATATGTATAATACACATTTATATATTGTCCTTTATGAAGTTATTTTTAGAAAAAACCAAATGCTAATGTCACTTTGTTGCATAAACCACAAATAAAGCACCAAGAAACTAAAAGCAAAATGTCAATGTAGACATACTAGACCTTTACCATTTGTGATAGATCCCTATCAAATCCTGTTTTTTCCATTCTTACAAGGAAAATATATTCATTCCATGTGCCCATGCATAGGAATTTCGATCAAAGTCTCTCATAATAAAGGATTTGAGAAATTCAAATATTTATCAAGTCTAAAAAAGGTTTCCCCACATGTTTCCACTACACCATTTACCTTACCATGCAAGTCAATCCCCCAAAGAACAATCAAATTCTTTTTGCATTAAAACATCATCGACTAAAAAAAGGGACCTTATTGAGCTTTGGAAAGACTTATGGCAGGTAGAAGTGAAGGTGATTAAGCATATTCAAATACTTTGGATTTCGATACCTCAAGTTAGTAGATCTTCCATCTGGGTTCATATAGTGTGACTTGAAATAATACTCTTTCATTGATGCAGACTTAAGTTGTTTCAAATTTGGAGAATAACTGGAATTCAACCATGTGAATTCATCAATATTTTGAACTTGAATTGTAACATTACTGGGATGATTTTCTAAAAAACACATTTGCATGGATGCATAGTTTATCTTGTCAGTAACTAGGTGAAACACAACCTTTTATGTTTCCTTAGAATGAAGTGCAGTAAAATTCACAACAACCACTACTGCAAGTGTATTGTTAGAAAATATGGCATGGTTGTTATAGCAAATTTTTCCACACTCCATGCATTTTCTTTGATGTCCTTCCATTTCCCTCTGCAAACTTAATTTCCCCTTTTTACTCACTCCAAAGCCAAAAATACTTATTTTTGTCCATATACGTGACCTATAGTTAGACAACTCGCATATACACAAGTTGCTCCATTACAACCCGCATACATTGTGTTTGGTGCTTAAAAAAATAAAAAAATATGCCAGGTTTCCATGCCATGTCATGTGATCCATGATTCTTGACCTTCCATATACAGGAAATGCTCTGAATCGACCCTTCAATTCCATTTGGAGGTTATAAATTGAGCCATATCCAAGCCTTGAAGACAATTCATCATAGAGAGCAAAGACACTCTAGAGAAATTTCACCTCATAATTGAGTTTGCATCCCTTTGTCCTTGAAAGTCTAAACTTCTTGTGTTCAGCCCCCAAGCTCGTCCTATCTTGATATGGAGAACTTTATTGACTCTTATTACTTGTGAGATTTCCTTTGTGGAGGATTGAAGTGGTGGAGGCCCAGCTAGAGGGACTTAGTTTCTTGATTTCAATATGTGTCATTACAGAAGTTTGACACCTATGTACTTCTATTGATTACATTAATAGAAATACTCTTTTCTCGTCCAATTGATATATTGCAAATATTTATATTACTTTCCATGGGCATATTTGTTATGTATATTAATGGATTATGCTAATTTATATGCTAACATTATATATCATTACCACATGCTTGTGTATCTTGTTTGTTGAGGACAAGTTGCAGGTATAAATCTTTGGGTCGTGTTCTCAACAGTGATCTTCTTCGGACTTTCGGATGAGGTATGCTTCTAGCATTCTCTTGTTTACATTTTCATTTATATCATACTTGAGATTAGAGTTGATTTTTGGGTGTCTTTCTGTCTTTTGTGGTTTGGCCCTAGCCATAGAGAGATTTTCCTCGTAACAATGGTTGTTGTGATAAAGTTCTCCCTACAGATAGGTGAAAATCCCCTTGGATCAAGACCCCTCTTTGATCCAAGACAGAAGAAAACAAATGGTGAACTACTTCCCCCCTAGACCTATTTCAACAATTATAATAAGAAGAGAGAGATGGGTAACTTACCTTTTTACGTCGGTTGTCATCATTGCTCCAGCATTTGACCTTGATATCCAAGCTCCTAGGTGCAAGAAAAGTCATGCAAGGAACAAAGTGAAACCTCCTTCTTCCACACTATATTTTTAAGTAAAAATAAATATATCTATGATGAACTTAACAGCAATAGACATGCATATACTGAACGCATAGACATGAGAGGAATAGGCCAAGTTATGTATTAATGGAAGTACTTACAATCTAAATATTTACATCGCATCAGCTCCTCCAAGATCTCCTTTCCATCCCCTTGGATCTCACACAATAATAAGTATGATACTCTTAATTCTCGCCCCTTTTCTCTCAATCATTTCCTTCATTATATAGGCTTGGAAGCATCACAACCATAGGATAGTTTTGAGGAGAAGATGTGGTCAAAAGAGGATTTGGCTGAACTAACAAGATTGACCTTGCCTTGAATAGGAGATAGCTTGAACAAATACTTTAACCAACTGAGAACTCTCATAAACCACATCCCAAAACAAGGCATGATAGTTGTAACAACTTCATCACCCCCCCATAACTATGCACAGGGTGATGAACAAGGGACTATCACTCCCTAGAAAACTCTAGGGGAGTGATGATGAGGGTTTTATCCTTCCTTGTATATGGGTAGGGGGGCGATGAAGCTCAATTAAGGAAAAAATCTCAAGGAAAAAGATGGTATTTTGTCCTCCAATTCACAACTTTCTTCTTCAAGTTTTCTAGGGAGTATGACATACTTTTTCTCATGGTGAAGAAGTTGTGACACTTGGTAAAGTGTGACACTTAGGTGTGTAACAGATGAGACACTTAACTACGACATTTGGTAGTGCGCTACTTGTGACACTTACGACACTTAGGTGTGTAACAGATGCCCCCTAATGTGTGAAATCAAAAGGAAAGATAATGGCTAAAACACTTTACAAAAATATGTATTTGAGGGTGTTGGAATAGAAGAGTTGGGAGAAAGTTGCAAACAAACATCAATCAATATATATGTATCATCCCTGAGGTAGGCATACCCATGCTCAGAATAAACTTACTCAAAGTATGGTCGTCAACCAATACACTATGGATCCATGAAAGCACTGACTAAGGATATGGCCACAAAAGATACAATGTGGATCCATATCTCCATGACTCAATTAGGTCATAGCCATGAAATAATACACAATGGAGTTACGATATGAAAAAACATAGCCACAAACTAATACAAAGTGGATCTATGTGAAAATACACATATCAATAATATTGATAGCATGATGACTATATTGCAATAGTCTAAGTACTCAAATAGTCTCCATCGCAACCTGGGTGTCTGAGGAGTTCCCAGGGTCTTTTCCTCGTTCCTGAAATAGTATGATTCTAGCCATGTGAGTAGATGTGTTTATGTCGAACATGGTAGAAACCACTTGATTATCGGTCATTGATGTATCCCATTAACAAGTGTGAGGGAAATCACCAATGATGGTAATGACTCCCAAGGTACCATAGTAAATCCCAACAAATTTGAATAAATGAGCTGAAGTCGAACATTTGCATAATCATTCGATCAAAGGTCAATAATGTAAACCTATTGTCGAAATCAAGGAGACCTATCATTGAGGCATGCAGGTTCCAAGGTATCGACTAGTTTCTAAGTCTAATTCTTGGATAATGTGTTAAATTTGACGGGAATAGACTCATCGAAAGAGGGATATGATGTTTCCCTCATAATCAACACGAAATTGACACGGGAAAGTGATGTAAGATAATGGATTAAATGAGCATACACTGACACGAGGATGAAGGTTGGTAGTACTGCAGAGTAGTTGATTTGGGTTAAAACTCCCCTTGAACATTGTGAGGCATGAAAAATACTTGGCAACATTGACTTAATGAGAGATATACCAAAACATAATGCAACGATAACTAAGTCACTCTTCAGGTGAGCCGAAGGAATATGATGACTCATAGGATTGGTATGACTCAGAGACAAGCAGATTACCCAAATGTAAGACAAGACGCAAACATGTGCCATGTTCAAGGGTGAAACCAAACAACTGCCATAATTCTTTACAAAACTTGACCCACTTCCCTCAAATCCCCCCCCCCCC
>JZKD02S1673517.1:188526-202691 GCA_000966675.3 Picea glauca | reverse complement strand
AATTAAGACTATCATACTTATGATTGTGTGAGATCCAAGGGGCTGGAAAGGATAACTTGGAGGAGCTGGTGCAACGTCAAGATTGAGATTTTAAGTGCTTCCATTTTATTTTATTTCCATTAATACATAACTTGGCATATTTCTCTCATGTCTATGCATTTAGTATATACATGTCTATTGTTGTTAATTTCATCATAGATAGATCTATTTTTACTTAACAATATAGTGTGGAAGAAGGAGGTTCTAATTTGTTCCTTGCAAGACTTTTCTTGCACCTAGGAGCTTGGATATCAAGGTCAAAGGCTGGAGTAGCAAGGAAAATTGATGTAAAAAGGCAAGTCCCCCATCTCTCTCTTCTTATTATAATTATTGAAATAGGTCTAGTGGGGAGTAGTTCATCATAGATAGATCTATTTTTACTTAACAATATAGTGTGGAAGAAGGAGGTTCTGATTTGTTCCTTGCAAGACTTTTCTTGCACCTAGGAGCTTGGATATCAAGGTCAAAGGCTGGAGTAGCAAGGACAATTGATGTAAAAAGGCAAGCCACCCATCTCTCTCTTCTTATTATAATTATTGAAATAGGTCTAGGGGGGGAGTAGTTCACCATTTGTTTTCTTCTGTCTTGGATCAAAGAGGGGTCTTGATCCAAGGGGGGTTTCACCTGTCCGTAGGGGGAATTTTACCACAATAGAAAATTGGCGACTCCACTGGGGATAGAGCTTTCATTATTCTTTCCTTGGTATCTTCTATCCTTTTGAGTCTTTCTTGTCACCTGATCTTTTTTATTTTGATGCTTCTTTGTTAATTTCTCCCCTTCCCTTATTGCCATTGGGAAGTTCACTGAGTCAAACACCTGATCTTTTCATAGATTTGGGAAAAAAATTGTCTTTTCCATCACTTTTAGGACTTCATCCCTCCCCCATAAGGGAGTACAGAGTGATAATCCCTTATCATCGCCCCCCAACAATGTCTTAGAGCGATATTCTTCTGATCATCACCCTATCTGCATAGTTGCAGGAGCAATAGTCCTTGTTCTAAGTGAATTTGGAACTTCTTTTTCTGTTTGTTTGTCAGTGCTTTGTCTCAGACCTTTTTATTAGGATCCTCCTTGCTTGATTAAATCTTTGATTGTGTAAAGTTTTGTGATTATCAGAAGTTTTTTTACCTCTTTTGAGTTTGCATTTTCTTCAAATTGAGAAGTGTTCCTGATTTCCCTAAGCTAACTTGATCTTGTGGCTCATTCTTTGATATCAGTAGTTTGACCCTCATTAGTTGTAGGTTTTCAAACTTTTGTCTCTTTGATTCCAAAACCTTCTAAGTGTTTTACTTGATTGATTTGAGATCCTTTTCTTTGATTTGGAGGTTGCTTATGTTGCATTAAGCCTAGTTTTTGAGTCTCTTGTTTCTCCTCTTTCAAATTTTTTTGATACTTTGAGTATGTTCTTGAGCTCTTTTGGACTTATTGCAACTTTGAATTTTACTTTCACTACTTGAATTTTGAGGTTCCATTAAGTGATTTTCCTTTACTTTGCATTTTGGATTCTCGTTTGAACAAGTCTTGAAAGCATCTTTGGGTTTGGATTCTTTTAATTATTGAGTGCTTGTTTTCTTCATATTCTTTTAGGTTCTTTGAAAGTGTCATTGAGTTCTTTCATTTAGATTGAAAGCGAAAGAAAACGAAGAATCTATTTTGAGTTTTCACACAATTCGAAAAGAAGAAAACAAAAGCTTTGCATCCTACTTTCATAAGTGGAGTGTTTTGGTACATATTTTAGAGCTTGTCTTTGTTTTGGGATTTCAGGGAAATTAATTTGATAGTTTGGCATTTCGAATGTTCTCCATTTTATAAAGGAAAAGTGAAAGTTGCATACTATTGAGTGTTTATTTATATTAAGAAGAAAAATAACTCTTCTCCTTCCCTCATATATAATTCATTGAAAGAAAAATCTATGCATTTCATTCTTTCTGCATGGTTTTGGATTCAAGACATCACATTATTAGTTTCACCTTCGCACACCCTTTTGAGTAAAGAACAACCATTAAAAATCAACCAACTCACTTAATAAAATCAATTAGACATTTTTTGTTTTATAGCACACAAACAATAGTATATGTATAGAGCCTTTGGATTAGGGTGAAGTGAGTAAACTATCCAAGGCTATTAAATGAGATTGTAGAATACGAGAGAGAGTAAAAATATAATAGTATCAATTAGCATTAGTTGGAAAATCTCCTCTAATATAGGACTCAAACACAAGGTCAAGTGAAGTGATTGGTTGAGATTTCCCCTCTTTTGTTCACCTAGTGGGACTATTACAAGTTTGGGGATTTGAAGAGTGGCAAGTCCTCGAGGTGACGCCACTTCTTCTTAGTTTTTGGGTCACAGATTTTATGTCCGGTATTCCCAGTCCCATTTGCTAGTCTTGACTGTCAACTGTACTCCCTTGGTCATTCGTTGTGAAATGGTAAACATGGTAACCTCTCCTAGGATTCCACATAGGTGACTACAAGGGCGGTTCCTTCTGCAAAGAAGGTTCCTTGTGGTAACTATAACAAACGTTCGGTCTAAGCTTCACTTGCACCTCGGGGAATGGTTGTGTGAGGATTATCATAATTGTTGCTCATATCTTCATTGACGATTTGATATCCTGTCTTCGAAAGATCCTTTCATCTACTATTTGCTTGGTTGGTTACCTTTAGATATCTTATGGGTGTATTCTTTCAAGATTCGTAGTTGGCCTTAGGGATCATTATTTTTGTTATACTTTCACCATGATCGACCAAGGTCTCCGTAGATCTCACATAATGCAAGGGTTGGATCCTGAAGAACACGATCTTCCACACAACCCTTCCAATGAAGGAACTCTTAATGAAGAAATCGGTTCTGAAGCTGGGAGCATAGCTCCCCCAAGTGACCAGCTCGAAGGGGAAGTCGAAACCATTGAGGAAGGCTCTGTCCCTCTCGCAAATCCTCCTCTTACTAGTCCTTATAACCCACTAATTGTTCAACTTCCAACCACAAGGTTTATTGATTATTTTTCTTCTTATTGCTTACCACCTGATATGTACAATAGGCAATCTTTGGACATGGACCCAACACCACTCGAATATACAGATGGAGTGGTGATACCTCCACTTGACCCTGAGATAGCTTCTCTAGCACAAATCACTACTACAAACACTTCTCCTTTGTGGGGAACATCGTTGACCCATGTTACCCCGTCATAATAGCACATGAACACAACTTCTATTCCCACATCTCTAGCTGCACATATGTATACACCAAGCGCTTTACTTGGATGTTCTATACCATTTCCCTTTAGTCAAGTGGCTAGCAGTGCTGCTGCTTTGGGCCCTATGACAAGTAGTTTGTTTTTCCCCCTTCCGGTCAAGTAGGTAATATAATGACAGTCACATCAATTGCTCATCCTACACAAACTATTCAAATGGGAAGTACTTCCATACCTCTCACTGGGGGGAAAGTTACAACTAGGGGGAAACCCTCAACTTCAGGGCAATCTTCAACATGAGGGAAACAACCACCTTAGGGGAAACAACCACCTTGGGGAAAACAACCAGTTGGGGGGTAACAACTAGCTTGGGCACAACAACTAGTTGGGGGGAGACAACCAGTTTGGGGACAACAACCAACTAGGGGGAAACAACCAGCTTGGGGGAAACAACTAGCTGGGGGGAAACCTTCAACCGCGGGGAAACAACCATCTTGGGGGAAACAACTAGTTTGGGGGAAACAACCAGTTTGGAGTCAATAACTAGTTTGCGGAAAATCCCTTGCTGGAAGCCAACCTCAAACCTGGGGGTAGATCATTCTGACATGCCCTACATGCATTTATATTGTCCTATCGTATCCAAGAGTTGCAAACACTCCATGGGGTCAACCTAATTTGACAAGAATCCCTCCGCAAGAATATTTTCCCACTCAACCTACGAACCCCATGTTTCCTACTCCCCAATCCTCTCAACAATAATATATGGGAGGATCGTCAGGTTTTACAATGCCATCACAACCTGTATATGGTCCTACTGGTACTCTAATGCCACATCTGTACTACCGATATTCGCAACCAAACCGACAACTTCCCTTTTTGGCTACATTAGATCTACCTCATTTGTCGTGTTTGACTATAATGATCCCATACAACATGCCCCGTTATGGCCACCAATTCCTACCAAACTACCTTATGATATCCCAAAGTTCAAGATGAAGCTTAGAGAAGATCCTAACAAGCATGTAATGACCTTCCATCTTTGGTGTTCTTCTAACTCTTTAATGGACGATTCCATTCGATTAAGCCTTTTCTAGAGAACGATCACAGGTTTGGCAACAAAATCATATATCAAGCTGTCACAAAACTCCTTTGTTGACTTTAATTCCCTTGCTATGGATTTTTTGACCCATCTCCAACTGCCAATCCAGTATGAGAACGGTACCAAGATTTTGACCTTGCTTAGGCAATCCACCTTCACCCATATATTTGATCATATTCATGAATGGAGGTAGTGACGACGGTTGATTAAAGCCACAATTCCAGACCAACTCCTAGAAGATTGGTTTACTAAGTCACTCTTTCCACCCATTTCTAGAGATGTCGCCATGGGAGATGTTGTTACTGAGGAACAAGCAATCAACTGTTCTCAATATTTGGACTTGGTATATTCCCAATTTGACACACTTTATGAATTGATTCCTCATGCTCCTTGCCTGTCAAACGATCCTTCGAGACTGGCCCCAGAATCCCATGTTGATGGCATGGTAGTTTCCATAAAACTAAAGTCTATAACCCAATGGACTGGGCAACAAGGTTGTCTAGCCTCCACCCGAGCCTCATCCTAGACTGGTACAAATACCAAATTTTCTCCCTCTCTTGAACAAACCAGATCCGAGGTGAATGTGGTTCAATCCACTTCATCTAAAAAGCCAGGAAGTAAGAAGAAAAATAAGGGCAAATCCAAGAAATCTTCTAACTACCAAAAGAGTATGAAACCTCAAATGATTGTTGACACAAAACCGAAAAGAAAGGCAAAATTTCTCTGCCTAATTTACACGACTAACCATTACACAAAGGACTGCCCTTATCGTGAGGAAGTCACATGTTGGTCCTAAGGTATGCACCTGAATGCTAAAGGGAAAAGCTAGGCCACCTATCAGTTTGGGATGATTATTCCTTAATACATTGGTTTTGTTGGTAAGCTTAAGGACAGGTTTTCAAAGATGGTGCTCTGGTAGGGCAGGAAACACATTGTAAAAGTAGGTTCTCCTTTGCTAATGGTATGGGTATTAAATGACAATTGAGGGTATGAAAAGAGACACACAGACAACAACAACAAGCAATGTAATGAACCACTTGTTGCGCAAAAACTAAGACTTAAGATAACATCTCAAGACCTAGACAAATATCTAGATGCAAATCATTCAAAAGGTTGCAAAATAGTGGATCTTTTACTGAACAATAGTTGTATAACAGGTTGCATAACCAACAAAAGATAAACTAAAACAATAGCTGAAATAATAAGGAAATGTACATTGCACACATCACAAAATCTGCATTCAAGATAAGAATCAACACATAAAGATTTGAGTAAGAAACACAAATGTCATCAACATATATTCACTAGGTAGAAAACTTTACAGTTAACTAAGCAAGTCCAATTCTTATGTTGCTTCTACTTTCCTTCTGAAAACTCCCAACCCCTAAAACATACAAAGACTGCATATTTAACATAGTTGCAAAGGTTCTCCTCCATCTGGGATTGAGACCTAACTCTAGATAACTAATTGTAGAACAAATCATTAACTCAACTAAAACATTGCATGGAGTACGACAATGTGCGCTTCACACTGGACTTAATAAAAAAGTGTGGTTCTTATCACACACATAAGACCACATATTAATTCAACCTAAAGAATTATGGAACTGAACAACTGAAACTGCTATTGTCTTTGAGACTGAACTGATGCATGCGCTAGATGAACTGTAATTGGCAGAAAAATTAGGAGTGACAGAACAGGGTTCCATGTTGAGTAATGGAATGCCTACGATCTATATGAGGCCTCTGGAGGATAACTGGTTGTTCGTGCATATATTTTCATTATATGCTCAACGAAGAGGTAGTCTTCTGAAGTGTTCCAGAACCAACGATCCTCGACCTGGGATGTTCTCCATGCTCTCTGTCTGTAACAGATATTTTGGCGGCTAAGCGCATTCCATTTTGACCTGTCAGCTGCCATCTGTGCCTGGACAACTTCACTCTTGTCGGCCAATCATTCATTGGGGAAGACGTGACTGGTTGCGAGCAGGAGGACGTGGAGGCAATAGACCAATAGGCGATGACATGAGCGGATTTGTATTACGTGGAGGTGAGTGGAGGTGACGTGGTGACCTGACGTCATATAAGCATGTGATTGCGGAAGTTGTCGAGGGTGGTTTGGGTCCACACTGCTCTGACCCCCACAATCCCCCACAAGCTGCCACGTACCCTTCCAACAATACCATGGTTTCAATTGCGGGACCGCTCTGGAAAATTAACGTTCGAGCAGTTTACGTCCCCGCAATGAAGTGTGGTTGTCGATCGCATTGCAATCTATGATCTGGGTAACCCTGCTATTTTAGTGCCCCTGCTAAAGTTTCTATCTGTCTACCATATTAGAACCTCCCTAGCCATACTTAGCGATGGCACAAATTTTTTAGAGATCGAGAGATTTTGAACGTGGAGCATGAATATCTCCCGAAGTGACTTTCTCTTGAAGTGACATGGAAGTCTCCCATCACTTCGGCACTTGGGAGCTTCGACACTTCGACACTTCGGGGCTCTGTGCTTTCTCTAGATTGGAATATTTCGAAGAACAAACTTGCGAAGTGATGTGGTTTCCTGATGTCATATGATGTCACAACTGCTGATGTGTAACATAAGGTGAGTGACACATGTCACTAAAAAATGAGCGGATGATGGGACCCAAATGACTAGAAATGAGTGCCATGTGTCAAGGCCATATGGAAGCCATGTGTCTCCATGGCTGAGCACCATGAGTCGTGACGAATGAGTGCTACGTGCTTCGGCACTTCGGGCTTCGAGAGTTTTGGATTGTGAACATGAAGTTCTCCTAGAGTAGTACGAGCCTGGAGTGATGTGGCAGTCTCTCGTTACTTCGACACTTCAGAGTTCGGGAGCTTCTGAATGTTGTGCTTGGAAATCTGTCAGAGGACGATCTATTGAATCTGACGTGGCAGCCAGATGTCATGTTGCTGACGTGTCATGGAAAGAAAGGTGACACGTGTCATGTGGAAATGGGTGAATGACGCAACCAAATGACCTGGAATGAGTGCCATGTGTCTCAACAGATTAGCGCCATGTGTCTCCGACTCTTCGGGGTTCGGAAGCTTCTGAGTGCAAAGTGTATATAACTCCCGGAGTTCCAAACTCGTGAAGTGATTAGCATGTGCTTATCACTAATTAAACCTGGATTAATCCATTTTTATCATCTAAATATTTTAGGACTTCGGGGCTCCAGGTTCGGGGAACTATGCTTGGAAATCTCCCGGAGTAGTACAAACTTGGTTGACGTGGAAGACTCTCAGGAATTATGTCTGGTCTTTAATCCTTGTGTGACTTCGAAGCTCTAAATGCACGAAAAACGTCAATATGGGTGGCATGTTGGATCTTCACCATTGCAATTTTAATCTATCTGATCCTATCATCTGAGCCCGAAATGGATTGTTCTGAATGTTGCATTTGCTCAGGGTTTTTCCCTATGCATACAACACACTCGAATGACCTATTGTAAGCTCAATTAAAGGCAAACAAGACGACATGTAATTCGAACCAAATCACAATATGTGTTTATCCTTCAAGAAAAACAGAAAAACTCTACGCAAAGAATCAGTCAAGCAAGACAACAAAGAAAACCAAGTTATTGAACAGATGGGAAACCGACTTTATCAACCAGAAGAGGAAAAATTTGACGAAGGCATAGGGAAATGAGAGAGGAGAGGCAGGGGTGCAGACCTAGGTTACAACATTGGCTCCAACTGGGGATAGCTCGTCCCTGTGAAGTGCCGAGAACTGTAGATCGATGCCTTAGGATTAAACAACTGCTCTTACCTTTCATTTCTTACCTCTGTTTTGTCTGCCAGCCCTGTGTTATCTGCTACTATCCTTCAACCATGCATCTTATTGAACTAAAAACTGCAACTACACCCTAGTTCCTTTGTTGGGTTATGGAGTCTTTATTCACACACAACTAAGTAATCAAATACAAAATAAAAGGAAATTATCTATGGTACAGGATGGATTTCCCCTCATCCATTCACTGGACCTCCAAATATCTCCGCATCATCCAAATTGTGTAAGATAAACATATTATTTCCCAGAGCTTCAACCACCTTAAAAGGGCCAAACCAGAGGTTATTGAATTTACCGTGCTTGGACTTATCATCCCTTCTTGCATCCCACCTTAATACCAGTTCACCTTTTTGAAATATATCCTTTTTTGTTTTCTTGTTAAATATTGACTTGATCTTGTTCTGATATGCTTCTGTCCTCTGCTCCAATGCTTCTCTTCTTTGTTGAAATTCTATAATATGGAAGATTCTCCTTTGGATGTCATTTGGCTCTTCAATCTCTTCCTGTTAGAATTTTAGGACTGGTATACCATGCTGAGTGGGAAAAACAACGTCTATGCCATAAAAAATATGGAATGGTGAGGTTCCCAAAGACTTCTTGGTGCTGATTCTATCATCCCATAAAGCATACTTGAGTTTAGAGTCCCATGATTTCTTGTTTTCAGTCAACAACTTCTTAATTATCCTAATGAGAGTCTTGTTTGATGACTCTGCTAGACCATTTCCCTGAGGATAATAGGGTGTGGAATGTGTCAAGGAAATGTTATGACTACCACATAAGTCAATCATGGCTTTGGACTTGAATTCTTGGGCATTGTCTGTTACAAGCTTAATGGGGCAACAAAATCTGGAAAAAATATTGGTTTCCAGGAAGTTCATGATCACCTTGTCAGTGGCATTCCTAGTGGGCACAACCTCAATCCATTTGGTGAAGTAGTCAGTGGCAGTGAGGATCCACTTGTGTTTTCCACTGGAGGGTGGATTTATCTCTCCTATGAAGTCTGAACCCCATTGCTGAAATGAACTACTGGTAGTGATAGGTTTTAGGGGTAGTGATAGTAACTTCTATTTTCCTGCAAATATTTGGCATTCATTGCAGGCTCTAACAGTGGCAAACACATCAGAGAAAAGGGCGGGCCAATAATATCCTGCCCTTAGGATCTTGAGAGCTGTGGCCTTCCAATGTTGGTGTCCTCCACATACTCCTTTATGCATTTCCGATGAGACTTGTTTGGCTTCATTTTCATCAAGGCATTTTAACAGAATGCCAACAGGATCCCTCCAATACAATCTCTGGTTTGAAATGCATAATTTTATAGCTTTCAATTTGAGAGACCAGGCCTTTTTCTTTTTCACATATGGTGGACATTCTAAATGTTGTAGAAAATATATGATGTTTTTATACCAAGGTGAAGAGGAGTAGTTTTCAAATACTTGTAAGTTGTCTTGTCCAAGATGTCTGATGGGTGCATCTAATTGGGCGAAAATTTGATGCAATTCTAGCACCTTACAATTTGATTCTAATAGCAATTTGGCCAGTCCTTTCCCCTTGATCAGCTTGGTGGGATTTATGTGCAGGTCATACTCCAATAGTTTGACAATCCATTTTCCTCTTTTTCCCTCACTGTCTGGCTGGACCAAAATCTCTTTGACACCTGCTGCTAGGAACAAAGGTTGTTATGCTAGACTGTAGCACATAAACCCTGAAGACTTTCAGTGCTTTGACTAATGCATAAGCCTACTTCTCTAATATATCATACTTCAACTCATCATCTTGGAGGGATCTGCTGAAAAAGTCTATTGGCTACTCATTCCCTTCTTCATTTTTCTGCAGCAGTACAACATCAAAGGTTTCCTCTGAAGCAAAGGAGAAGATGAAGAAATCTTTGGTATAGTCAGGGCTGGCTAACACAGGGGATTCAACTAAAGCTTGCTTGATTGTCTAGAAAGCTGATTTTTCCTCCAAGGACCATTTTATCACATCATATTTCTTCAACATGTTAGTAATAGGCTTCATAATTTCAACAAAATTTAGCATAAAACGCCTGAGGAAGTTTATCTTACCAATGAAATACTAGACAACATTTTTATTTCTGGGGATCTCAATCTCTTGAATGGCACAAACCCTCTTTGGACCAATTTTTATACCTCCCGCTGATATGATGTGGCCCAGGAGATTTCCTTTTGGCATGGAAAAGTGAGACTTCCTAGGATTAAGAGATATTCCATATCTCCTGCATTTCTTGAAAACCTGCTCCAAATGCTGCAAATGTTCCTCATCAAACTTGGAGAAAATGGTTGTGTCATCCAAGTAAATGACCATAAATCTGTCTTTTTCCCCCACAAAAGCTATGTCCATGGCCCTTTGAAAAGTGGCCCCTACGTTCATCAGCCCAAAGGGCATCTTGTCATACATGAATGTTCCCCATGGGGTGGTGAATGTTGTTTTTTCTTTATCCTCTTCACACATTGCTATCTGGTTATAACCAGAGTATCCATCTAACAAAGAAATATTTTGTGCACCTACCACCCTCTGTAAAATATGATCCATCTTGGGGAGTGGGTAATTGTCCTTCAGAGAACACTTGTTGAGATTTCTGAAATCAACACACAAGCGTATCTCCCCATTTTTCTTCCTTACAGGTACTAGGTTGGCCACCCAGTTTGAGTATCTCAATGGTACAATAATCTCGGCATCCAACATTCTTTTCAACTCCTTCTCAATTATGGACATTAACATGGGATTACATTGATGAATCTTTTGTCTGAATGGCTTGGAGCCAACCTTTAGAGGGATCTTGTGCTAGATGATGTCAATTTCAAATGTCTTCAAATCTTCATAGGACCATGCAAAAATATCAACAATTTTTTTTATGAGATTGACATACATGTCCTTTTGTTGTGCAACTATTGCTTTGGACAACTTGATGATCTTTGGATTCTCAACAGTCCCAATATTGCAATCTGTTATCTCTTCTTCTTGATTCTTAATGGCAACCCCTTTGTAAACATCATTACTGTCACAACCTTTCCAATGGAACTAGTCCTCTTGGAATGTGATTGGTTTTCAGCTCCACAATATCATGACCAACCACCATCTTCAACAGATGAGATGCTTGTTGTTCTTCTAATTCCTTATTTTCACCTTCTCAACTTTCTCAATCAATTGATATATTGGAGAATTCATCAATGGTGTGTAGAAATCTCTGCAGCTCCAGATCATCACTAAATACTTGCCAGTGCTTTATGTTGTCTGGTATGGCAGTTCTATGTCTAATTTCCACATGATATTTAATATTTGGGCCAATGGGAGGCTTGAAAGTGCTGACAGCTAAGGCCAGAGAATCTTCCTTCTGATTCTGTTCTCTGGGAATGAAAGAAATGTTAAATGCTAGAAATAAATTATCGATCAGATCCCATACCTCATTTCTGTATTGCTTGAGCCCCTGTTGCTTAGCCCGATAAATGTTGCTTACTTGATTGATGATTAACCTAGAATCACCAAAAACTGCTATGCAATCAATGGCCATGTCTTTGGCATCCCTCAGTCCCAACACCAAAGCTTCATATTCAGCTATGTTATTAGTAGTCTCAAACTCCAGCTTATAAGAGAGGGTTATTACTTCTTCTGAAGGGGAAATGAGGAGTATACCTGCACCTGATCCTTCCCCTGATGAAGAGACATTGAAATACATCTTCCATACTTTGTTTTTCTGACTTGTCAGTGGCTAATATTTGCATTGGCTAACTAATATTTCAGGTTCATCATCATTTAAATGAAATATAGATGATCCAATCTCATCCTCAACAACGTAAATTGGGTGATTTCTTCGATTCTGATGGTCACTGACAATGTAGGCTAACCTTACCTCTCTGTATAGCCTCCTATGATCTCCTCCAAACACAGGGATGGAGGCATAAGTGAGGTCCATTTGCAATGATCCTCCAACCTTCTTAGCCCAGGTTTTGGATAAGAGCATACCAAAATTTGGGGGAATGCTAGCCACCACAATGTCCATCACTACACTCTTCATGGGTAACTGTGCTAAAGAAAACACCATATTCTTTATCAGTTAGAGACATTTTACTTTCTTAGAATCAAAGGAGTATAGGTCTTAGTAAGGTTTGGTGATCTCCAGACCTAGCTCTTCCATAACAACTTTGAACATGACACTGTGATAGGCTCCGACGTCCATAAGATAGTTGTGCAGGATATTATCATGGACATTCAAAGATATATAGAATGAAGGAGAAGCATCAGAGCCATCCTCAATCTGTGTACCCACAGTAATGGCTGGGTTCTCATCCTGCAAACTTATTACATCAGACGATACACCAGGAGAAGTTGGCTACATAAATTTCATGATAGACTTTTTGAAAGGTTCATTCTTCATCAATTCTGTCAAAGGCACATGGATCTTGATCTTGCTCAACTCATGTTATGGGATGAAAGAGGCTGGTGGCCTATCAACTTCCTTTATTTCAGGGATCATATGTTTAGATGAGGGGGGTGACTGAGCTTTAGATGACATACCTTTACTTGGATTTGGCTTGGGAGGAACTTCAGCTTGTTTGTTTTGATCGGAGGTAGTGGCTTTGGGAGCCCTTGCTATCGTCCTCAAATCATATTTCTTCTTGGGTTGGCCTTGAATATCTCCCTCTTCTCCTATCTGATTATCAAACTGATTTGACAGTTGTGCTACCTCATATTCTTGCTGTGTTAAATGGATGTTATAATAATATATTTCAATGAAAAGCACAGCAATGTCATCCACATCATCATTGTCTGCATCCATCTCCTCAATCTAATTGTTTTGGAAAGGAGGCACTACACTTTGATCATCAACATTTGTCCTTTCTCTCTGCATTATTTGAGGGGCATCATTAGGCCTTGTGAACTAATTTTGATTTCTATTACCAGCCCCTTGAAAATATTTGTTTGGATGTTTAGATTCCCACCTCAGCTTAACAATTTCAGAAGTCAGATCCTTCAAAGTTTTGGTCATTTCATTAAGTTTTGGATCAAACTTGGCTAAGTTAGAGGAGGTAGGGGAATCCTCTCTTTGTTTTTTCTTATCTTTATCAGATCTGATCTTTAATATGTCTGATGCCAAAATATTAGATTCAACCTCAATGGCTACTTCCTGCATGGACATCAGTGTGGTTGATCTTCTCTCTCTTAGGAGGAGAGAAAAATCTGCATCAAATGCATTGGCATAAGTGATATTGGCATAGGATTTAGTTGGTTTGATCTCATCTGGGATTCTACCATACATCTTATTGAATATCTTGGTGAAATCTGAAATAGATTCACCATTCTTTCTCTTTAGGGACCCAAACTCAATGATGTAGTAGAGGTAATCTCTCCTATCTCCCCATTTCTTTATGAAAGTTTCATCCAACACCTCAATATCTGCAATGGAGGCTGGAGGAATACCCCTGAACCACTTTCTGACTTCCCCATCTAGGCTCTATACAAACAATCTCATCCATACATATGCATAATCAATGTTAAAATTATCTGTAAAGTTGTAAAAGGCTACCAGATGTTCCTCAACAGTTACATCGCCTTCCCCATTATATCTTGGTAAATATTTCATGTAATCTGTGGCTGGGAATACATGTAAGCCTACATGAATAACTAGGGGTGCATATCTGGCAACAATTATGCCATCCATCCTATTAACTACCATGGCTTGAATAATAGGAATATGAAGATTTATGGGAGATATAGGGGTGGATGCAGGACTAGATGATGAGGTAGAATCAGGAGTTGGAGATGTCTGAGCTTCTTTAGAATTATGATTCTCAGGGATAGAAAATCCAAACTTCTTGTGATTATTATTAGACGTAGGCTCTTCGTGCACAACTTTTACCTTGAGGGGGAAAGTATATGTTGGTTGTGGAAAAAATACATACTAATGGCATAAAATTATCGATGAACTTTTTTTGTCGATAGTATAGAAAATTCATCGCAAGATTATTTACATTCGTATCTCTTACGACAATATTAAATGATGCT
>JZKD02S1673517.1:123993-140986 GCA_000966675.3 Picea glauca | reverse complement strand
CAAGAGACACAACATTTATCCTGGGAAACCCTCTAGGGGAAGAAAACCCAACAAAAACTTCCTTATCATAAATTACCAATACAATGTCAAGAGATAACTCAAACCAATACAGAAATTCCTCTCCAAAAGATGTGCCACTCTTCTCCCTCTCTCCAACTGGTAAGTCGCAACTTGCCTCTCAGAAATGAGCAAGTGTGTTGTGTGTCAAAGTGAGGCACTAGCCTCTCTATATATACAAGTCTGGCACATGTGAAGTGTCTCTTCACTAGCAGGGCCGACTTCTCAATCTGGGTGGGTAAACCCACCTTTATTATATTTCTGGGTCTCAATAATAATTGATGGGGCCGACTTCTTATTATGCCTATTATAATTGTCTATTGACCAATCCGCAAAAGGGGATTTTGTCCTAATACAATAACCGACATGATCAATCCACAATGGGGATTGATCCTATGAATAATATAACAATAATAATAAGAATACTCTTTGCAGTTACATTATTTCAACAGATAAAGAGTATGGGGGACTAAACTCCACTAGTTAGGAAAGAGGGCTAAAAGTTAAGGATAATGGACTAAGCTAGGGAGCTTAAGCCAAAAAGGAATATTATATTAATATTCCTTAAAGTATAAAGCATGGATAATTATTTTATCCTAAGTTCTAAGAATGGGGACAAGTGGGAAAAAGTGGTTCTCAACATGACAAGTGTCAAGTTGGGAACATGCATACATATAGTTTGGACTCGGTTCATTTTCCCAATCATTCCATCATCATTCACTCACTCATTCAACTGTCCTTCGTACCATCATGTACCTGTATCTATACCTAGTTAGCTCGGGATATGGACTGAAGAAACAGGTTACCAGGCCCGTGGGATACTGAAGAGGTGGGTTGTCAGGCCCGTGAGAAATTCTATCTAGGTGAGAGAATTGTTGGGAATTGATTTCCCGAGGGTGCCAAACTGCAGATACAGGGCTCTGAGACTTCCTTTCTGGCCTATTGTTGAAGCCCAGAAAGGAAGTGGGGTAGCCGAAGGACTATTGAGTAGAGAAGGGGCACACTTCCTGGGGTGGGACAAGCATGTGGGGAATGAAGGTTTGTAGGGTGTTAGTTTGAGTTGGCACCTGTGATGGAGTTTTTACTGTTGTCTGAGATACATCAACCTGGTTAGGAATCCATTTACCCGGGTGGAGTTTAGTCCCAGCTCAAGGATGACCCACTACTGAGAGTGATGAGCAACGTGGTCTAAGGCTGGGAGGTTCGTGGAAGGTTTGCACACAGTTGGTGATATTTTTACCAAGATAAGTGACAATTGTGTGTTAAATTACATGCTGCATTATTATTTATGCGTTTACTTTTATGGGTTTTTCTTGTGTGTGTTGCATGTGTATTTTTATTATTATTCTGCATGAATATGTGCATTTTCAGAATGTATTTCTCTGTTTTAAGTTTTATATATAAATTTCTGCAAGAGTTTCTATGTGTATATGCTTTAATTTTGTATATAGTTCAAATTTTTTTATGTGGTATAGCCCATTTGGATGCCGGGGATGTTACACTTGCACAAAATGGGGAAAATTCCAAGCTTCACACACACACACACACACACACACACACACACACACACACATGTATATATATACTCATGCAATTTATTTAATTAAATTCTTTTCTAAACTTTATATTTCTTGGAAATAAAATCCTCCATGATAAAACTATGTTTTTACTAGGAATTACCATTCTCCTATTTTTATGCAATTCTTTGTTATTTTCATGGAATAGTTACCATCCTCAAATCTTTCCCTTTTGGACATAAATCTACTGTATAAATCTTGGTAAAAATTCATTTCTTACCAAATAATCATTAACTTAATTAATCACAATGCATTTGATTCTTAATTTCTTTTTATTTCAAATTAGGAATTGAATTTTATTTCTCCTTCTTTCTTATCATTTATTTTAAAATACTTTGCCTCTCTTCAATATTTGACTTATCATTTCTATCTAATTATGAAGCCTAGCATATTTTCCAAGCCAACAGAATGGCCAAGGCCAGTTGACCAATCTTCAAGTTTATATCAACAATTGCATTCCCTATTACCGAGTTGTTATGTGAAGGCTTTAGTGGCTTAGTATTTTACTAATAAAGTAGGGATTTGTTCACATAGATTACTATAAGTGACCAACCAACACTCTATTCGTACTTTGAGTGACAAACAATTACCAACAACTTCCCTTTCCAAACAGAGACAAGTAGAAAGCCAACAATAGAATATGTTTTTCCAAACCTTATTTCATATTTCACAGTTAGCTAAACAAATAGAGTGACAATTCCACCATTTGAATAAAATAACAAATTCAACAAATAACTAACACATGCATTTCATAATGTTAAATAAACTTGGCATGGCTATACAAGACATATAAACACTTATCTGAAATTTAGAAATTGTTGGCAACTACTGAAGGATCTGCCACTTTCCACCCAACCATGGGCACAAGTGCACCAATTATCTCTACAACTGGACACACACTAGCTAGAGTATGATTCCATGAGGGGAAATTATTTTAATCGACATATGAGAAAAAATGAAGGCCACTCTCCTTCACCTACTTGAACTCAACAAGCCAAGTCTTCAATCCACCAAGCAAGGGGGATGCTCTTGCCACAAAGGGCTTCACCAGATGTCGTACATAGCACAAGGGAGGCCTTTCACTGTCCAACAGTCCCTCAATGACCTCCCCTCTTAGTTCATTCATGATTGCTCAACCAATCACTAAAATTTTGTAACCTTGTTTATCAACCTGATTTGAAGACAACTGTGATTGGTCCTTGCACCCAGAAAACATATTTCTTCACTTCCCTATGCTTTCTCAAAACCAGAAGAGTTTCTCACACTCTTCTCCACTCAAATTTTGGTCCCTAGACTCAATTGTGTGTGTCCTCTCTCCTCTGCCCACAATTTCACTCTTTTTCTTGCCTTCTAGAACAAGATTTCATGGGTCAAATTCCCCAATTCATGGGTCAGATCAAAAACTTCTAGATGGGTACTATGGCCATTCTCTTATTGATTTTTGAGGAGGACCACCCAACCACCAACTTGATTGGTAAATAATTTTTTCTAGGGTAGAGGACAGTTCTAGTTTTGAACATTTTTAATTTAGTAGAGTACTACCTGCTAGGGGTCATCTCAACCAGTCATGGTTCCCCTCACCATTCCTTCTCATGACATCATAATATGCATAGGTAACACCTTCGACAATTATTCAATAGTTTTCATTTTATTTACTAATAGAAATATTCACGATACCTTCTTTAGAAAAGGTTCAACATTTCCCAAAATCCACACATAACAGATATGTCCATAGTTTTCTAGCAGTAATGATCTGGGATCTTTTCATTGAAGTGACTTATAAAGAATTGTATTAAATGAGCATAAATTAAAGTGCACCATAAAGAAGGAAAATCTCAATAATGAAGAGACATAAACATCAAATCTGAATACAAAATCTTGATAACAAAGTTCGTCCCTGGTGGACTACGTCTCTGGGTCCTACTCTCAAATGGGTAGGCCTTTTTATTAACTGAGAAAAATAATTTGGCAAAATACATAAGTATACCTCATTCTGGAACTAAGTTGTAGAAGCTTTGCTCAGATCAGAAAATAGACAGCACCATTGAATTTGTGGCGTCGAATTACCCAAAAATGATTGTCTCCACGCCTCAATTCGGCTCTGGCACCCAGGCCCTTGAGAATTCTCATCTCGGTTTCCATGCCTGCACCCTGCAATTAATGCACTATACTTTGTCTCAAAAATCATGCCCGACAATACCGTCAAGCACCCTCCTCCCATCTGTGGGTAAACTTCAACATTTAAATTAAATGCTGGGTGGATTGACCAACGGATCCCATTGGCCTAACGGTTGGCAGAGGCTATTATAAGGCATTTGGATAGGGGGAGGTCTCGGGGTCAAGCCCGCGGGCCTCCCCTTCTGGGATTACAATTATAACAATATATATGAGTTTGGAACCGTCACCAAGTTTGGAGTTGTTGTTTAGATTTTTTGGAGTTGTAGTTTGGCCAACAAATTTGGCGGGACTCCGCCAGATTTGGTGGGCCCTTTTTTATTTTTGAAAATCTGGTTTCAGGCCATCATTAGGCATTTGCCCACTGCCACATGGAAACCAACCATTGGCCCACACCATCCACTTGCACAGTCACCTTGCCACATCATCCTTCCATGTCCCGTACGGTCTGCCACGTGGCACTTCCTCATTGGTCCACATGTTGACTTGAAAATGCCGAAAATGAGTGACATGTGGCAACCTTTGGTGTTGCCCCGTCACCATGCTGACATCATGCTGACACATGTCACCCTCTACATGTGACACGTATACTGTACGGAGGCTAACGTCATATGTACTAATGTTGACATTAGCAATACAGACACTGACTCATCCTTGCTTACTGGGCTAGGTTGACCACAACTTTGACTGTGTATATCTTTTGATCTGTAACTTTGTTTGACGATACGTTTATGCCGTTGGAAATCTTGTGACGCGCTCTTCATGATGATGCCAATTTCACTAAGTTTTGAGGAATCTGAATATTTTCCCTTTCTCTGTCTGCTGAGGCCATTCTGAGCTTCCTGAGTTGCTTCTGCGAATTCTAAGTTGTCCTTAGACTTCTCTAGATCCTTTTTGGATCACGCCTTCCCACTAAGAGATTTTTGGACCACCAAAAGCTTTCATCAATCGACAGATAAGTGAGGGAAGAGTTCCCTCAGCTTGTCCTTCTCAATCCACTTTGCCTTGCTTGGATGTGTTCCCTTTAAGCCTACTCGAAGTTAATCAACATCACCCCTGCATGGAGTCCTTGTCCTTCTGTCCAGGACGATATCATCCTTTAACTCATCCAAGTACTCAGAAGCAAACTCATCAATTGAAGGTATTGAAACTTCCTCTCCCTGATCCATGATCATGGGAGGCTCAAAAAGGTTCTCCACATTTACAATTGAGTAGATATGCATGTAAGGTGGAAGATCTAGACGAAAAGCATTGGTACCACTTTTCTCCAAAATAGTGAAGGGTCCATAACATATGGGCTTGAGTTTCTTACCTTCACCCTTCAATATTTCCTTGTTGATGTGAATCCATACCTGGTCTCCAACCTGGAACTGATGATCAACCATGTGTTTTTCATGCCGAGCTTTATATTGTTCTTGAATTTCCTCCAACTGTTCCTTGACTGCTTGATGTACTTGTTGGATCCTTTGAATGAACTTGCAGGCTCTGTCTTCATTTCTTTCTTCATTTGAATTGACATCCCTCCCATACATCAAGTGCAAAGGAACCTTAGGTAAATACCCAAAACATGTCTCAAAAGGCTAACATTGAGTGGAGGAATGTAAGGCTCGGTTGTATGCATGTTGTACATAGGGTATCTGTTCATCCCATAACTTGGGATGCTTACTGCAGTAGCCTCGAAGCAAAAATACCACTATTCGGTTAACAACCTCTGTCTGTCCATCGATCTGTGGATGGAAAGCAATGCTCCTCTTCAACTTGGTGTTACAGAGAAATCCCCTTGCGGACAAGTGGATTCTCCCTTGGATACTAGACCCCTATGACCAAGACAAAAAAGTGCTATTGTGGACACTGACTTTCCTTTTCATGAAGCTAAACTATCCAAAGAAGAAGAAGGAAGAAGAGTAAATACCTTTTTACTGACGTTTGTCCTTGCTCGATCCATGTTGATCTTGATCTCTGAGTTCTTCAGAAGGTCCTGCAATACAATGAGACATACTTCCTACTCTACCATGATTAGCTTGATAATGGATCTATGAAAGAAACAAGTTCATAAAACATACACAAACTTTAAAGGAAACAGGCCAAGCATAGATTTATATTAATGAAAACAAAGTGAAATGCTTACAACCATGGATGTAGGTGCAACAACTTCACCAAGCTCTCTTTGTCGAGACCCTTGCTCAAATAATCCACACAGAATGTTGATGCTTCAATGATATCTCCCTTATGAGATCATAAGTTTGATGCTTCACAATGTCTCCATATCTACCACTCATGAGATCATAAGTTTGGTATCTCTAAAACTCCATATCTTTTACCATGAGAAGGCCTCCTTATATAGGCTTGGAAAGGCCTAACCAATTAAGAGATTCTTGGGATAAGTTGAGGATTCTTCTTCTTTAGTTATGGATCTTCCCTAAGATCAAGCCTTGACCTCATATCCGATTCCAACCAACTCCAGATATGAAGGGATTCTTCCCTGATTTCTCTCAACAATCCAAAGATTCGCTCAAAAAAGGCCAACGCTCCCTCAGAATGGGGCACAAAGCGTTGGAACGCTTCCCCAAAAGAGGTCACAGAGTGTTGGCACTCCCTAACAGTGTATAGGGGAGCGCTGCCTTCCAAAATTGATTTTTTAGTGTTTTTCTCAGTGGCGAAAGACTTGTACTCTTTGTCAAATGACTTCTCCTCTTCAAAACCAATATTTTGAGGTGTCTTGTAAGTGTTCTTGATAATTTCGTCCGAGACACAACATAGACAAGAAGACAGTATGATATTTGCGACACTTGTGGATGAAATGCGACATTCGGTAATGACGACATTAGGTCATCATTGCAATGAGTAGTTTTGATGTGTAACAGATTGCCCCCCAAAGTGCGAAGTTAGAAGATGAGAATTGATGACTGAAGTACTTTGTAGACTTTTTCAAGCAAGGGTATGGACTTGGAGAACCTGATAGAAGTTGCACACGACCATCAAACAAATATTATGACATGTTTCAAACCCAAGGCAGGCATACCTATGCTTGAGTGATAAAGACTTTCAAGGTATGGATGCCATAAAATACACTATGGATCCATAATTATATTGACAAAAAGGTATAGCCACTGAAGATACAATGTGGATCTATACTCCTATGACCTAAACCGATCGTAGCCACAAAGAATACACAGTGGATCTACGAGACGACAAGACATAGCCATGACCAATACAAAGTGGATCTATGTAACAATATATGTGTCAATGTTCAAAAGAAACTCTGTTGCAACCTGGGAAAAGTACATATAAGAGTGATGACTCAACCCAAGGTCTTCTTACTGATCCTGATGTAGTATGAATCTAACCATGTGAATAGATGTCCTGATGTCAAACATGGCAGAAACCACTTGATTACCAGTCAATGAGGTAAATTGTTAACAAGCGTGAGGGAAATCACCATTAATGTCAATGATTCCCAAGGTACTCTAGTACATTCCAAAGAATGTGAATGGATGAACTGAAGTCGAACATCCATGGAATCATCCGATAAGAGGTCAATGATGTAAACCCACTGTCGAAAGAGAGGAGGCCTGCCATTGAGGCATGCAGGTCCCAAAGTACTAACTGGTTTCTAAGTATAATTCATGGATAATGTGTTAAAGTCGACAGGAATAGACTCGTTGCAGGAAGGCCTTGATGTATACCCCATCAACGACATGAAACTGACACAGAGATGTAATTGGTGGATCAAATGAACATGGACTGACACGGGTATTGAAACATGAATTTGTGATGGTTGACTCTTGAGGAAAATACTTCCCTTGAACACTGAGGCATGACAACATAAAACTTGACATGGACCAAAACTTGATAATGCAGTGGATACTGTGACTTTCGTCGGGTGACCCAGAGGAGTAAGGAAACTCAAAGGATTGGTTTAGTGTAGAGGTTCAGCGAAACAATGCGTGCAAATACAAAGTGTCGTGTTCAAGGGCGACCGTAAGAGTTATTGGTGATGTTTTCAAAAATTGCTTGGCTTGCTTTCTTCAATTTTTTCCCCCATCCAGATAGACGAGTACCTCTTTTTTATTTAACGAGCTCGAGGAGGGTAACGCATGCTCCATATAACTCACCTTCGGTAAGTCCCTCTTCCTTTGTTTAACAAACTAGAAGAAGTAAGAGTTCGGTCCCATATGGGCCCTTCAATGTATGATTGTTTAACGAGTCTAGAGAAGGTAAACTCGGTGGTTTTTCATATTTAGAGAGTCTGAAAATGACTTAAAGACGACACCAGTGTTGTCCTTTTTTGTAATGTTAGTCTCGCGAGGCCGAAAAAGAGATAAATTATCACTCGAAAGACGCCCTTTCAAACCTTTTAATGAGTGGGAAAGGAAGCAAGATCACTCAGCAATATTTTCATGTTTAGGGAGTCTGAAAAAAGCTAAAAGACAACTCCAGGGGGTTCCTTTTTTGCATAACCATGCGAACCCGAAAAAGAGATAAAAGGTTGCTCGGTTACATTCTCATGTTTTTACGAGCGCAAGAAATAACAAAGACTAAGCTCAGTACTCCGCCCCCAGCTTGAAAGCTAGTGGCTTAACTCCAGAATGATCATCAAAGGCTGGAGACATGCCCCCCCAAGCTTCAATTCATTCACCGAATTTGAGGTTGTCACCAATTTCTGTACTAGATGGAGAAAAAGGATAAGGGTGGATGAAATGAAGGTTCAAATACAAGAACGAACGAAAGACTCGACTCGACATCTATGAGATCTGGCGAAAGACTCGACCTAACAGGAGAGGTGACCGTTTCATTTTTTAACGAGCTTGACACAATAAAAGAACTATGCTCAAGGCTCTGGGTTGAATCCCCAGGTTTCTGTTTCATTTTTTAATGAGCTTGTTACATAGAGGAAAAAACATGATCATAACTTTTGTTTCATTTTTTAACGAGCTTGCCACAGAGAAGAGAAACTATGCTCGTGACCTCTGTTTCATTTTTTAACGAGCTTGCCACAGAGAATAAAACTATGCTCATAACCTCTATTTCATTTTTAAACAAGCTTGCCACAGAGAGGAAAACTATGCTCATGGATTCTTCTTGATCATGGCTTCCAAGAGGATAACGCTCTGGAAGGACACCATGTCAAGGGACAAAACTCGGTCATGGCTTCCAAGATATCTTCACTGGATGAAAGAAGAATGATCTGGAAGAAACACATGTCGAGGGCCGCGTCAGGGGTAAGGAGATCGGGCTCCAATAGCCCTATCGAAGAGAACACCATGTCAACTACCGGATCTAAATCATCAGGAGTTGAATTCATGGGAGACAACGCCTCATAATTAACATGTGGCGGGGGCGATACTGTCTGCATATAAGAACCATTTAGGGAGGCAATACAGTCAGGACCGATGAATGAAATTTGATCAATAGTCACAATTATTCCATCGTCAGGGAAAGCTATCACACGAAAAAGAGTGGACACAATGGCTTTCATGGCATAGACATAATCTCGCCCAAGGAGTAAAGCGAAATCCAAAGGGTATTGGGCTACCATGACATCAACAAAGACAGTTTTCCCTCCCAAAGTTACGGGAAACTGAGGAAAGGTCACTAAAGGTTGATTGGTTCTTTTGTTAAAAGTTAACATATTTCATGTAACCGGTGCAAGCTGAGGACAACCCAAAGCTCGCCAAGCAATAGAGGAAAAAATACTGACAGATGCACCTTCATCTATCAACGTCTGAGGAATGTCCCGACCACAAACTAGTACTGTAATTTGGAAAGGAATGTGAGAGGGAAGATGAGGTCCAATTAGTGCACGCCAATAAAAAAGGATGGCCTCATTACTTGGAGGGGGTTTCACGGGAGAAGGAGGAATGCCCCCCAACACAGTAGATTTTGTATCAATGAGAAAAACATGGGAAGTATCAGGTTTACTCTCTATAGGGAGTGTAGGATTGACCAATGATGGGATCAGATCGACCACCTTGGCACTCTTTAGAGGAGGAGTGGGATTGACCGATGATGTAACCAGAGCAACCACTTTGGCACTCTTCAGATGAAGGGTGGGACTGACCGAGGAAGGGACTGGATCAATCACTTTAGCACTCCTCAAAGGAGGAGTGGGATCGACCGATGGTAGAACCAAATCAACCACTTTGGCACTCTTCAGAGGAGGAGTGGGATTGACCGATGAAGTAACCGGAGCAACCACTTTGGCACCCCTCAATGGAGGAGTGGGATCAACCGATGGTGGAACCAGATCGACCATTTTGGTTTCACTCTTTTGATGAAGAGTGGGGCTGATCGATGACATGACTGGATCAAGCACTTGGGTTTCACTTTTCAGATGAAAAGTGGAGCTGATCGATGATGGCACTGGATCAACTACTTGGGTTAGTGGTTAAATCGAGGATGAAACTAGATTGGCCACCTGATCAACCGGACTGACCAGGGATGGAACCGGATTGACCATTCCATCAACTAATTATGGGTTGGGGGAAATATTACGATAACCAGTTGGAAGTTAAAGCTTTTACAAAAGAGAAGAAACCTCGTCCATACGAGGACAAAGGTGAGAATAATGATCACCTTCGCATAACATACAAGGAAATTTGACAGTTGTCTTCTTCTTACCAACCTTAACGCCACTAATTGATGGGGCATCACCAACATGTACATTAGGGGCCGATGATGTGGAGGACCACATTTCTAAGACCTTAGGAATACCAGGGAAATCCCTCAGAAAGTGGTCAACCTTACAAAGACTGCAAGGGAATTTGGGTTTCAGATTCTTCATTTTAATCTTGTTGACCTCATCAACACTCCCAGTATATTAACAACAGCTGGTTGCTTAGATCCAACATCTAATGTAGTTGGAGGATTGGTCCTTTTCGGGTTCTTCTTCATCTTCTCTTTCTGTTTCTTCTTCTTCTGATCAGCGTGGCTACTTGCTTTAGATCTTTCACTAGGCGAAGAAGGAGAAAAGGAAGGAGACTTAATGAGTGAAGAAGGTGAAAAGTCGACATGAGGTTGATGTGTAGGTGGTGTACTGAAATCTGAAGTATTAGGTGCAGCTGAAGAACTGGGAGGATTCGAGATCACCGAAGTGGGGAATAACCAAACCAGTAATCCGATGGTGAGTCCCGAAAGACTCAGTGTGGCAATGTACGAAGGACCAAATTTTCCAAAAGAAGGAAAGATGAAAGGTTCCCCGAGACAAGGGGTTCCTCCATTGGTCCTCCCAAAATTTGATGCCATTAACACTGACTCGACCTGAGGTCCACTAAGTAAAATAGACAACACATGCTATGAATCTAAAAGCAAACAATCAAACAAAACTTCCCACAATGAAACCACTAGTTGGTGATGAAATTCAACATCGCGAGATCAATATAGGAAGGGGAGGGGATAGAGCGGGTGGATCAGTTACGTTGACGACCTGCTTAACGAACTTATGCCTTGGTGCAAGCTTCCATGCAATAAATGTGGATTTACCCTCCAAGGAGCCCAAGTGAGTTTGACCAACGTTTGTTCCAGGTACAGTGAGACTTCCCTTCACCGTCACCTCGTGTAAGAACCTAAAGATTATGGCTACTAAGGTCACCAACTTGCAGTCAACCCCTGGGTGGGTATAGTCGACAGTCCTGTCTGAATGTATGGGCAGGATAACAAGTCCGAAATCCTTCGAGAGAACTGAAGACAAGTGGACCGACAGAACTCCAGAGGACCCCGAACGGATTCGAAATTCATGAAGCACTTAGACTAAATGAAGACAATTGAACCTCAAGAAGAACCCCCAATATATGATCTGACTACTATGAATGGTTGAACCATGGAGGGATAATCTCTGTAACTCTCTCGAACACGACCTCGTGCGTGACCCCTATGTGAGAGGGGGATCCCAGAAAGCCTATGCGACAATTGGATTTGCTCTCCCTATCTCAAGATGATAATGTTTGTTTGACAGCTTTGGAAAGTTATCCTTTCAACCTATTCCAAATCCCTACACCTTAAGCTAACGAAGGTTTGCTAACAGAAAATGTAAAAATGTCTGATGAATTTTAGTTAAGCGCTTGTTTTTAAGGTTGTTGTTTACTCAGAGGTGTATGAGAGTGAAAATTGATGATATCATGACTCAATTCCCAAAACATGCATAAGAAATGATAAGCATTATTTTCTTTCAATGAATGTCTATTTAAGGGAAGGAGAAGGATTTTCCTTTCACTTTCAAACACTAATATGCAATGACCTCATGCAATAGTCCTCAATCAAAAATCCGATACAATGCTAAAATGTTTATATGTGACTGATAATCAGTTTGATGTAAAGTTTCCTATGTTAATCAAACTTCAAGATCTGTGAGATTTAAGCAACCCGGAAGCAAACTTCACATATACAAAAAGACACCCTCGTTGTGATCAAACAAGAAAAAAGAAAACCAAATCTAGACAAGAGGAAATTCTTGGAGAAAAGACCTCAAAGATCAAAATGAAATAATGAAAAGATCTTTGAATTTCCTTACAACAACTTTCAGTGAATTAGATAAGTGAGAAAGCAGATCGACTCCAAATCTCAGTGAAGAAGAGTGACTCAAAGCAAGGAAAATAGATGTCAAAAAGCCAAACAAAAACATCATTAATCCTTAGAAATCAAATAATTGGAGGCTAAACAAGGACACACTAAGATAACATAAACCCTAAGCAGATGAATCAACAAAAAGAAGACTGAGAAAAACTACTCCCAATAAATTTTTGCAGAAAAAAGGGGCAACGCTCTGATGTCAAGGGCACTAGAGAGTTTCAATGCTCTGTGGGAGCCTGCCAGGGAGTGCCAACGCCCTGGTGGTAAAGGCAGGGGAGCGCTGGCCTCTCAGAGCTAAAAATTTTGCCAAAAAAAAAAAAAAAAACTCAGGAAAAATGCAAAAATTCAGTGTGTAAAATGAATCCAAGAGCCAACAACACATCTAAGGATCATAGACACAACATGCATAAGATTAAAAAATGAGCAAAGGCCAAAACAAGACCTAGGAAAGGAATACAAAATCAAAGTTCCTCCCCAGTGGAGTCGTCAATTTCTGTTACAGAGAAATCCCCCGCGAACAAGTGGATTCTCTCTTGGATACTAGACCCCTATGTCCAAGACAGAAAAGTGTTATTGTGGACACTGACTTTCCTTTTCATGAAACTAAACTATCCAAAGAAGAATAAGGAAGAAGAGTAAATACCTTTTTACCGATGTTTGTCCTTGCTCGATCCAGGCTGATCTTGATCTTCGAGTTCTTTAGAAGGTCCTGCAATACAATGAGCAACAACAACGAGACATACTTCCTTCTCTACCATGATTAGATTCATAATGGATCTATGAAAGAAACAAGTTCATGAAACGTACACAAACTTTAAAGAAAACAGGCCAAGCATAGATTTATATTAATGAAAACAAAGTGAAATGCTTACAACCATGGATGTAGGTGCAACAGCTTCACCAATCTCTCTTTGTCTAGACCCTTGCTCAAATAATCCACACAGAATGATAATGCTTCACTGGTATCTCCCTTATGAGATCATAAGTTTGATGCTTCACAATGTCTCCATATCTACCACTCATGAGATCATAAGTTTGGTATCTCTAAAACTCCATATCTTTTACCATGAGAAGGCCTCCTTATATTGGCTTGGAGAGGCCTAACCACTTAAGAGATTCTTGGGATAAGTTGAGGATTCTTCTCCTTTAATTATGGATCTTCCCTAAGATCGAGCCTTGACCTCAGATCTGAATCCAACCAACTCCAGATATGAAGGGATTCTTCCCTGATTTCTCTCAACAATCCAAATTTGCTCAAAAAAGGCCAGTGCTCCCTCAGAATGGGGCACAAAGTGTTGGAATGCTCCCCCAAAAGAGGTCATAGAGCATTGGCACTCCTTAACAGTGTATAGAGGAGCATTGCCTTCCAAAATTGTTTTTTTAGTGGTTTTCTCAATGGCAAAAGACTTGTACTCTTTGTCAAATGACTTCTCCTCTTCAAAACCAGTGTTTTGAGGTGTCTTGCAAGTGTTCTTGATAATGTCATTTGAGACTCAACATAGACAAGACAAAAGTATGATATTTGTGACACTTGTGGGTGAAATGCGACACTTGTGACAATCGGTAATGACAACACTAGGTCATCATCGCAATGAGTAATTTTGATGTGTAACACTTGGTGTCCATCATTCTCCACAAGCTTGTCCAAAAATCCCTAAGGAATCGATTATCTCGATCCGAGATAATGGATGTGGGTAAACCAAAGTGAACACAAACATATTGAAAGAAGAGATTAACAGTCTGCTCAATAGTTATCTGCTTTTTACATGGCATTAAGATACACGTTTTGTTGAACCTATCCACTACAACATAGAAATAGTCATGACCCCTTTTCGACATTGGTAAACCCCCTACAAAATCCATGGAGATACTTTCCCATGGATGGGATGGAACATGCAATGGTGAGTATAGCCCCAGTTTTCTATTAGTGGGCTTACAAGTAGAACACATCACACACCCCTTTACATATTTAGTTACAATTGCTTTCATCTGAGGCCAGTAACAAAACCTCTGCAGATGAGCCATAGTTTTTCCTACCCCAAAATGCATAGACACAAGAGAAGTGTGAGATTCTCATATTACATGGACTTGGTCACTTGTAGGAATACATAGCTTTCCAAGATGGTAGAGTAGTTTTCCCTGCAGACAATAGTTCTCTACCTGTGCACCACGGGTTAGCTTCTCATATACTTCTTTAAAATATTCATCAATGGCATAGTGTTCCACATAGATATCATGAGATAAAGAAGCATTCTTCAAAATAATAGAAGCAACAATAGGAGGTCTAGAAAGCATATCAACTACCTTGTTACTCGTACCCTTTTTGTTCTTGATTACCAAATGAAATTGTTGTAGGAAACCCATCCATCTATAATGTCGAGATTATTGCAGTTTGGTCTGTGCTTGGAGATAGTGTAAGGGTTGATGATCTGTATGTATGATTGTTTCGTTCCCTAACAAGTAGTGCTTCCATTTCTTTACGCTTTGAACTAATGCATACAACTCTTTTTCATATGTAGGATAGTTAACAACAACGTGGTTAAAAGTTTCAGAGTGATAATAGATAGGTTTACGATATTCCATCAATATTGCACCCATGGCGTACCCACTGGCATCTGTCTCGATCTTGAAGGGTTGTTGAAGATTCGACAGTGATAATACTGGTGCGGTACTGATCTTTTCCTTCAAAGTGTCGAAAGCTTTTTGTTGCTTTCCTCCCCACTGAAATTTGTTCTTCACACCGGTTAAGGCATGCAAAGGAAATGCTATAAAGGAGAAGTTTGAAATGAATCTCCTCCAATACTGGATATCACCTAAGAAGCTTCGTATTTTGATTACACTTTTGGGCTTAGGCCAATTTACAATTGCATCAATCTTGGAAGGATCAATTTTCAATTGTCCTACCCCTACAATATGACCTAAGTACACAAGTGTAGTCTTACCAAATTCACATTTGGATAGTTTTACATACAACTTTTCCCTTTGCAAAGTATCCAATACTTGCTTTACATGCCTTACATGTTCATCCCAAGTCCCACTAAATGCAAGAATGTCGTCTAAATATACAATCACAAAATCATCTAGAAATGGCCTGAATACATCATTCATCACACGCATGAAAGTTGTTGGAGCATTACAAAGCCCAAACGACATAACTAACCACTCTGTTATCACACTAAGTCACCTTGGGTCTCTTAGTTTGTTTTTGTTAAAAAGAAAATTTTTAAAAAGGCCTTAGATTCGTATTTTCTCTTTGAAATAAATTTCTCATCCATTAAATGTTATTTATGATAGGACCCCTTAGGATGACTAAACCTTTGAGTCATAGCTCATGTGTTGATCCACAATTCAATTTTTGGTCCTTAAACCCTTATGAGCTCATGGTATATTCTTTATGTCCCCTCTTGTGATTCATCCCTAGGTCGATACCTCCCATGACTAGGCTGATGTGACACACCTCTCTCATCACAAATGACCTCGCATGCATACCTCATCATCCCCACTCACTTGTCCAATCATTTTTTGATTTGGAGAACGTTGCCCACTCAACATGCATTTCCATAGCGCTTGTCACGATTATCATGCACCCACTCCAAGTCATGATTGCCACGACTGATACCTTAACCCTTGTTTTCAGTGCCTGAAGTCGGTTGAAATGCTTTCAAAAGATCTTGCAGTTATGATCCTTGGTAACGATTTCTAAATTTGAAAAGTTCAGCAGTGATGCACTGCGTAAGTTTTCCAGTTCAGATCAGACGATCGCATGTCCACTAAATTCGATGTTGTGAGAGATTTCAGAGTCGAAGTTTCCTCAATCTCATCCTAGGTTCGCGCTGAGGAGCTCAACAATTGTCGAATTCACAGGTATCCTGTGCAACCTCCTTCGCATATCAATTTTCATAGGAGATCTGTGCTCGAGTTTCGATTTGCTAAGCTTGCAGGGTAGTATGGGAGCCATATTTTCATTCCTGTAAACATATTCTCTCATATCCATAGTCCGATTATTGTGGTTAGTCATAGCCTTTGAAAGTCACAGGCCTGAAATAGCCTATCCTCTGTGTATGTGTTGCACTATGCAGAGGCGATGCTCAAACCTCTCTGATTATCCTTTGCTTCTTTTCATCCTGTACGAAGAGTCATTTCAGAATTACTTCCTCATAGTCTACACTCTGAAAACCTGTATAAGCCTGAAAGTCCATTTCTCATAGCCAAGTTCATTTTCTAAGCACTGTTAATTTGGAGGGCCATCCTTGTGCATTTGAGACTTAAATTGAAGTTTTCTGGTCAATAGCATCCCTTACATCCTCTTAAGAACGCTTTCTCTGAGTCATGGAGACCCCTAAGTTGAAGAAAGCACACAAAGGTGGCAAGATAGTTCGAACAGAACCTGTGGACATGCGCCTTTTTGACACAGAACCCATGGCAAGGGAAATGTTTTGAAGAGTAGGATGCCTCTTTTTCTGCCAGAACATGCAGAGAGGCCACTCAGAAGTAGCAAAAAAATTTGCACTAAATTTTGATGGCAAGAAAACCAGAGTTGGAGATTTGGAATTTGAGGTGACTGAAGCCTCCATCTCAGCTGCAACAGGGATTCCCATTTCAGGAGAAAATTGGTT
>JZKD02S1673517.1:106479-120680 GCA_000966675.3 Picea glauca | reverse complement strand
AGCCTCCCAAAATGGGCTTGTCCTCTTGTATTAAAATGCTCCAAAATGCTAATACAAGAATAAGAAAGTCTCAAAGGACAGAACTGACTGTAAATACAGACTCAGGAAATAGGAAATAGCTGAACATGGCTTTTGAATCACCAAAAATGGCTGAGCATAGCCTCCAAACAGCTCCGACACTGAAATGGCCCTGGTGGCCCTGAAAGCTTCCCTGAAGCAAAAACCCCTGCAAATGGCCTCCAATGGCTCTGAAACCTGCTCCAATGGCTCCAGAAGGTCGAAGAGACCCAAAATCGACCCAAAAAACGTCAAGAAAGGTTTCCTGTAGCCAAAGTTATGGCAAAAACAAACTCCTCTCTCTTTTTCCCCAAAGGCTCCACTAAATTCGGAGTAACGGGAGTTAGCCTAGCTAAAAATAGCAAAGGCGCCAAAATAGGCGGACTCCGCCCAACCATCCGCCAACCGTTTAGCATTTTATGTTAAAGCTGGATGTGGTCACATGCATTAACATTAAATATAACCGTTTGATACACACCGTATGCATTAATATGTAACTTCATATCAAATCAAACCCATTGGTTTAAAAACAAGCAACGTGCGGCTTTGTGGTTGGCTGAAATATATTAAAACGTTTGGTAAAGGGAGAGGTCACTGGTTCAAATCCGGTCGACCCAAAAATTTTGAACCTAAGCCCAATTGGTCAAACCCAGGGTGCCACGTGGCACCTTCTTATTCGTCCACCTCATGCCACGTGTCACATTCTTACTCGCCCAGCTGTCATCCAACCACACTCTGCCATCAATGCCACGCAGACTGTACGGTCGCCACGTCATCCTAGCCACATAGGATGCTGACGTCACCCTGGTGCCACGTGTCACCCATCCAGTGGTGACACGTGTCACCTTCCAATTGGTCAAAATGCATGCCAAAAACCCATAAATGTGTGACACGTGTCACACCCTGGAGCCGCCACGTGTCCTGTACGGACGGCCACGTCATCTGTACGTCTGCCACGTCAGCACTGTACGGCCCTGCCACGTGGCAGTACGGCCTACCCAGTCAGCACATTTTTTTTTACCTGTTTGGCAATTCGAACAGAACGCGATAACTTTCGCTCCCGACGTCCGTTTGAGACGAAACGAATTGCGTTGGGTTCGTGACGACGAGGGCTACAAACCCATTTGTTTTTAGGCAATTCCGAGAACTTTGATTTTTGAGGTAAAATTTGACCCCTGGTCCAGATTCTGATCACTTTGTCTCCCCCTTTCCACCGAATTGTTTTGGTCTCTTCTCTGGATGTAGTTTCCAACAATGTTCATCATCATGACCACTTTTCTTGCAATGAGTGCAAGATGGTTTTGCTTCTTCCCTCTTTATAGTGGTGGTCTTTTTGTCCTTCCTTTTAAACTTCTTAAATTTCTTATGTGGGAAATTAGAAGGTTTCTTTGTGGGATCTTCTTGAACATGCTTCCCCTTGTTCTCAAGGTGAGTGGCTTGCACACAAATTTCGCCAAGACTGGTGGGGTTAAACAATAGCAAATTATAATGAATATAACTGTGAAGTGCGCCAATATAATTCATTAAAGTTTCATAAGAATCCAAAGGAATGTTGAATGCAAGAGCTTTCTTCCTAAATTCTTTCGTGAAACTTTGTACAGTTTGACCTTTACTTTGTCTCAAAGTTTTCCATTCCATCATTGCTTTATGTAAATAACCTAATGGATAAAATTGCTTCCTTATCACTGATTTAAATTCCGACCATGCAGAAAGAAGATTACCACACTTACTTCTGTCTTGAAGTTTTCTCTCCCACCATACGAGAGAGATGCCTTCCAACCGAAGAGAAGCCAATTGCACTTTAACTTCCTCTTCATCAATCTGTTGAACACTACAATATACTTCAACCTATCAGATCCAATTATCTAGCTTTTTAGGATTAACATCTTCATTAAACATAGGTAAAGCAAATTTTACATCAAGCTTTAATAATGGTTTCTTAAAAGAAGCTTTATGGCTAGAATGATGAGAATGATGAGAATGCTTAGAGGAAGAAGAGTTAGAACTTGATGGTGAAGATGGAGGCTCAGGAGGGTCTCCTCCAACCCCTTGATTTACTGAAGCATTATCATCAGCTTGTGCTTCCTTTTTCTTCCCTTTATTCTTCATCCTCTTCTCATAGTCTCCATACATTCACTCGACCATTTATGACAAGCGATAAAAGACCATATGGAAGTTTTTCTCCCGTTTATCACGCTTGTCCTCTTTTGCCATTTTCTTCCTTCGGGATGTACGACCAACTTCGGGATCGAAAGTCTTAAGAGTTCCTTCACCCTGCTTAATCTTGGCCCTAGTAAGCATTCACACTCAACAATTCAAGTCAAATATGACTGCTCTGATACCAACATGATCCAGGATCTTTTCATCGAAGTGACTTATAAAGAATTGTATTAGATGAGCATAAATTAAAGTGCACCACAAAGAAGGAAAAGCTCAATAATGAAGAGACACAAACATCAAATCTGAACACAAAAACTTGATAACAGGGTTCGTCCCTGGTGGACTACGTCTCCGGGTCTTGCTCTAAAATGGGTAGGCCTTTTTATTATCTCAGCAAAATAAATTGGCAAAATACATAAGTATACCTCATTCTGGAATTAAACTGCAGAAGCTTTGCTCAGATCAGAAAACGAACAACACCATTGAATTCGTGACGTCGAATTACACAAAAATGTTTGTCTCCACACCTCAATCCGATTCTGGCACTCCCAGGGCCTTGAGAAATCTCGTCTCAGTTTCCATGCCTGCACCCTGCAATTAATGCATTGTACTCTGTCTCAAAAATTGTGCTCGACTGTACCGTCGAGCACCCTCCTCCCGTCCATGGGTAAACTTCAACATTTAAATTAAATGCTGGGCGGATTGACCAATGGAACCCGTTGGCCTAACGGTTGGCGGAGGCTATTATAAGGCGTTTGGATAGGGGGAGGTCCCGGGGTCAAGCTCGCGGGCCTCCCCTTTTGGGCTTATAGTTATAACAATATATATGAGTTTGGAACTATTGCCAAGTTTGGAGTTGTTGTTTAGATTTGTTGGAGTTGTAGTTCGGCCACCTGATTTGGCGGGCCCTTTTTTTTATTTTTGAAAATTCAGTTTCGGGCCCTCATTAGGCATTTTCCCACTGCCACGTGGCAGACCATGACTGGGCCACGTGGCAACCAACCATTGGCCCACGCCATCCACTTGCAGAATCACCTTGCCATGTCACCTGCCACTTCCCGTACGGTCTACCACGTGGCTGTACAGACTGCCATGTGGCACTTCCTCATTGGTCCACATGTTGACCTGAAAATGCCGAAAACGAGTGACACATGGCAGCCTCTAGTGTTGCCACATCACCATGCCAATGTCATGTTGACGTCAGCATGACATGTGTCACCCTCTACGTGTGCCACATATATTGTATGGATGTTGATGTCATTCGTACTGATGCTGATGTCAGTAGTACGGATGTTGACTCATCCCCACTGACTGGGCTAGGTTGACCAAAACTTTGACCGCAGATATCTTTTGATTTGTAACTCCGCTCGACGAGCCGTTTACACCATTAGAAAACTTGCGACTCGCTCTTCACGATGATGCCATTCTTAGCTTCCTGAGTTGCTTCTGTGAATTCTGAGCTGTCCTTAGACTTCTCTGGATCCTTTTTGGATCAAGTAATATAATTATATTTACAAGCTGGGGAAAACAAGGGTATTACAAGTCCCATTTAAGATTCCATAACCTTTGAACACAAGTGAAAAACTACTAAGAGGGACTAGGTCTTTTAATGGCATACCTAGATTTGGGGCACAAATTTATGGATATGGCCTATTGATCTTAGACTGTGGCTCCTTACTTAGGATGACATCCTTATTCATTTTTTTTGGAGCAAAAATTCTTTTCCCCCTCATCTCTTACCATGAAAGGGTAGGTCAAATTCTTGATACCAATGACCATATTGATGTCATATCCACACCACTATAATCCAAAAATCTCTATGCATGTGAAATTACCCTTTATCAAAACCATTTCAGATGCAAGTCCCTCTCTCAAATCAATGCTCACCAGGATGTGAGCTATGGGCAATTCCGTGGAATTGAAAAAACTCACATCTGCTTCATAAAAACCCCTAATATGTTTTCAACCCCCCTAAAAACATCATAGGTCCAAAACCCAATAGGTAGCCTTGGAAACTTTACCCACACTAGAGTAAGGGTCATCTTTCTAGAGAAGGCATCGAAGAAAGGAGACCAAGGTTTTATATATATCATAACCAATCCCCACTTCCATACAAACTTCATTACTAATTTCACATCCTCCTTTATTCAAAAAATAAACCCCATCCAACGCCTTACCAACACAAATACCTTCAATAAATACCCTAATAATGGTTTCCAAGTATCATCCACCCAAACCTTTTCCCACACCTATCCCGTGACCTTGGAACCTGCTAGCTAAAGCCTTTGTAGCCAAGTCTATCACTTCATGCATTTTCATGTCATTACCCATAACCAATTTAATTGCTTGTGGTTTTTACCTGATACAATTTTTCTTTTTGATTCTCCATTAACACTAGACGCTTTGATCTTAGCCCCAAGATCAATAGGAATCTTGTTAAAAAAACCACCACCACCACCACTAGAAATTTGAGGACACAAAACCCTTTCCTCACGAACAACAAATCTCTCCACTTGTGTAGACTATGGGTGACAAAAGAGGTCCTATCGGTAATTACTCCTTTTAGTGGTCAACCAAATCCTCTTAGCAAGTCAAAACACTATGAATAAGACTTGAAACCCTCACATGCACTCGACACATTCACCCCTAAAATCCCTAATTCCGGGCCTATGTATCCATTAAAGAGTTTCAAAGTGCAGTCTATAAAGGAAACTGAAGGTGCGACAAATGGAAAACCATTTGAATGTTACAAAGGCACACTGGAAGAGGAAATGTTAAAACCCACTTGAAATCTTGCCTCGATAGATGGGACCCTGGTTAATACAACTTGACCCATATATGTTAGTACCTGACAAGGACCATAATGAGTCTTGTCACATCTCACCATCCTCGAGACTTCCATTGAAGAACCCACAATATATCCATTTCCTAAGTTCATTGAAACCCTAAGAGGAGACCCCAGAGGCCTATAAAGAGTTGTTGGACCACACCACAATCTTGATGAAGACCATAAATGCAAAACCTTTAGATATATTGGATCACATATTAATTTTATTATTTTGAACATTTAAAAAAAATCATTTATACATATTTCAATCTTTTTTCAATTTAATTTCATTTATATATTTTAAGTATTATGATATTTATTTTTTTATTTATTTACAAGGATCTCAATTTTTTTCAATTTAGTTTATTAGTATTATAGAAGTGGCACATCTACATGAGTTGTAAATTCTATTTGCTACTCAATTGGATCCGATTAATATATGGACAAAGTCAACCTTTCTCATGAGTTTTTTATTTTTATAGAGGTGGTTCATTTTTGGAAATTTTAACCATGTCATCTTAAAATTGGTCCAATCTCTATAAAGTAAGTAAAGTTTCCTAATCAAAATTCCCATCAATTAAAAGGAACTAATTTTTATTAATAAAATTAATACCAAATTTAAAAAAAAACTTCAAAAAATAAATTTATCTACATATTAATTTACTCTATTCAATATTTATATTTTCATAGTAATCTAGAAAATATCCATTAATATTACAATTCTTTAAGTATTTTTAATTAAGTAATTTATTTTTTATAAATTATAATCTCTTTGAAAATCTTTGAAAAAATCTCATCTATAAATAAAATTAATGATATAAAATCTTTTTCAAAAATTTTCCCAAAAAGGAGACTAAAAATAGTAAAAGTTCATGGAAACTATTAATTAATGATTAAATTAATAATTTTTTTAATTCTATTTTTCAGGATGATTCTTTCTTTTTATTCATTGTTTCTTCGTGATCTGAGACGGAATTCCATGAACAAATTTCACTCCATTAAAGGATAACTATAAATCCAAGCAAAGTTCCAGCAAATTTAGGACCGAATTTTCGAAAAAGAGGGCGTAAGTTTGTGTACCGATAAAAAATTTCATTAGTTCACCTCAAAAACCCTATTCACATTCCATAAGAACACCTTTCGCCTCCTTTAATGAAGTCGTCGCAACAAAAGAATTGTTTGAGTCGGTGAGGCCATCAATGAAAGCAAGGGTACTTTTCGTTTGAAGGGTTCTAGGGAGGGTGTGCCCTTCTCAAAGCTCGGGCTTGGAAAACTTATTTATATTCGAGAGTCCCATAAGAGAGGCAGCATAACACCCGTCCGATCAGATGGCAGAAATAGAGTCCTGATCGTTGGATCTGGTGGAGATCTGTAGAATTTTTTATTATAAAGAGGGTGGAGTAATGATCTGAGGTTCTCTCTCGGTTCTGTGATGTGTTTGTTTGTTGCCTCTGTCAAAGAGTTGCAATAGCAAGCAGCAAAGGAGCCCTTTTTGAGAAGGTGGGCAGGGGGGGCTTTAGGCGGTTTTGCTAGATCTGGCGGCCCATCTTTTTTTTTGTAACCTAGCCACATCTCATGTAGGTGCGCCGCTCTGTTCTCGAATCTTTGGATATACCCTCCCACATATACATATTCTTTTTTTTTCTTCTCCTTTAGATTCAACCCTAATATGGGTTCTTTGCCCTGAGCAGTATATATTTTAGAGGGTTTAAGAAGGGTTTTTATCCTCCAAGAAGGCCGGTTTTGGGAAGCAAAGCTTAGTTTTTTTTTGAAAGGAGCAATGGATTCGGATCATGGCAAGATTTTTATCGGAGGAATATCATGGGACACCTCTGAAGATAGGCTCAAGGACTATTTCGGTAACTACGGCCAGGTGGTCGATGTTGTCATTATGAAAGACAGGACTACCGGTCGAGCAAGAGGTTTTGGGTTTGTGGTCTTTGGAGACCCTTCTGTTGCAGATCGAGTTATTCAGGAGAAGCACACTATTGACGGCAGAGCAGTAAGTATATTGACCCTTCCTAATCCCTTGTTCTTTAATCAAAGTTAAATAAATGCAAATTTGGAGCACCCCATCTTCCAATTAGTTTCATTAGGTTTTCTGTCTGAAATCAGCTGTTTTTAAGCCTTTTTTTGTACCATTGGAAACCATGGTAGGCTCAGCCCCTCTAGTTAAGTTTAAGGGTCACATTCTGCTTTCAGGCATGTACTGTTTGTGCAGTTCATGCAGCATCTTTGAAATCATGATCATGGTTAGACAATGTAGTTTGGTGACCGCTATGCGATTGTGCCTTCTGGCCTTCGTTTCTCTTGTGCTTTTTGGTTGTTGGGCATTTTCTAATGAGCTGAGCATTATTGATTCCAGAGATGTTGTGGTTGTGACTTCAAGATGCGAATTTATTTTCTGCTGTTCACAAGACCACAGCCTTTTCTTATACTTATAGGAACTACATAAACTAAATATTGAACCAGGTTTAATAACTGAGCCTTATTCTAAGTTATTAGTATTGAAAATCTCACTTTAACAAAATGCTATCAATGAATAGTCTTCTGAGTATACTGATCAACTCATCGTTTCAAATGTGAATCTTTCCAAGACATTAGAGTTACCAAACCTAAATAGTGAAGCACCACCATTTTCTATAGTTTCAATGTCCCACAAATGTAAGTTTGGAATTGCATAGATTTTCCATACTCTAATTGTAAGTTCTAAAATTTTCTTGGATTTTAAAATATTAACATTAATGTATCATTAATCTGTAGTATTGGGAGAATTTTTGTACTCTTCTTTTCCAGTCTCTTATTTTGAGAAGGGGCCTAACAAATTTGCCTCATCAGTGTCTTAGGTCTTAGTTTTTGGTGCTTGGGTACACTTATTTGTTGGCAGGGGCCTATATTTTATATTCGTGTTGTCAATCTCTTATGGTTAATTTCATGTTAATTTTTTTGGCAATACCACTGAAGTACTCACTCAAATGCTAGGCTTATCTATATATTACTTGGAACATTTTCTAGCCTCCATATATACCAAAATCTCAATAATGAATAGCTTGCATAGACAGGCGTGTCAAGGTTCTCAACCTTGAGGAATCTTAATAATCATTTTTTGAATCTCAATCCATACTTGTTTCTACACTCACAAGCTCTTCAGCCAACTCGTTGAGCACAGTGATGAATGTGCCTCCACCAAAAATGTTACACATCTTGCTTGAGCAAGGAGATAGTATGTTAGCCGAAGAAGTGATTTTATCTTCCCAAAAAATGTCTTCTTTACCAAGCACATTCACATAAAAACGCAATACACTGGGAATTGTCACTGTGTCCTCCTGTTAAGTACTCAACTGACTTCTGTTAAAATGATCTGCTAACACTTACATGTGACACTACCTAGTAACACCTGACAACAACACCTGACAATTGCATTTGTTAATTTTACAAAGTCTTGATAATGTCAATATCTCATTTCTGATATTCCCATAAATTTTTGAGGTTTTTAGTTTTTGTCTCTACACCTTCCAAAATTGTGTCTTATTATTAAAGCTAGCCACAGTCATCGCTTAATGCTGTAAACTATTTTAGCATCAATAAACCACACTTAGGTTTTGACTAACAACTTCCAGTACACCAAAAATGTCAAATATATAATTTTCTTGAATCTTTTAATGTAGGCGTTTAAAATTTGAAAGTACTTTCCTAGGCTTTTTTATTAGAATTATTGAATCTACCAGATGTGATGGGTTCCATAAATACCATAACATCCGAAAGATCTCAAATTTACTATTCATATTGTTATCCTCAGAAGATGGTCACTGTATATAATGTTTAGATAACTGCTTGCTTCAAGTGTTTCATCTCTCCATCATGGTCATCTCTTGTGAGTTCTGAGAATATATTAATAGTAAGAACAATGCTCAAGTCTTTAAATGAATCGTTTTTTCCCAGTCTTATTCCCTATCAGTCTGAAGCAACCAAAAAGTGTGCAAACTACAACATTCTGTCATTCAAAATGTCTGCAGTTACTGTGTCTAGATCACTATGCATCTTGTCCCTCAAAATGTTGTTCAATTTCTCTAATCGTGCCTAATATACATCTTCCATCTGTTTCTGGTTCAATTAATGAAGGATGGTGTGTGGTTCCTCTTTCAGTGTTTTCTTCTTGTTGGCTCTTTCACTGTAGTTACCGTGTCTACATTGCTATGCACATTGGCCTTCAAAAAGTTGTTCGATTTCTCAATCATGTGTTATATACATCTTCCCATCAGTTTTTGGTTGAATTGTTGAAGGGTAGTGTGGTTGCTTCCTCTTTCAATGTTTGCTTGTTGTTGCCTGTTTGATTGCAAGAGGTTCACATGGTTAGTTTTTTCCTTGCTTAAGTAGTATAGTTGTGCGTAGGTTGAAGCTAAAAGGGTTGTACCAAGGGATGAACAACAAAATGTTCAGAGGACTAGCAATATGGCAGGACCTAGGACTAAGAAGATTTTTGTTGGTGGGTTAGCACCCACTGTTACTGAGGATGACTTCAGAAAGTATTTTGAGCAGTTTGGTAATATAACAGATGTAGTTGTAATGTATGATCACACTACACAAAGGCATCGTGGTTTTGGGTTTATTACTTATGATTCAGAGGATGCAGTGGATAAAGTTCTTCAGCAGACATTTCACCAGCTCAAGGAAAAGACCGTGGAGGTGAAGCGGGCCATTCCAAAGGACATGTCTCCAGGAAATACAAGAGGTTCTGCAGGACGTGGAGCTAGTTATGGTGCACCATATATGCAAGGCGGCTATGGACCAACTCCTGTTGGGGCTTATGGAGCACGCCCACCTATTGCAGGTACCGGATATCCTCCATATGGTGCAGCACCTGGCTATGGACCTACTGGGTATGGAAGTACACCAGGGTATGGGACAAGTATGAATGGTGGATATGGTGCAACACCTGTATATGCAGCAGCTGCAGGTTATGCAGGAGGTGCAGCAGGATCTTATGGCGCTGGATTTAGCAATGCACCTGGTAGCAATACATATGGTTCTGGAACTGCTGGTTATGCTGCTACTCCTGTACCTGCTCAATATGGAAATGCTCCTGTTGCCAGAACTGGCTGGGGAGCTACTGCTGGCTCCCCAGGATATGCAGCAGGAGGAGCAGGTTCTTGGGGTTCAGCAGCCCCTTCAGGACAGCCTTCTGGAGCTGCTCCTGGCTATGGATATGCAAGTAGTGATGCTGCCTATGGCAGCAGAAGTGACAGTGGTTACATGCAAGCAAGTAGTGGTTATGGGCCTCCTGCTGGCGGAGCTAGTGCAGGAAGTTATGCAGGAGGATACGGGGATACACATGGTAATGCTGGTTATGGAAACTCATAGAAATCACTTATATTTCAAAAGTGTTGTAGTGCCAGGGGCACTACAGCAGCGGGGCATGGTAAGAGAAGATTGGTACCAATTGCAGTGCTTTCTGTATTGATGGATCTAGTTATTTGTAATTGCAGCATATTTCTTTCTCCAAATTACTATGAAAAGGAGATTATTTGAACTACTATTACTCTCTTGTATCTTTTTCTTAAAAATGTTTTTGTAGTGCCAGCTAATGTCTTTGCAGGTGATAGCTTCAAGAGAAGAGTTTGCAGGCATTGGCTAAGCCATTTTATGTGGCTCTGCTTTTGCAACCATGTATGTTAGTTGTACGAAATCTTAGTTTAGATTTCAGGAGACTAGTTAGCTCAGTAGGGATTCACACCTCATTGATATGGGTTTTGGCACTTTTAAGAATATCTTGAAGTTTCCTATTTTTGAAGGGTTGTTGTAGGCATTTAAATTTCACAAATTATTGTAAACCAATATCTTTTATGTTAATTTTTGATTGATGTTGAGTATGGAGATGTTTCACTTTGTATTACTTTTTTATGACCATGCATTGGTCTCAGGTTTTCCCTCCACCTTACTGTAATGTCAAATCAATCTTACGAAGCAATGTATGAAATTTGTTCTGTTTAGGACGATGCACAATTTCTAGGTTTATATATGTTATTATTTTAGTAAATTTTGTTCATTCTTCAGATATGCATATTGGCATGGGCAGAGCTGATTTGAGAGGCCAAACTTATAGAGTACTCTGTAGGTCTGTTCAGATTAGCTTAAAAGTGTGTAAATATGAAATAATAAGTTTTTATTTATTTTTGTATGTATGTGCTTGATTCTATTAAATTTCTGGAATGTCATGAACCGACTCTTTGGAATTTTCTACTCTTGACTAATTAATGTAGCTTACGTGCTTTTGCTGTGTTGGGATTGCTACTCCCGGATTTTTGTATATGGTATTGTTTTGAAAACTTTTACACTAGCATTATGTTTTGTGGTAAATACTAGATTTTAACATGTTTAATGGTAAATTTGAATTTTAGACAAATCACTTTCTGGGGTAATCAAAGAACGATTTTTGCATTATTTTTGGTTGGTACCATCTTGAAGTGTTGAAAACAGAATTGGCAGACATAATCATGTTTCCAAAAAGTAAAATCCCCATAGCAGCAGATCCTGCACAGGAAATCAACTTACGTACAGATAAAATATTGACATAACATGAGTATCACAACATACAAAACAATTGTTAAGATGATACGCTTCTTTATGTCTGTCTGTCAGGATTTGTCAATGCTTATTGATTGCTTTCATTTTGGTATCAGAATGATATTATTGTCTGGTATCTTAACGATATTACTGTGTACATACCTTCTAACCTGTATAGAACAGAGGATCATTGGGTAGATTTAACATGCAAAAGACAGTGAGGGGTCTCTTAGTGTGGATATCTAGTGAAGATACAAGATGTTTATTACGATGTAGTCTTAATTGGTACTTGTAAATGGTTTAATCCGGAAGCGTACTGTGAATTTTGATGCACATGTTCACCGTATGGCTTTGAGATTCAGCACTATTTGGGTGTTCCGTATTTCCCTTTTTGGTGTAGTCCCAAGTCCCAAGAACTACTATTTTTAATTTCTGGTAAAGGGAATACTTTGGTATGGATTCTAATGTGGTGACATATATGCGTATAGCTGCCCCAGTAGTTGCTTTTTAAGATCCATGAACAAAGCAATAGTTTGTTATGCATTCTACATGGGACTTTTTTCGTTCTGACTTCTTACTGGTCATACTCTGCTTAAGATATTAAAGTACTACTCTTGATATGTTTGTTGAACCATGACAACATTCTTTAGCAAATGGATGCGTGTCTTATCAGTTTGCCATATTGCAAAACTATTTTATGGCCCAAGTAGCAAATACTGAAGCTATAACTGTTATATGTTCCTTTTTCTAATCATAACCAGTTGCAGATATTTGATTTCCTACAAAAATGCTTGCTTTGTGTTCTGCCGCACTTCATTTCTCTCATTTGCTTTTGGTCCTTTGTCTTGCTTGCTTGTCTTGTTGCTGGCAATTGATTTCCTACAAACATGGCTCTCCATTTTTTTCTTTAATTTGCTTTTGGTTCTTTGTCTTTTGCTTGTTTCCCGTCTTCTAGTTGTAGCTGTTGAGCATCTCTTAAAGACTGCAATCCTTTGACAGACTTAGTATTTTATTTTATGTAAATTACCTGTTTTTCTTACACATGTAAGTATCTACGCGGAATGGTTTATGTGTAAGTATCTACGAGGAATGGTTTACCTCACCCTATTTTCAGAATGTCCAGCGCCTAATAACGGGCCTAATTCCCAATATCTGTCCAGCACCTAATAATGGGCCTAATTCCCAAAATCCGTCCAGTGCATAACAATGTTATTTCACTCGGAAGATAATCTAAGTAACCTTTCACTCTGGTCAGATGGCATGATACTGATCATGTGCGCTAATGACCCATGGTATGCGGTGCTAAGCCTTTTTGCGCAGCTCGAAAGCAAATTATGGCGATTTTTTTTTTTAAGTCGGCATGCTAACATTTATTTGAACCTGGAATCAAAGACTTTTACAGTTTCTGATAGTGTTCCTGATTTACTTCCTAGAACTTTTTTACGTCGTGCAGTTGCAAATAGTTATTTTATTTTAATTCTTTCACATATTAGGCAGTGCAAAAGAACCCTTACCACTTGCAAATTGTTATTTTAATTTAATTCTTTCACGTATTAGGCAGTGCAAAATAGGCATTATCAAGGTATGTATGTTTCAGGTTTTGTTTGCAATATCATTTAATATATAATACACAAATCATGATTAGATTAGTAACATGCAAGTATTATGGTTCATAACATAGGGGAACACTTATACAAGATGGTTAGATTCATTATGTGCTTATTTATCCCTTATTACTGTAATTATACTAGTTTTCATAACCTGTGAAATGGTGTTATCAATCATAACTAGTAATTTGTACAATTGATTCCTTATTATGGAGATATTGATACACAAATCATACAAGTTTTCATAACCTGTGAAAAAAATAAAGCAAAAATAAAGCAATTTTATGAAAGATGACAAAATTTCAATAATAGGTGCTGAGAATTTTTTCAGACTGCCACTTAAAAGGCCTTGCACATAGAGACCATACAGTCTTCATTAAAAAAACCTGACCATACAGTCTTCATTAAAAAAACCTGAATGACCATATATTCTTCATAAAAAAAACCTGAGTCAGTAGGTATGCCCCACAAAAACTGTCTTTCTTAAAAGCATTCATGTTGTCAACTCCACCCCTACCCCCAAATTCAGCTTATGTGCTCTATAATTCAGCTTATGTGCTCTATATAATATACAAACATTTTCCAAGAGTAGTGTCAAAAAATTTACTACTGGGTTCAGATCATTAAAACATATTATTTATCCAAATTAAAAGCATTCATGTAGTTAACTCTCTCAACCCAAAAAACTCTCCCAGCCCAAAAAAAAACATTCAGCTCCTGTGCAATATAGCAACAGTTCCCAAGAGTAATGTTGAAAAATTTACAGCATTCATGTAATAAACTCTCCCAACCCAGAAAACTCTCCCACCCTAAATAATTTTTACAGCATTCATGTAGTCAACTCTCCCACCCCAAAAACTCCCCCACCCTAAAAAAAGCATTCAGCTCCTGTGCAATATAGCAACAGTTCCCAAGAGTCTAAAAATTTACAAGTGCTTAGATCTTTAAAACAGATTGTTTATCCAAAAATTTAGAGTCTTCATATC
>JZKD02S1673517.1:62458-89723 GCA_000966675.3 Picea glauca | reverse complement strand
TACACGTGGAGGTAAATACCTCCCGCAACTACCATAATATCAACACTCCCTCCTAGCTAGGGAGGTATTACAGGTAATGGTATTGAGCACAAACATACCATTCACCCGGTAGCATCAACATAGACTATCTCATGACTGGATCATGAGCACCATCATCACCATCAATATCATCAGCCGTATCATCTCTCAAAACCATACTCCATCTGAGTAATTAGACATGATGCTGGATAAGTCACTCACACCACAGAGTGATACAAGAACCATTCTTCTAATTTGGACATATGTCCTAGAAGAGTAAATGTTCTGAACCATTTTCCGTCTAGGAAATATCTGTTCTTTGATCATCCATCTAGCTGATAATCATTTCTAATAATGCTGATAGTCTTCAAGGAAATCGAAATAAAATAGAACACAACTGTGTCTATCCATATTAGTACATAACTACAATCTAGTGGTACACTACCACACCAAGTAACACATAAGTACTTGATTAAACAATGGAACACATCCACCACATTAGTATATATCTATTGTCATACAATCTTCATAACAATCATCTGATATCAACCTTCACAGAAACAATGTTATGATATAAACTGAATCATATGGGCCATTCTTCCACTCACATCTGTGAGATCTCGGAAGAGTATCTTCCCTCAAAAGGTAAGACATCAATGATGAGCTATATGGACTGTTCTTCTCAAGCAAGGAAGAATAACTATCCTGATTTCTGAGCTTGGACCATTCCCCACCCCGGGCCATTCCTCCGACACTAAACAAAGTGTAACCTGGAGAGAATGAATCCATCCTAAGGAATGCATGTCCCTGATTGCTGAGCCTGGACCATTCCCCACCCTGGGCCATTCCTCCGACACTAAACAAAGTGCAACATGAAGAGAATGGATACACCCTAAGGAATGATTGTCCGGACCATTTCCTTTGTTAACCACAAGAGGAAAAGACTGTCCTGTATCAACCTCCAAAACATACCATTCCTCATGTTAACCACAATGATAAATCATTGTCCAGTGAGGCGGGCCAGTCTTCTTGAGTAACCCTCAAGAAGAGAGACTGCCCTAGACCACTCCCCATGTTAACCACAATGGGAAGTCGCTGTCTATGATACACCAACAATCTGGACCATTTCCCATGTTAACCACAATGGGAAATCGCTGTCCATCATAAATCTCAATCCACTTTCCGAACAGGAAAGAATCTGCTCATCCTGGACCATTTTTCAAATTGAAAAATGAATGTCCATAAATCAATACATATCAGTGCTCCCTCCCAACCCGGGAGTCATCTATTCCTTTTTCAATAAGGAAGTCATCTCCACGAGCTCCAACTTGAGTACACAAAATATTTCATCTTGGATAGAATCTTTACCAAAATGTCTGCTTATCTGCTCATCTGTGGAGATATGTATTGGAGAACCACTTTCTCCTTTCTGGACTTCATCACGGATAATGTGATGCTTGATTTCAAATGTACTTCAGTCTGGAACACTAGTTTTTCTCTTAAGGCTTCATGTAGCTATGATCAATAAAGTATATCATTGTTTGGAACACTGGAAAATATCCATGTGGCACTTCTTCTGTCATAATGAGATCTAATCTACTGAGTAATCATCTTGATACAATATCTCTGTTATAGAAAAATCTTCACCATGCTTCTGCTGTGCACTGGAGGTTCTCCACCAAGTTATCTTTTTCCACGTGCATACAATGATCTCTTTCTGGTATGCCTCAAAGTCTTGATGTTTCTCTTCATACACTCTTTGTTCAATTGTTTTGGAGAACAATATTTTCATTTATCTGATGTAGAATTCCAACTCATGGATGTTGCAGATGTTATAATGACTCATGTAGAGATATGTCTGGTTTACTGGAACAAGTAATCATCATAGTATTCTCCCTCCATCTGGGATAACCTCTAGTTCTATATCTTGCAATGATTTCATTCATAAGTATTCCATACACTGTTCTTCATCACGACTTTCAGTTCCTCTGCTTGATTTCTTTTAGTGAGTTTATATCAGGCTGGTAATCTTGTGATTCTCGATACAATGACTGGTTGTTCTGGATTCTCTTTCTTTCTTGGAATCTTCATGTTCTTCTTCATGTTTTTCCTTAGATCTTGGGTCCATGGAGTTTCTTATAGATTCCATGCCCTAAAGATTCCACTTTTTCCTTTCATCACAGGATCACGGATATGAATGGAAAACCAGGGATACTTTAGAGGATTTTCTTCGAAGACGACTTCTTCTAAGATCGAACTGAACACGTACTGCTTTTCATGTTTGGCACCATGGATATATACTTCATCATACTCAATGGATCGTAGGATTAGCTCCCTCCTAATCCTTGCTTCATGTATGAATACATGCTCTTCTTTATGGTGATATATAATCGGCTTCCTCTATCTAGGAGAGTCCACGTTTTCGTCTGCATCCTTATTGTCTTCTGTAAAGCGTCATAAGTCTTTCTCCAATTTTCTCTTGATTGCTGACTTCTTTTCTTCAAGATTGATTCTGATTTTGGCTTATCTTGTAATAACTTCCACAAGATTTGTTTGATATATTTCATCCTTTCTTTTATAGTGATAGCAATCCTTATCTTGTTGTTCTTCCATAAATATAGTTCTTCTTGGAACATATTATATTTTAAGAGATAGATATACAAGATATGTACATAGACTTATGCAAACAAGATATGTACCAGAACTAAAAAGAGTATTGTTACCTTAAGAAGAAGAAGTCTCTTTCATCCTGCTTAGTCTTCTTTGTAGGTTCCTTTTCTTCGGCAACTGATGCTTCGTGTTTCTCCTTCCTTTTCTTTAGCTCGGGACAATGATTCTTGTAGTGACCATACCTTCGATAGTTGAAGCATTGTATTTCTGAAATATCTTTCTCTTGATTTGGCTTCCTCCTTGAACCAAACTTCATTTTGTTCCTGAAAACCTTGAATGTTGCTGTGAAGGCTTGATCATCGTACTTCTTTTGGGGTTTCTCTTTTGCACTAATCCTTGATTCTTCTTGAGTATAGCAAGTCCAAAGTTCTTCAAATGTCGGATACTCCTTCCTTGTGTTCAGGCTTGTGGAAAATGCATCCCATGTCTTCAGAAGACCATTGAGTACTATGTTTACCAATTCCTTCTCTGAAACGATATCTTCATTAGCTTGTAGTTGATCTCTTGACTGAGAGATTCTCACAAAGTATGATGTTATGTTGTCATCATCATTCATCTTCATGTCACAAAGCTCATTCTTCAGACTCATTACTTGTCCAATGTTTCTGACTGAGAAGAGGCTTCTTAGGGCATCGTACATATTCTTCGATGATTCAAGATGGGAGATGTAGGGTATCAAGTGGTATTTGATAGAGTCCACTATGATACTTATGGAATTGATGTCACTGTATTTGAACTTCTCCATAGCTGCAACATTCTGCAGTTTCTTCTCTTTTCCTTCTTCAAACTCTAGTTTCACGATCTTTCCTTTCATGATATCCAACACTTTATTCTTGGCAAGGATGAGGTCAATCCTTGTCTTCCATGCTCTGAAGTTAGAAGCTCCATCTAACTTGTTCTCTGACTTCATAGAGTAAGTCATGGATGCTTTGATTTGGTCAACCCTAGATTTGACCAAAAACTCAAACTTCACATCTTGGCTTGCTGAGAGTACCAGGAGATGCGCTAGGCTAGGGCACACTGATCTATTCGGAGATTAGGTCAATCCCTTCACTTAAGGTGCCTCAACGAGAGGATTAGGGTTTCTGCAACTGCACCTGCTAGTAACCCTAGTGATAATGCTATGGTGACTGCTCTTTCTAGAAACCCTAGTGGCAGTTCTTCAATAAGCTTAATATCCTTACGACTATGTTTCCTTCCAGCGGTTAGACTGAATGAAGGAGGTGTGGGCCCATAACCTGTTAGAATATAATGGATGTGCTCATTTTACCATTGACAATATCACTATTGTCACCCAACCATAGGCCGAAGCCACCCTCTGAGCACCTTAACCTTGACAGAGAATCACTCTGGAAGCAAACCCTAGGCTAGATAGCCAAACAAAGGTAGCACACCTTTCCCCAAGGATAGCGCACCAACAAGAGCTGATCAGATAGTCCAAACCCTATCCAAGAGATATTCCAAGCCAAAACGTAACAGCTAGCTGTAACAGCTGCACCGAAATCTCTCCTCTAAACCTGCTCACAAAACTGGGCACTAGAGTGCGCACAAGTTGCTGCTCTGCAATTCTGAGACTGCCTGCCAGAATGAAGACTGGCCTCCTGTATTTATACTAAATCTAGCTAACTGCCTGGGCTGAATTCTCATTCTAGGTATCTGTCTGTTCAGTATATACTAATTATTCTGGCCGACTTCTTCTCTTGGAGGCTAATAACCTAATATAAATTATCCTCTATAGCCGACATGTCTTCTAGGGTTATTAGCCAAATCATTAGGGTTTCTTCTTTCTTTATGGAGTATTCTATTCTCATCAAGTTTACACATGGAGGTAAATACCTCCCGTAGCTACCATAATATCAACATGAGGTACCTTACAGAGATAAAGAGAGACCTCCTTAGATATTTTTAAAAACCTAAGTCAGATTCACAGTGTATAACTGAGATCAAGGAGATCAAGAAACAAGTTGGAGAAACCATGTGAGACTATGACCATCGGTTCAAGATCATGTTGGACAAATTGAAATTTCAGATCCAAGATGTCTAGCACAGAGAATGGTTTATCACTTGACTCATCCCTCACATTCGGGTTACTCTCGTGCAACAAAAAGTGATGACTCAATCAAAATCCATATAGATTGAAATGCATCTGGAGTCTATGCTGGGAAGTGGCATGAAATTCACAGGATTGGGCAGGCACAATCCCAACTTGCAAACCTCACCATGTAGTTGCAAGACATGACCAAAGTGAAAGTGGGGCATGAGAATGTCTGGCTTACCCTGTGTTGTGCATAAGGTCACCATTGGAATGAGTGCCTTGTGCTAGGAAATTACATGGGTGACTGGCATGCCAAAACCATTTCTGACTGGGCCATAGATTGAGTGGTGTGAGATTTGCATAAAATGGGGTCATGTGCCTCCCCATTTCCCAACACTACAAAAGTACCAGAAGATGACCCACACTACATTCTCCGAGTTCTACAAATCTATGGGGCATGATGTGAACAACTACCAATTGTTACAATTGATGGAGGAACATATTGCATATGCTTACCAGGTCCAAAAATAGAATAAGGGATGATGTAGTAGAGGCTTTGACTATGGAGGATTCAATAGAGGAGGATTTTAGGGAGGCCAAAGAGGAGGATATGGAAGAGGAAGAGGCAGAGTATATATTGGGGGAGGAAGAAGACAACCCACTTGTTTCAACTGTGGTAAGAAAGGCCAATTGTCATGGTTCTGTACCAATCCTCGCATGTTGTGTGGATATTGCCACAATACAAATCATGTCATGGATGATTGCCCATAGTTATTGGAAAAGTGGGAAGAAAAAAAGGGGCGCTACAACATGGTGACTGCTAATTCATGCAAAGAGTAGAAGATAAAAGAATAATTTGATGTATGGGTGGTAACATGAAGAGGTATCTACATAGGAACCAACTTGTAGAAAGGAGAGTGCTCAATATAATATTTAGAAGGAAAAATAATGAAAACAACATCGAAACTTCCTATGTTCAATGCTACGTAGATTTTGTTTTTCCCATGTGACACGCAAAAGGAAATGGATGAGATACACACACACGAAGAGTTGTGTCATAGGGCCAAGATACCCGCACATGAAGAGTAATGATGCAGAATGTGCGAGGAAACATGACACAATACTTACCCAGAGATTAACTTTGAGGACTAGGTAAGATAATTCTTTTGTTGTTTTCTTAAGGTACTATATGATCACATCATTACTAAGAAATTGACCCACGTATTTACAAGATACATGGGGGAAGGTGAGAAAAAAATTTCTATTTCCACCCCTATACTAGAGAGGGACGCGTTTCATGTTAGTAGGAGGAAGCACATGAGTAGAGAGTTCAAAATGAAAATTGATTTAGGAAAGTATGAGATGAAAGGGATCATGTTGGATCTAGGGTTTGATGTGAATATTTTTCCAAATATATCATGGGAGTTGATGGCCAAACCAAAGCTGGTGTGGTCTCCCATTCAACTCAAAATAAAAAAATCAATAAAGGATCTACCCTATTAGTAGATTGAAGAAGGTCGAGGTTAACATTAATGGGGTAAAAAAAAAATCTTTTTTTGGAAGTAATCGAGATTATGGATGATTCATACCCCTACCAAGCTCTACTTGGAATTGACTAGGAATTTTATAAAAATGTCATACTAAATATGGAGCATAGGTAGATGCATTTTGAGATGGACACTCTGCACACTGGATCCAATCGAGGGTGACATATACAATGAACCAGTAAATGAATATGTGAAAATATTGATCATTAAGAATATATACAACATCATAGGGAACAAGGAGGAATATGTAAGCCTAATAGCTGATGGAAAGATGCGATAGAGGAGTGTCTGCTCATATGACATGGATTTAGAGGATGTGATGAAACAATGGAAAAAATAAGTTGTATGAAATGTATACCAGGAGATGCGCACAAATCACCAAAGCTGTGTGCTGGGTTGGAACAGAGCTACACAACATACCAAGGTTTGATCGGATAGGCCCAGTAGTTTCATTTATAGTGAAAATAGAGTAACATGCCCAAGGCCTAGAGGATTTAGGACATGGATGCAATAGTGAAATGTACACCTACACGCTAGTGGGAGACACACCACACAAAATTATGGGATTGGGCACAAGTGGTAGAATGTATCAAAATTATGTTCTGGCTCTTGATTGTATTTGAACTAATAAGAATGTAAAAGGGTACCAGAGACCCACAAGAAAACATTTTTTTATGAGTGGTTCTATACACTGAAGTATATTCCTATAGCATAGTGGGTCCACACGTTGGTACACACTATGGATATGGTGCCTAGGAGTCGGTACATATAGGAAGGAATGAGACAAAAAACCAGAGATTGGAAGCATATGAGCCACCAGTTCTACGAAACATTCAAGTTTACATCATAATTTCTTGCACATAGTGAGATTTTTTTAAGATTCAAGAACTTTATCTTCTGTTCACAACCTAGAGACACTGCACAAAAAGTTGTCTATGCGTACCATAAGTTGATGGAAAACTGAACCAATTGGTATATTGTTGGAAGGTGGATAGTGATGAAATGTGGGAAAAGGACCCTCAAAAAGTACATATTAATGAAACCAAGGGAGAGCATGTAGTTAAGGGAAAGATTCTAGTAGTACCACATCGTATTACACCAAGCCAATAAAGATTAAAAAACACATGCATAAAAGAAGTGCCTAACATGGCCATAATTGGTGATTACTTGGATCATGAAACATACACAAGTGTTAGACTTGCTAAAATAATATGAAGGCCTATTTCAAAGGAGTTTTTTTGGAGAGGAAGGGGATTGTAGGATTGCTTAGGGAGATGAAGATTGAATTGAAGCAAGATGCTAAGATGGTCAAGAAGAGACCATATCAACTGAAATCGAAGTACAAATAAAAAGTGTGCAAGGAGTTGGATTAGATGCTAGAGGTAGGGATCATTGTCCCTACAGAGGAGTCATATTGGATCAAACCGATGGTGGTGTAACCAAAGAATATATGCGATTTAAGAATTTGTGTAGATCTGCGCAACTTAAATGCAACATGAGTACATGATCCATTTCCTACATCATTTATAGATGAAGTGTTGGAGAATGTGGGTGGGTGCGAATCTTGTTCATTCATAGATGGATTTTTAGGTTATCAGTACTATATGCAGATCGTGGAAGAATGCAAAGCCAATAAAATGTTTGCAACAAAGTGGGGATCATTTTCCTACACCGTGATTCCATTTGGTTTGAAGAATGCACCTATAATGTTCTCTAAGATTATTGTCACATATTTTAAAGAGTTCATGCATAAATTTATAGAAGTATACTTAGAGATTATTGGACGAGATTCATATTACTCAAAGAACATATGCAAGTATTATGGTTAACAATGGATAGATGTAGGAAATTACATATACTTTTAAAATTGGAAAAGAGCATCTTATGTACATGATTTGGCACTCTATTGGGACATGTCATCTGCAAGGAAGACCTGTTAGTCAAGAAAGAAAATATTGTATTGATTATGGACATGTTACCCCCAACCTCTGTAAGAGAGTTGCATTCAACCTTGGGATACACAAGATACTATAGATGGTTCATATAGAGTTAGGAAAAGGTTGTTTCCCCACTAGAAATGCTACTGCACAAGGATACCAAGTATGTTTGGACACAAGAGTGCCTGGAAGAATTATGGACACTAAAGGAAAGATTAATTACTGTGTTGATCCTGATATTTCTAGATTAGACCAAGATATTCCATGTACATGTGGATGCATATTCCATTTCACTTGGAAAAATTCTTGCATGGCTAGGAGAGGATAAGATTGATCATCTAGTCTACTTTTCCAGTAGAAAGTTGTTCGATTTCAAAAATAATTATGTGAAAACAGAGTGCGGAGGAATGGCGATGGTCTAGGCCTTGTATAAATTCAGACACTACTTTCTCAACACTCCCTTTAAGTTTTTGAGAAATCATTCAATGCTCAAATAATTGGTGAACAAGCTAGCATTTGGGGGAGGATATGCTAGTGGCTATGACTCTTCCAAGAGTTCGATTTTGAAGTAGTGGTCAAACTTGGTAAGAATAATATGGGGCCTGATCATCTCTCAAGGATATATTCAAGGGAAGATGGAGGAAGTTTGGATGATGAGTTAGCTAAGAACAACTCTTGAGGGTTGAGGCAGTGCTAGATCAACTTGTAGATATTGAGGCATATATTACAACATGAAATGAACTAGAAGAGCACACACATGAACAATGATGACAAATGGTAACCTAAAGTGTCGATTACTAGTTGATTGCATGGAAATTGTACAAACTCGCCACTGATGGGATCTTACATGGATATGAGTTGGAGCATGAATGTGACATGGTTGTTTATGAGACACACAGAGGAATTAATGGTAGACATAATGTAGGGAAGGAAACTGCATGGAAAGTACCGTGAATGGGATTATTATGGTCATTTCTATTTGAATAATCGAAGGATTATTGTAAGTCTTGCAAAATTATTCAACGAATCGGGAAGCTAGCAAGAAGAGATAAATTTCCCCTCTTTCCCATCACTATGTTAGAGTCACTTGAGAAGTGGGAAATCAAATTTGTATGACTGATCAACCCCCTGGTGCGCAAAATTGGTGCATGGTATATTACCACCATGATGAAATACTTGACCCTCTGGGGAAAGGTTGTTCAAGTAAAGGATTATACTACAAAAATGGATGCGTGATTTATGTTTTAGAACATTATCATGAGGTTTGAATGAATAAAGGTACCGATGAGTGATTAGGGTGCACACTTCTTGAATGATACCATTTACATGATAACTTAAGAGTTCATGATCCATCATCAAAAGAGAACACCCTATCATCCACAAGATAATGACATAGTCAAAGCATTCAATATGCTATTGGAGCATGCACTAACCAAGGTATGTAATGTACAATGCAGTGATTGCTATTAGCATATTAAAATAGTTTTATGGGCATAAAGAACTACTTGCAAAATATTGAATAAACACACACCATCAGGTTAGTCTATGGAAAAGAAGTGGTGATGCCATTAGAATTTGTGGAGTGTTAGAATTGTATTTACAATAGAGATGTTGGAGGACTAACCACTGCAAATATGGTTGGATGAGTTATTGGAATTGGAAGAGGACCAATTTATTGCAAGACATAGCCAAATGGTGGAGAAATAGAGACAAAAGGCCTGACATGATCACAACATTCGGTACACGACTCTACAATTGGTATCTTTGGTATTACTATATGAAAACAAGTTCTTGAAGCACCTTGGTAAGCTGCGCATGCATTGGTTGGGACCCTTGTTGGTGTAGGCCATTTTTGGGAACAACGCAGCAATTAAGGAGGTAGTTAGAAAAGGGATTAGAAAAGGAGCACACACTGGAAGTAAAGGAAAAGCATCCCATCGAAAATCAAGCAAAATGTAGCGCAAGGAAGAGGAAAGGAAAAGAAGGAAAGAAGGAAAGTGCGACGAGGAAACAGTTGGATCGAGGACCAACCACACGTAGGAAGTTACAATGTGGACAAACCTAATCCACTTAGGGTTAGGGTTTTGGGTCCTTGTTGTAAGGGTTTTTACCCATTTTTGTAGTATAAATATGTATTTTAAGATCCGAGGATGGATATCTTTTGATCATCTTTGAGTTGTGAAGAAAGTGATTTTTGAGTGAGTCTTTGATGAGTGTTTAAGTTTGGTTGAGAGCTATGGAGCTAAGACTGAGTCAGTAGTTGAGATATATTGATTGTAATTGAGGGTCAAGTCACAAGATGTGGAGCTTGGTGTGACCTGGTCAACCTCATAGAGCATATGTGCATTTCACATGCACTTCTGATGTAATGCGCACAATGCAATGAATTGATGAATAAGAATAAAGAAGCATATAATGCTAGATATTTGTGGACATATCCCAAGGGGGGGTGAACCACAGTAAAATATTGTGTCACTGTGTGGAATGGTTCTTTATGTATTGCTATGGTTTATGATGATGGATGAATGAATGAAGGAATCTGTTAGAGTTAAAATGCAGTGCGCACTAGAATAGTTCTGATACTTACTAGAGAATGAATGTTTATGGATAAAGGAATGGTAGATATGTATGATGATGTGTTTGAATGGTAAATATAATATATGTTAAAGGGAGAAATAATGTATGAACACCCGAAAATAGTAGCATCCCCTCCATGACTATAGACATCTAGGTCCTGTAGTCACCTATAAGCCATCTCAGTTGAGACTGCGTTGTGCACTATGTGCATAGTGTTTCCTTCTGGTCTCCAGAAGGGCTGATGGTTTGTAGGGTTCTGTTGGAAGCATAAATTAGAACCCAGGTCAGCCCAAACATCCAACAAATGATCCCATTTATGATTGGAACTCAAAAGAACGGTTTGAATGTAACTTGTTGAGAAGGATAGTGAAGAGAATGTAGAGGGATGTTTAGACCATGGAATCCAACCAAAGAGGATATTGAGGGATGGATGAGAAAAAAATAGCTCTAGTTTTCACATAAGGACAATAGAAACTCCAGGTATACACCGTGCTAATATTTGGATAGGTATGTGTTTACTGATCTGCATGAGGAATTTTTCTGTTATTTCCCACATTTGTTGCAAGAGTGGATATTGAGGTTGAAGGATAATAATTTGAATAACTGGGTAAGACTAATAGAGTGGACTATTGAAAGTGTTGCACATTTGGAAAGAGTCAATAATAAATTCACGCGTGCAGTGGATTTCTGGCTAGACAATATTATTGCAGGATTCATTACTGAGTTTGCAGTAGATACAACGAAGTAAGATACTGCTGCAGAGCATGAGTTTTTGAAGGGATCTAGAGGAAGGTATATTAGGTCTCTTTACACGTTGATCAAGATTTTATTGCATGATAAAGGCGTGATGACACTGGAGTCAGACAACTAAATCACTCTGCGTGCATGGAGGAAAAAGGGGAAGCACAAAGAATGATTTGAGATATGGAGAGGGCTCTCGAGAGAGGCCAGTAGAAGGAATCCATGGATCCAATTATGATGGAAGAGGAAAAAACCAAGGAGATATTGGACAAAGCGGGAGTGACATGCAATGAAATACTTTACCAATATAGGATTAATAGCAAGAAGAGGGTTGTAGCCGAGCGGGAGGGCTTGGAAAATGATGAAGAAGAGGTAGAGGATCTCCATGCTACAGGGAATATTGAGGAAATCCTGAGTGCCACATATGAGAGGAAAACTAGAGGTCAAGGGTATGACGTAGAAGAAGGCTCTCCATTCCATATCAGAATTAGTGTGGAACCCACAACCCCATGTGCCACTAAGACATCAGAGAAGAAATAAATGTTTACACAATCAACAATTAGTAGTAGAAGGATTTATGTAAGACAAGGGAGCAGTGGAAGTTTAAGTGGAGGTACAAGTTCAACTAGAAGCAGTCAGGTATCTACACCATGCAGAGGTGGTAGTACAACAAAATTTACAATGGTAGGAGTAGATCCAACTATCCATTTACAAGAGTTTCATGGAGAAGGGTTGGAGGACCTAGAGAAGAACTTATTTGTTTGTGAAAATATTTGGGAAGATAAACCGATCACGGATGAGGATAAAAAATTAGCACAACTTGCAATCACATTCAGATACCATGTGTTGGCACAGGGGAAGACCCGGGGTTCAATGCTCAAGAGTTCACCAAAAAAACCCTAACTATCGACCCTTTCGACAACACCTGCGAAGCAGATGAAGTCTCACCCGAGGTAGAGGCAGGGGTGGTTGAAGGACTCAAATATCTGCAACCGTAGCTGGGACACTAATATGTGATTATATCTTCTACATGGCACTTAGCATAGATCATTCGTCAATATTTAACCCATATGGTACTTCACAGATAACACAGAGCATCACAGTGAATACTTATACTAAAGATGGTTCAGTACTTAGCCACATAAACATAGGTTAGGTTCAACAGATCAAGCACTAAGCATATTTTATATCAAATCTAACATTCATTCATATATCATCAGCACAAGCATAACTAGATATACTAATCACAACAAGCACTTAGCCAAAAGGAAACAACACATTAGATTGAAGCACAAAGCACAATACACATAGTTACCGTGGTTCACCCCCACCCTGGGGCTACGTCCACTAAGTCTTCTCTATATTATTTCGGTCAAGCAATTACAGTACAGAGCTTTAATGATCCTTAATTCGCACAGGACAGAAGATCTGCGTAGCTCGCTAGATCCTTCTTCCTTGCACTTCAACACAAAGCTATGACAACTTTCACTTAGCTTCTCAATATCATGCATAGAGCACTTCAAGATACATCCGATCACACGGATCTAGTACTAGCACTAAGCCTTTAGCTATACATCACATAGATGTACTACCCTCTCTTCTTCTCTATTTACATTGCCTATTTATAGATTACAAAATGGGCCTAAGCGTGGGTAAACCCACAGGTCAACATCCCTTTCCCGTTATATCAACCCAAAACCCTAAAATGGACCCAAAAATAGGTCTTGCTTCCTTAATTTCTGCTTCGGGTTGCGCTCCATCCTTGGAAAGCTATTGCAATCCAAAAAATGGTCAAATATGATCAAGTATTCTGCAAAAATTGGTCAAGGGCCAACATGCCCCCAACACTCACCTGTGATTCATCCCGAGTCACTCAGGTCTGATCAATTCCGCTTCGAATGCCTCGAGCTTGGCTCGAGCTGCTTCAACTTGTTGCAGTGAGACAACTTCTTGTTCCGTAAATTCCTGGATTACTGTGTCATTGAGTGGGCCTTCTAGGCGCTGTTGTGCAGTGATGACAACTTGTTCGAGTTCAAATCCCTAGCATTCAAGTTCAACAAACAGTTGGCATGCCTTCTCTTGGAGTGGTTGCAGTCACTGAGAGACTTCCATCACTTTACTTTGCAACGTGTGTACTTGTTGTTGGGCTGTGCGTTGTTCTATGAACCTCTTCATTCTTTCGACTGGGATCACGGACTTCAGTTGCACTTGTAGTACATCTGCATGCTGCTTTGCTTCCTGGATATGTGCCTCCAATGTCTTCAATTCTGTATTCTCTGCTAGGGTTTCATAAGTTTGTGCGCTTCTAGTGCTTAGCTACCTACATTCCAAAGCCAAGGTTTTTAACCGGTTGACTGTGCTTCGAGTAGTGGCCTCTCTTAGATATCTTATTTCTTGGGGTGTCTCATGTACGGTGCGGAGGTCCAAATCCGTGATGCGTTGTTGGAGTTGCTGGATTACTTCTTCCAGTTGGGTCACCTGCTGTGGAAGACGATCTTCCATATTCACTTCTATAATCGTCATAGAGCGAAGTGCTTTGTGAATCCTTTCCTGTACTTCAAGTTTCTTTGCTAGCAACTGGTCCTTGCTCTGCTGTAACTGTGCTTTTTTCTCCTCCCACTTCGCTTGTAAGGCAAGCTGCTTGGGATCATTTTCACAGTGGCGAAGTTGTTTTCGAGCTTAGATCGTCTTTTCGAAGGCGGTCGGGAGGGTCCTACTCGAGTAGTGGATGGGGAAGCTAGCAGTGCTCCCAAGGACGATGCCTGTACACCTATAGATATTCCATGCTCCGACATGACTCTCTCAGTCATTAAATCAATTAGAACTTCTTCAACAATTTTCTCAGCAGCGTTGAGCTCATCCGACATACAAACTTGGGTCAGCTAGATCAGGTGAAAAAAACATTCAGAGACTACAGTGGATAATAAGGGAACAAGGCAATGATCTCAGGGTAAGTAAATCTCAGGGTTCATGCTCAAATTCTCAGTTAGCAAAAAGTAATCTCGGTGCGTGGAACAATGAGTTAAGTAGGTAATCTCAACAATGGTGTTCTTGCAATGGACATGGGGCCTTCATTAACTCCGTTATACTCATTCTGGTGCTATCCAACAGTATAGGGGTAACCCATAACTTCTTTTCGATCCATTCGGGGTGGTAGTCGAACAGGTATATCGGTTCCAATGGTTATATTTCTTCGTCATGGCAAAGTATTCTATGTCATTGTTATGATACCTCAGCGAAGCTCCAATTCTGCAATTCTTCTTGCTGCAAAGTGTCCTCTAGAACCTCTTGTAACCTTACAGTATTAGCCCTTTTATTTCTTAACTTTCTAGCTTTCTTCCCAGTGAGCTTTGTCTCAGTAATGCTTTTACCATTCTGATGCTTATCTTCTGTGGTCTTAGTTAATTCACATTGTTGAAAGTCTTTCTTAGGGTTCCTTGATAATACTTCTTCTGTGTAAAAAATAGGCAACTCGATCTTCTGTAGATCCTCAATTGTTCTCTTAGCTTCGACATCGGAGTTAAATATCTGCGATATGTTCTTCTGTTCCTCAATCAAGTGTGTGATCCTTCTGGTCATAAAGTCTTTTAACTCTTGCTTCTTCTGCTCCAAAACTTTTTCTTCCTCTTTTCATCTGGCTTGTTCTCTATCAATCCAAGGTTTTCCTATGAGCATGGTAAATGGGGCACTGTCTTCAACAAATTTAATAATCTCAAAGTCTTCCTTTGTCGAAGTTCCATTGACAACCATAGGCATCCGGGCGAGCCTTCCACATAGGTTTACTAGCTTTCCTCTAAATAAAATTGTTCCTCCTAGGGAAGGGATCATGGAAGGCTTTCCTATAGCTTCCCAAGTTCTTTCTGGCATAATGTTCACTTGTGTCTCTTCGTCAAGAATACAATCAATGTCGAAGTCCCCTATTCTTGCTTTGATTTTCTCCTTTTCTTTGAAGATCTCTGATAACCTAACATGTCGGTGATCATTCAAGGTGTCTTTCATCTGTAGCAATATATTTTCTGATTCTTTCTAGGTTTCTGCTATGATCTTGGTCTCTTTATCTCCTTAAGGGTTTTCTTGCTCCATATTCAGTTTCTCAAGTCTAACAATCATTCTAGGGAAATCCAACACTTCTGGTCCATATCCTTACAACAGAGGCAACTAGGTTTTCTCCTAGGGAATTCCTTAGCAAGATGTCCCAGTCTTTTGCAGCTATAACAGAGGGTTAATCCTCTCTTTCATTTAAATGTTCCCCAACTTCTTCTGTATTGCTCACCAGGTTCGTGGTAGCTAGCCTGCAAAAAACTCTTTCTAGGATCCTACATCCACTTGTTAGTAGAGACATTCTTTCGATGCATAGGTATAACATATCTATCATTATACTTATCAGATCTATTCATATCAAACTTTCTTTCATCTATTAATGCCCTAGTTTTGAAGCTAGGATAGAATCTATCAAACATAACTAGATCCATGCTTTAGAAACAAAAAATTTCACTTATCTACAGAGCACAAAGCTTCTGAATCTAAGAACTTTTGACTATTATTACCTTTATTAAAGCACAGAGCTTACAGATCTTACCTCTTTTCTACAGATCTGACTTATTTATTTCAGAAATTTCCACTTTTACTTTTCTTAGAGCACATAGCATTCAAATATCGCTTCTCTTCTTCGGATCTGATCTTCCTTTCTTCAGATTTGACTTTATTCCCGGTACAAATCCGCACAAGTCGAGTAAAAATCTACGCACTAGGGCAATAGATCTACGCACAGAGATTTCTTTTGCACAACGTTTCTTTTCCCTTAGTTCCTAGCAATCACAGTTTCAGGTCCAGAAAACAGAACCATTTTTTGGCACAGGGGAAGACCCAAGGTTCAACGCTCAAGAGCACACCAACAAAACCCTAACTACCAGCCCTTTCAGCAACACCTGCGAAGCAGATGAAGTCTCACCCGAGGTAGAGGCAGGGGTGGTTGTAGGACTCAGATGTCTGCAACCGTAGCTGGGACACTGATATGTGATTATATCTTTTACATGACACTTAGCATAGATGATTCGTCAATATTTAACCCGTATGGTACTTCACAGATAACACAGAGCATCACAATGAATACTTATAATAAATATGGTTCAGTACTTAGCCACATAAATATAGGTTAGGTTCAACAGATCAAGCACTAAGAATCTTTTATATTAGATCTAACATTCATTCATATATCATCAGCACGAGCATAACTAGATTTACTAATCACACCAAGCACTTAGCCAAAAGGAAACAACACATTAGATCGAAGCACAAAGCACAATACACACAGTTACGGTGGTTCACCCCCACCCTGGGGCTATGTCCACAAAGTCTTCTCTATATTATCTCAGTCAAGAAATTACATCACAAAAGATCTGCGCAACTCGCTAGATCCTTCTTCCTTGCACTTCAACACAAAGCTACGACAACTTGCACTTAGCTTCCCAATCTCATGCACAGAGCACTTCAAGATACATCCGATCACGTAGATCTAGTACTATCACTAAGCCTTTAGCTATACATCACATAGATGTACTACCCTCTCTTATTCTCTATTTACATTGCCTATTTATATATTACAAAATGGGCCTAAGTGTGGGTAAACCCACGAGCCGACATCCCTTTCCCATTACATCAACCCAAAACCCTAAAATGGACCCAAAAATAGGTCATGCTTCCTTAATTTCCGCTTCACGTTGGGATCCATCCTTGGAAAGCTATCACAGTCCCAAAAACGGTCAAATATGACCAAGTATTCTGCAAAACTTGGTCAAGGGCCAACACCGTGCACTATACTGGTATATGGGCCTTGCAGTAAAAAACCCACAAGGAGCACCTACAACTATCACAGATGTGAAGAAGACATTAATCAATGAATTTCAATGACCAAGTTTAGAGGACAAGTTCATGAATGAGATGATAGAGATCAAACAAAAGTCAGGTGAGTTAGTTTGGGAAGTCCACCAAAAGTTCAAGAGGTTGAAAGGTAAGTTGAAGTATCCTATAATTGATATGAATCATATACACTTATTTGTGAATTCATTATTGGCACACTTTAAGTATCCATTGAAGCAAAAAAAGTTCTAGACTCAGGCTGAGGCTCTACATGCAACCTTACAATTAAAAGAGAATCAATATAAGCATAAAGATCCAGCTGTAGAAGAGTTGAGAGCAGATCTAAAGAATCTAACATTTTAGTTGAATCAAAATAAAGGTAAGGAGAAGAGGGAAGCTATCTAGTGTACTTTATGCAGAACAAAAGGACATCATAAGAATGAGTGCCCAACATTTACGCAGTACTTGGGAGTAGGAATTCCAAATCCCTTACCCACAGGAGGACCATGGTGTGAAATATCTAAGACTCATGGATATGATCCCTATCATTGTCCCATGATACAAAAGTATCAAACCGTGCCAAAGAGTACATTTTGTAATTTTTGTAACTCTGTAGGACATGAGGACAAGGATTGTAGAACCTTGGAATTGATGAAGGAAATGATCTTAGATACTTATAAGGTGCAGGCTAAACACATGAAAGGACAACCTGCACAACAATTTACAACACCACCACAATATAATAACGCACAACAGTTTAATGCACCACCACATTATAATAATGTGCAATAGTATAATCAGGTACCACAATATAATACACTGCACACAAATCATCAAGGTAACAAAGGAGGATTCAAAGGAGGCCATGGAGGAAGAGGATTTTGAAGAGGTAGAGGATCAATAACATGTCACAATTGTCAGCAAACTGGAAACTATGCAAAGGATTTTCCATTTCCACCTACGACATGTATGTATTTTTGCGCAACATATCATAACATAGAAGACTGTTTGACACTTTTGAAAAAGATACAGGAAAAGAGGAATCAGAATAAACATAATGTTAAATGGATTGCTGTAGAAGCTAGAGAGGATGGAAAAAATATTAATATAGTTACTAAAGGTGGAACCAAAATAGGGGTAGATGAAACAAATCATAAGAAATATCAATACCAGTGGATTAGAAAGAATACAACACCTGAACAACATTTTGATGCGCGAAAGGAAAATGAGACATTCAAGCAAGCCAGACAAGTGATTTTGAAGTAGAATATTGTTTCTACATCATGTACAAAGCTGTGAGATGATGTACCAATATATGATATGCCTCTTCAATTTGATCATACCAACAGATATCATGCTTCAGAAAAGGTCAGTAATCTAAGAAACTTTTTGGTATTTCGTGTGAAGTTATTGAATGATAGATCATATCTATAAGCGTTACAAAGTGTGTTAGAAAAATGCAATTCCGAAGAAGAGGTAAAGAAAGTAAATCATGTCCATAGGAAGAGAAGAACAAGTAGGGAGTTTAGGTTGAATGCAAACATTGGAGACTTCAATATGGGTGACATAATATTAGATATGGGGTCTGAAGTAAATGTCCTACCTAAGAAAACATGGGAAGCCATGGGGGAACCTACGCTGGGATATTCACCTATTCAGCTGAAACTGGTAAATCAATATAGAGTGGTACCAATTGGTAGATTGAAAGGCATACCAATGGATTTGGATGGTGTGCGCACTATGGAAGACATTGAGGTCATTGATATAGTGGACAATACTACACCTTATCCAACATTGTTGGGACTGGATAGAGAATTTGACAATTAGGATATCATTAATTTGTAGACCAGGAAGATGATTTTTTAAGCAGGAGAACATAGAGTTATAACACCATTGGATCCTTTAGAAGGTGGAATATATATTGAACCAACGACAAATTATTTTACGACAGAAGAGATAAACCATTTATATTGATATATTGCATGAGAAGAAGATTACATTAATACAAAAACAAATGGAATGCTTAGCTGGAGAAGCATTAATTCTTGTGCTTCATAATTTCACACAGGACTGGAGAATTGGCAGCAACGATTACATGAGATATCTACAAGAATATGTGCAAGAATGACGCATGCACTAAGATGGGTTGGCATAGTGGTAAGAGAACCTCCAACTTTTCATGGTCAAAATGATTTGGAAGATTTCTTAAGAAAGTTTGAAATAGAGGTCTTGGAAAATCAAAGGTTATTAGATTTAGATATTGCATTGAAAGAAACACCTTCATGTTGGCGGGGTACTCATAAGGAGAACATCAATGATTGGTATCAATGCAAAATATTATTGTGCATAAGATTTGGTGTAGAGCAGGAGAATAAATATGTGGAAAAATATGATGGAATAAGACAACCCATAGAACATGTAGACATATGTATAACCTAGTGGATATTGGTACCACCAGAGGAATGGCCACATCATTCCATTCATACATTGGAAGGCATACCAAGGAATTGGTACACATAATTGGAACTGCACAGAGGAATTGTAAATTGGGAAGGTTTGCAACATAACTTTGTGATCACATTTTCATTTGAATATGAGAATCCAATGATGGATACAACAATGAAATTGATAAAAGAGAGGATTTTTGAAGAACCTAAAGTTGATATTGTGACAACATATCAAAACCATAAACAACAAATAGTCAGACGATTGTTACATTGTTACCACATCGTAGAATATGATCCAATAGAAGAAAACCCACGCGATATTCAAATAACAAAAGTTAAAGGGGACAGAGAAGTAGAAGGTCCACAATTACAATCATAATAATTTGTTGCACCATTGAATATAAATAAAGTCAACATTGCAATCAAAGAGAGCCTGAATATTTCAAGTATTGGTGACTATTGGGATAATCAGACAGTAGAAAGAATAACAAAAATACTGTGCAAATATAGTGACCTATTTCCAAAAACATTTTTAGAGATGAAAGGGGTAGCAGGAGAACTTGGAGAAATGAATATTCCTTTAAGATTAGATTCTAGACCAATAAGACAGAGATATTATAGGCAAAGGAAGTATAGAAAGTACAAACATAAAGCAAAGGATAAATCTTGGAATGACATACATATTAAGTTGAAACTTTTTAAGGAAGGATATATGGTTCTCCTATATGACAGTAAATATTTGCAGCATCCAGGGAAGTTCAAGATGCATTGTCTAGGGCCATATGAGATAAAGTCTGTCACAGATGGAGGTGTTGTACAATTGCAGGATCTAGCAGGAAAATGAATTCAAGGATTGGTGAATGGTAGTTGATTGAAACTGTATAGGGATAGTCAATCTAGTAACCCTTAGTAGTTATAACACATAAAAGTAGAGTTGTACATAATGTATATAGTAGAAGTTAAAAGAAAAAGACAAGAAAGAAGTGGAAAAATGAGAAAAATCCAAAAATAAGTAAGTAGATGGATAAGTGGTAGAAAGAATGTTGGAGGATACAACACACAAAAAAATTTAATAAGTGATATGACATAAATTGATGACATTGTGTGGCAGAAAAAGGTGAACGCAACATGCCAAGATAGAAAGTGGTCAAAAAAAGGAAAACCGGTGAACGTAAAGTACAACGCGACATAACATTTATGCCAAGCGGTATAAAAGTAGGAAACTTGCAAGGAAAGACTCATTGTGAAATTGTGCACTACGAGAGCTAAGGATGAATAACTAAGTGTAAGCATGCATTTCTAGAGCATCCAACGAAGATTCAGAGTAGTATTTTCGATATTTTTCATAATGGCGCCGTCGAAGGTTGGATCTCCCAGTCTAATTGCAAGGAAAACACACATCACCATGAGATCTCCGTAGGAGAAAGAAACAGAAATATAAAGCCCTAGTCAATTGGAGGGAGTGGTAGACATGGATGCCATTCCTTCACCAATCATTGAGCCAATTATCCTGAGGATTGTATAGGAGCAGGAACCAATGACAAAGAAAATGGATGTTGACTTGATGTTCGGAGAACATAACCTTACTGCAGAGAAAAACCCTACACAAAAGTTGGGTTTGGGAGTGCCACAACAAACGAATGTGGAGGAAGACAAGAGAACAAAATCAGAAGAACCTAGGGCACAAGTTGAAGCAGAGAAACAACCTATTGCAGAGACAATGTCGTAAACAAAAGAACATGTACAAGTTGAGGATATAACAAGACAACTGAATTCTGACATAGAGGAAGAAGTGAATGTGCACCAAGAAGCATGGCCATCCACAATGACAAGAAAATATAAGGGAAAACAGGGGGTATAGAAATCAACGTGCAAGTAGAAATAAGTTACATTGATGCTACCATGCATACCCGAAGGAGTCACGATTCTTCCAGGCATTTTAGAACCTGTGGAGAATTCAAATTTTCATACCATGATGTTACAGGCAGGGAAAAGTTCCCTCAGTTTGTAACACAAGTGTATATGGAAAGCAAAGATATAGGACCAAAAGGAGATCCAATATTAGAACCAAAGTAGTGAATTGTAGGGTTTTAAAATACAAGGATCATGAACTTGTTAGAAATCCCTCATTTGGGAAGGGGTAAAGATGTGAACAACTGTGTCAAACAATTATTGGCCTTAGTGCATGGAGGTGTTCTTTGGATGGAAATATCAGTCTCAATAGACATAGATATGATTACATAAATAACGGGTCTACCAACAGATGGAGAGAAGCCAGAACAATATCTGTATGACAAGACTAAGGAGAAGGCCTTGGAAGAGGAGATGAAGAAGACATATGAAGATGGGAGAGGGTTCCACATAATCATAATTAACAATATGAGTGAACTTGTGATAATATTAGCGACCAAGTTGATGGCATGCAAATTGTTGAGGAAGTGTCACAAGGAAGAAGCACCAGCATGAGTCATAACAACAACTGCACAGTGCACAAAAGGAAGCCTACTCGATTGGGCACCATACTTACTGAACTTATTTTTAGATGAATGCAAGGATGTACATGAATTAGGAATATATTTCCATTATTCATGGATGATCATACTCATTGCATTGGTGGGTTGGGGACACCCTAAATACAATGGATTTTGGAAAAGGATAGGAAAGTGTCATGCATCTCAATATACAACTTTATGGAATAGTTTAGATGTGAAAACAAGGAAGGATAATTTTAGTATGTTTTCTATGTACTTTGATGAAATGCAAGAAAAGGTAGCTGAGACATGGAGGATACCACTAGAAGTGGTGGAGGAACATAAGAACATAGCTAATTTTGAGGTTTCCAGGAACAATATGTGGATTCAGGAGAAAAGGGATCCCAAGAAAAATTGGTTGTAGATGAGGCACTGCATCATAATAAAAGAAGTCCAATGGGCCATGAAATTCTAGCCTGAAGAATGGAAGGTACTCATGACCTCAAAGAAGACATCAAAAGGAAACAAGCGAGTAGAAGCTAGTCCATTGCAAGAATCAAATAGTCCAACAGGGAATATGAGGAAGGATGCATAATGCACCAAGGATATTGGAGGGAGCACAAAAGTGAGAAAAACTAGACAAAATAATATTCCAAATCCCTCAATGTAGGAGAAGGGCTGTGCATAAGTAACAAATGGAGAAAAATAGAAGGACAATAATTTTCCTACGTAGGAGGAACTTGGAGGAGGAGATGTGCCAGACTTGAAAGTACTAGCGACTAAAATGCAAACACACACTCTATCAATGAAGAGGAAAGTCATACAGGAAGTAGGCCAAAGAAAGAATATGAAGGTGCACAAGAGTGTCCCTGCATTGAAATTAACAAAAGACGATGCAAAATTGGTTGCAGAGGAGGTGCAGGACCGTGCACCAGAGGCATGGTACGACACTGAGAAACAATGAGAGGAGGTCATCAAAAAGTTGATAGACATGAAGGATATATTGGCACAACTACAATTGAATACAACGCAACAAAAGGAACATGCACAACCACAACAAACTACTCAGGACAAGACAATTTCAGTGCAAGAGATAGTCCAGATTATAGCATCAGGTAGTGAATTTTTTTTCATTTCTCAGGATATGTTGCATATGGATGAGGAGACAATGCAAAAATAGTTGAAATATATAGACCACTTGGACTTGGAACTGGACAAGGTCCCAACCAAAGCGCTGTATAAACTTTAGGTCAACATTGCACAAGAGATCCAATCAAGAACACACGCCGATGAGATAGATTTACATCTGGATAAGACAATAAGTGACACATTTAAGATAACAATCCACGAGGTGCAGGTTGAGAGGGAGGAAGAAAAACAATGCATTGGATAGATAGAGTAGCGGGTAGAATATGTGTTCAAGACAATTCTAGACAACGTTCAAGAAGGGGAGAATTTACAAACATAGGAGAAGATTGGGAAGATAACAAAGGAAATGGAAAATTATAGAAGCAACATCACAAAGTTGATGAGACTCTTACAAACAAGCATGCTTCCAGAAGTTAGGTCACAAATATAGTAGGAGGTGACATGCCACATGGAGAACATTGCACAAAACATTCAAGAAGTTATAGACTTATACAATAAGAGTGCACAATTATGGACAAGTTTGTAGGAGGATGAAAAGCTGCAGGAGTTGGAACAAAAGGAAGAAGGAGTGAACACTGCCGCTCAATACTTGAAATATAAGTAGAAGGCAATGACAATTCATGATAGGGTAAGGAGTATGAAGGAGTTAAAAAACTTGCAGTAATAATTGAAGAATGTACAAGAAGAAAAGCAGTTGAGGCAGGCTCAGTTGGAGCCATTACAAGAAAGTGCATAGCAAAGGTTGACAGAGATTGATACAACCAAGGGATAGATGGAAAAAATTAGGCTGGAGACTGAACAAATGATAAAGGAGCATATCACTACGTAGACTGTGGATTCTGTTGTAGAGAAAAGTGCATAGGTGAAAGCTCGAGTTGAATACATTTTAGGTTGATTCAAGGAGTTGGAGAAGTCAATAAAAGATGCAAACACTGATTGAGTGGCTTGGGACAAGACATAGGTGAGTGTTGGGGGCATGTTGGTGTAGGATATTTTGGGGAACAACACAACAATTAAGGAGGAAGTTAGAAAAGGTATCAGAAAAGGAGCGCGTGCTGTAAGTCAAGGAAAAACAATGCACTAGAAAGAAAGGAAAAATAACACAAGGAAGAGGAAAGGCAAAGGCAAAAATAAGGATAGCGTGACAAGAAAATGGTTGGATCAAGGACTGACCATGTGCAAGAAGTTACAATGTGGAAAAACCTGATCCATTTAGGGTTAGGGTTTTGGGTCCTTGTTGTAAGGGTTTTTACCCATTTTTGTAGTAAAAATATGTATTGGAAGATCTGAGGATGGATATATTTTTATCATCTTTGAGTTGTGAAGCAAGTACTTTTTGAGTGAGTCTTTGATGAGTGTTTAAGTTTGGTTGAGATTTGTGGAGCTAATAATGAGTCAGTAGTTGAGACAGATGGATTGTAATTGAGGGTCTGGTCGTAAGCTGTGGATCTTGGTGCAACCTGGTTAGCCTCATGGAGAATATGTCTATTTCACATGCACTTTTGATGTAATGCGTGCAACACAATGAGATGATGAAGATGAATATAGAAGCAAAGAATGCCATATATTTGTGGATGTAGCCTAGGGGGATGATCCATGGTAAAATATTGGGTCACTGTGTGGAATGGTTCTTTATGTGTTTCTATGGTTTATGATGAATGAATGAATGAATGAATTTGTTAGATTTAAAATGCAACATTGAACACACACTATAATAGTTCTGATACTTACTGCAGAATGAATGTTTATGGTTAAAGGAATGGTAGATATGTATGATGATGCGTTTGAATGGTAAATCTAATATATGTTAAAGGGAGAAATAATTTTTGAACACCCCACAATAGTAACATCCCCTCCACGACTGTAGACATCTAAGTCCTACAGTTACCTATAAGCAATCTCGAGTGAGACTGCACTGTACACTCTGTGAGCAGCGTTGCCTTCTGGTCTCCAGAAGGGCCGATGGTTTGAAAGATTTTGTTGGAAACCTAAAGTAGAACTTGGGTCAGCCTAAACATCCAACAACCCTTTAGACTTGTTTACACTAGTGAGGTTGGTGAAACAAATTTAGTGACGCTCCATGGTCATCCCCTCAAATGATTGATCAATGATAGTTTTTTGAAGGCATATTGCGCCCCACAGGGGTTGGATGTTGCATGAATTGATGAAGTTTCAATGTTATCCTGGAGTAGGAGTTAGGTAGGTAGGAGGAAAGGAATCTATAAGTACACAATAATTAGTAGGATACAATAGATCTAGGTAATCTATAGGACAAGACAGGTCGTACTCACACAGATTTAGATGATTCATTTTTTTTAAGGGTTAAATGATAGAGTAAAAGCAAAGGGAAATGATAGCTGTAGGACAATTGGAAAACATGAACTATGGGAGAATAAGGTAATGATACAATAAGCAGTTGGGATTAGACATGTTACAATGGCATGAGAATGAGAATAGTTATGGAAACATTTACCAAAGGGTGTATTGATGGTTATGGAAGGAAAATGTATCACCAGTCAACATTAGCATTAGGAACACATACAAGTGAATAGTTAGGCAAGTGAAAATAAATGAGGTAAGTTCCTACACAAGTATTCCTTGTTCCCACTAACCCACTACATATCCATTCATCAATCATAGAGTTCATATTGAGTAGAGAACATAGTTTAGAGTGATTCAAGAGTAGAGTTTAGGGTGACCATAGCTAATTGAAGTGTGGGTTGAGTGGGTTTTCATCGGGTGTTCATCACGCACAACCCTTCAATTTCATAGTTGGGATAGTGAGATAGAGCAGAGCTCCAAGGAAGTATGTTTCAATACAATTTAGCTAAGCTAAGAGTCTACCATAACAATGGCCTCCTCAAGCAAGTCCCATGCATAAACAAAGTTGAAGGCAATAAATGAAGCGAAAATTCTTGACATAGAAATACCTAGCAAGGTAAACATCAGAGGACCTTTGTTAGGAAGGGTCCCCAACCTCAAGTATTTGGATTACAACATCTACTACGAGGTGTAGTTACCATAACTACATTTTGATGCTTATGTAGAAACCATTACAGGAGGGAAAGTGGCACCCAATCCATGGTCCAAGCCCATCTACAAATCAAGAACAAGGACATTATTGGAGGTTCCTCACTTCAGGCACATCCAGAACATCAACTCATGTGTTTGGACCTTACTTAGAAGGTTGCATGAGGGATTCCTTTGGCTAGAACACACCTACTCGGTTGAATTCGACACAATGTGCCTCATTACAGGCCTTCCTAGAATGGAGGAGGACCCTACGGTCATGTTGATGGAACATGATGCCAATAAATAAGATATATAAAATAAGTATGAGAGAGAAAAATGAATGAAAGTTATAGTCATATCATTAATTAATGATGTCTAGGTCCGATTTTCCACATAGATACTTGCTTGCACATTTATTTGAAAGTTCTAGAAGGATGAGTGCCCCATTGGGTGTCATCCTAGCCATAGAGCGATGCACCCAAATAATTAATATGGGATAAGCTCATTAGTTGATGAACAAATTCATCTAGGACTCCATGGATGCACAAGACCATGACAAGGAGTTTTTATATAGTTGGGTGTTACTCCTACTTGCAATGAGAGTATGACAACCACCACTAGGATTCAAATATGATGATGTAGTTTCTGAAGCTTTCCCCACACCCAAATTTAATGATCTACAATACAACCATGACAAGAACATCCAACATGAGAACACCATGGATTTTCAGCTATGGTACATATAAATGATCCAGGCGACTATGCTGTTACAGGTATGAAATAACTGAGAGGGGGGGGGGGG
>JZKD02S1673517.1:34433-49898 GCA_000966675.3 Picea glauca | reverse complement strand
TTCTTTCTCTCACAATCTCGTTTCTCATAATACAATATTCACACTGATAAATAACTGCAATACATTTCCCTCATAAAATATGGCTGCCTTCTAGAGAAAAAACCCCTAACATAACATCCACCATTAGATTTGCGACCTTATAATCAATGGTCCAGATTTACTATGAAATCACAATATACATTTACAAAGAAAATTTTCCTTCAGGGATTTCGCCCCCCAACCACCATCCGGGAACGCTCTCCCCCGAACCCCCGTCGGGGGTTTACTTTCCCTCGGACCCCCATCTGGTGGTATGCCCCCACTAGACCCCACAATAGAGGAAATTCCCCCCTACACTCCCCGGCGTGGAGGAGTGTACAGTCTTCCGGGGTGTAAAGTATTCATGGGGTATAAACACGACTAAAAAAAAGACCTCTAAATCAAGAAGATAATGAGGCTCCACAACCAATACTACCACCAGTATTTCTCTGAAATGATAAGGGCCCTTGATATAGATAGACCATAAACGAAAATAGGCTAAGGAATTTGATGGTCATGTTGAAATCACCCTAGATACATGGAATCCTTATACTGGTATACACTGATACTGATGTGGTATAGAGGAAAAGACACATGTCACCCATTTTCGATATGATGACCTTTATATATGGTGGGTTCCCCAAGTCCACGTGGTACTTGATGGTTTTCCTCGACAGTACTACATTGACATGCCTCACTACCATCTCTTTACATTTCTCCGATGAAAATGTTGTTGTCGACATTACTTTATGTATCCGAAAACTCACTTTTCATTTTTTCTGACGACAATGTGCACCATGATGTCTACCATTGATATTTTTCCAAAACAAGGGGAGACATTGATCCATGGCCGACCAAAAGAAAAAATGGCTAAGGAAAATATTGTCACACTGATGCTGGACATGTGGTAGACTTATACTAGTCCCATGAAGTTGCTTATGAGGAAGCCATGCAGGACACATGTCACCCACTTTTGACATATTCACCTGTGCATTTGACATGTTCCATATGTCCCCATGGATACATCTGATTGGTTCTAATAGGGCTCCGTTGGAGGGATGACGTGACACCCCATTTAGATGTTAGATGACTTCAAGGCCCGAGAGTAGATCTGGACCATTGATTGGTCTCAATTGAAAAATTCCCAAGAGTAGATTTGGGCCGTCCATCAGAGGAGCCCATTGGAGGGGTATGTGTTTGGACTTCAAACGTGACTTTGACAAGGGGACTCCGAGACCACATTTCGATCGTCAATCTAGATTTTCAAGGGGTAGTCCGAAAATGAATGAGGGCCATCGATCTAGATCGACCAATAGAAAAACATTGGCTAAGGCATGAACATTATCATGCTGACGTCACCCTAGATGTATGTTTCCTTCTCAATGGTCTGCACTAGTGCTGATGTGGCAAACAGATGGGACATGTGCCACTCGATTTGGAGATATCCACCTGTGTATGTAGGGGTTCCACATATATACATTTAGTTCAGGCCGTTTATCAGAGGTGTGTCATCAGATTGGTCCAAAAGATGGTTTTTGAGATGACTTTAACATGGAACTCTAATGACCGTATCTAAAAGGTCAAACACACAATGCGATTTGAACTGTCGATCTTTTGGGGGCCGAAAAAATGTTAAATCTACACTTTTAGGCCACGGTCTTGTGATAATATCCTTGGCCAATAGTTCTAGGCCCCTTTTGCACATTAATATCTCCTTTTGGATCTTTGATAAGGGCCTGAGGGTGCTACACATCAAAATTACTCACTTCAATAGTTTCACAAGTGTCATCATTACAAGTGTTGTAAGTGTCACATCTTGTCTGCAAGTGTCACATCTTGACCACAAGTGTCGCAAGTGTCACAAACATCATACTACCATATTTCCTATGTCGTGCCTCTAACGACATCATAAGGACACTTAAGACACCTCAAATACTAGTTTTGAAGAAGAGAAATCAGTTGACAAGGAGTAGAAGCCTTTTGCCATTGGAAAAACCACTCAAAAATGGATTTTGGAGGGAAGCGCTGCCCTACCCACTGTCAGGAAGTGCCAGCACTCTCTGGGCCTCTTTGGGGGTGCATTCAAATGCTATGTGTACCCTTTTGGGGAAGCGCTACCTTTTCTAAGTGGATTTTTGGTTTGTTGAGCTAAAACAGGGAAGGATCCCCTCAATTTATGAAGGTGGTTGGATTCGAATAGAAGGTCAAGGCATGATCTTAGGGAAGATCTTCAACTGAAGGAGAATAATCCTCAACTTATCCATCATATCTCTCAAGTGGTTGGGCCTCTCCAAGGTTATATAAGGAGACCTCCTCATAGTTAAAGGGGGAGGTAGAGACTAGATATTGATACCAAACTTATGATCCTATAAGTGGTATTAACAAAAAAGATTGGAGATATGAAACTTATGATCCCATAAGTGAGATGTCATCAAAGTAATCAGTGTAGATTACTTGAGAAAAATGGGTTGGACAAGGAGAACTGGAAGAAGCTGCTGCACCTTCATCAAAGGATTGTAAGTACTTTTACTTGTTCTTATCAATATATCAATGCTTGGCCTGTTTATTTCAAACTTATGTTTGTTCCACATGAGTTTGTCTTCAGTAGATAGATCTATATTTGAGCTAATATCAATAGAATAGGAAGTCCATTGTATCTTTGTTTGTTCTACAAGACCTATAACACAACTCACGATTAAATCTCAGCCTGGATTTTGCAAAGACAAACGTCGTTAATAAGTTACATATCTTTCTTCTTCTCCTTTGTATGTTAGCTTGATTAGATCTAAAAGGATGTCAGTGTCCATGTTAAGCACTTTTTTGTATTGGCCTTAGGAGTCTAGAGACCAAGAGGGAATCTGCTTGTCCACAGGAGGATTCACCTGTAACAGAGGGTTTCAAAATTTCCTTAAGATAATTTGACTCCCGACTGTTTCAGGGACTCTAGAAGCTTTCCTTTTGCCTCTATTTCATCCAATCTCGACCTTATAACTTAAACCAACTTTCATTTAACAATAAGAACAAAAATATTACTAACATTTTGCTCCAGCGGGGACAACATACCCTTGCAGTTTGCTGAGAACTATAGACTAAGTGCCTTCTTCTATTGGGTTATGGAGTCTGCCTGAAAAGATACATGTCCTTCAGACCTGAAAATTGATTTGATGCGTGACACAAAAATGCTCAACAACTTACAACATTATAAATCTTCCTACTTGCTAAAGTAATGAATGGTGAATGAAGTGAAATTAAAAATTCATGAACATAAATGAAAAAGAATTATTTATGTACAGGGTAAGAAAAATTTGTAGTAATCAATACCATAAGAAGTGCTCGAGGAACCTTTCATTTATAGGAGCCCCAAACAAATCTCCATCCAATCGAGCTAAATCATAAGTGTTTTTATCTTGGAATACAACCACTTGGAAGGGTCTAAGACACATATTATCAAACTTTCCATGTTTCCCTTTAGCTTCCCTTCACACATTCCATTTCAGGACCAAATCCCCTACCATGAAATTCTTTCTTTGGTCCTTTTTTCAAATATTTATTTTATTCTTTCTTGATGAGCTTGGGACTTTATTTGAACTTGCTCTTTTACTTTCTGGACTTGATCGACTAGTTAATTCTTCTCTGCATGTCATCTGATTATGTCTCCTCATATTGCGATAATTTCATCATGGGGAGGCTGAGTTGGATGGGGGAAAATGGCTTCCAACCCATACACCAACTGAAAAGGGAAAGTTCCAATGGATCTCTTAATGCTAACTCTGTCTTCCCAGACAACATATTTCAAGTGGGAATCCTATTCCTTCTTGTTTTGAGATAACATTTTCTTGATAATATTGATAAGGTTCTTATTGGAGAATTCAACCAAACCATTTCCCCATGGATAGTAAGTAGTAGAGTGTCCCAACTCTATGTTATAGTCCTCACAAAACTTAATCGATTTTTCAGATTTGAAGGCCCGAGCATTATCAACGATGATCTTTCTTGGGCACCCAAATCTAACCAAGATATTTTACTCTAGGAACTTTATGATGACTGTATCGGTGGTTTCCCTTGTAGTTATGGCCTCTACCCATTTTTTGAAATAATATGCAACTGTTGAAATCGATTTGTGCTGTCCATTTAAATTTGAATTAATCTTTCCAATGAAGTCTAATCCCCACTGTTGAAAAGGTGTCTCAACTTTGATTGTTTTTAGTGGTAGGGGAAACAACTTCTGCTTTCCTGCAAACAGTTGACATTCTACACATGCTTGAACCAAACCATTTACATCAGAAAATAAGGAGGTCCAGTAATACCCAACTCTGAGGATATTGTATGTAGTGGCTCTCCAAGCATGGTGTCCCCCCCACACCTTTATGAAACTCAATGATTTTTCCCTCAATTTATTCTTTAGTGAGGAAATTTAGTAGGATCCCCTCTGGGTCCTTCCAAAATAGATTCCCCCTAAAATGCAATAATTTACATTCTTAAGATTAATAGACCTAGCCCCAACTTTATCCCATGGTTGTGAGCAACTAAAATTTTGCAAGTAAAAAATGATGTCTTTATACCAATCAGAATGGGAAAATTTGGCACTTACCTCTAAGGATGGTTCTTGTTTTTCATCCTCTTTAGAATATTCTACTAATATTTTTGTTGACAGTGCATTCAAGTCTAAAACTTCACAGTTATATTCAACCAACAATTTGGCTAGTCCTTGTCCTTTTACTAGCTTTGTGGGCTTGATCTCCACGTCATACTCCTGAATCTTAGCAATCCATTTACCTCTTTTACCCTCACTGTTAGGCTATGTGAGAATATCCTTTATGGTACTACTAGGTACATAAGCCAATATCTTATGGTGTAATATATAATCTCTAAAAGCCTTTAATGCTTTTGTTGGAAGATTGGTTGTTGTCATTGATGTCAACCCTAGTCATTGGTTTTGGATTGCAAGATTGATGAAGGCATTTGGACATGAAGGACAATGCACATGAAGATACAAAACCCATGGATGGATAGTATACATCATGTTGTTTCCGGTGGTATGTGTCACGTCATGTGGATCCTCATGGTTGAGGAGAAATGAATTTTTGAAGATGACAAAGTTAATTGAAGAAGGAAGTACATGTAGGCCCTGAAGATAATTAAAGAAAAGAATTACAAAATAAGAAAGTGTCAGGTCGGCCCTAATGTTAAAAGGAAGTGACATAAATGGTATAAATAAATATCATTATAAATTCATTTGATACACAAGTCAAATTTAAGAGGAAATCAGAAGTAAAGAAGGTCGGATTTCAAGGGAAGGATGAAGCCTTTTGGTGATGTGTTCTAAGGTATGTTATTTACAGGTCATCTTACCATTTTTGTTTTTCTATAACGATTCAGATGGTCAATTTTCTATGGTATTGAGAAGACATATCAAGGTACATGTGGTAAAAAATTCATCTCTTGATTCGCTATAATTACGGAGATACACTCTGTGGAATATAGGGTTTTTTACCAGTCCTGAAGCTAGTCAATAAACATGTGTTTCAGGTAAAAAATCATAACTTATTCATAGAGAATCCAAATGAAGTTGGACCAATTTCATTGGAAATAGTATGGAATTTGGTTTCTTGTGTACGATTTTCAGAATATGATGTTAAATATTGAGCGCGAGGCATTCTGTACAAGTTCTCTCTCCTGAATAAACCCGAATTGAATAAAGTCTACCATTCTTTCTGTAACTTCTTTTTGGGGAGGATTCAAGGAGTGAAACTTGGAGAAGTTTCAGAGAATACATTGAGTAATATTATCTATAGGATCAGATTATTCCATGAATTGAATAATTTCAGAAATTGAAGAAGTCCCAGGAAGCATTATTAGGTTCTATGTGATGGTTGGTTGATAGTGATGATTTAATGTAAAGTTTTATTATCTCTCATATATTATTGGGTGGAAGGAAGGGAAAAGGATGGAGAGGTCAACCCTCTCTTGATATTGGAGGATTGTATCTTCCTCTTGGAGGTTTATCCCTCCCTTTATATTTGGAAGTTGTAGCTACCTTTGGAAGTCATTACTTCACTTGAACAATAACTGTTGATTATTTCTCATATATTGTGCATGGTGTATTGTGGTGTATTGGTGTAACTCTTATACTATTTTTCATTTCTCATTGGATATAATTGAATGGTTTAACTATAAGTTGAAAAGGTTTTTAAATTTTACTTGATACCGATTCACCCCCCTCTCAGTATCAACAACTTTGACTAATTCTTTTCCATACTACTATACTTCAGCTCAACATCTCTCATGGCCTTGCTGAAAAAGGCTATGTGATGTTCTTGGTATTTTTCATTTTTTCGAAGCAACGCAAAAACTATTGTATGTGCTGATGAAAAAGAGAATATGAGGAAATCCTTGTCATAATTCAGGATGATCAAGATTGGAGACCCTCCCAAGGATTCATTGATCTTCTAGAAAAATGCTTTGGCTTTAACTGTCCACTGGACTTCATGTTCATTTTTCAACATGTTGGTAATATGATTCACCATTTCACTAAAATTGGGGACAAACCTTCTTAGAAAGCCTATTTTACCTAGGAAATATTATACTTCTTTCTTCTTCCTATGCCGAGCAATTTGTTTGATTTCCTCCATCCTTTCTAGATCTATCTTCACCCCCTATTTGGATAATATATGGCCAAGGAGATTTCCTTCTTTCATAGAAAAATAACTCTTTTTGGGGTTCAAGGATAGCCCAAACCTCCTACAATTCACAAAGGTTTGCCTTAAATGCTTGATGTGATATTCATCTATCTTGGAGAAAACAATCATTTCATCAAGGTATATGACAATGGACTTGTCTCTCTCACCCACAAAAACAATGTCCATAGCTCTATGAGAAGTTTCTCCCCTGTTTATTATACCAAAATACATATTTTCATACGTGATTTAATACCCCTGTTTTCCCTAGCTTGTAAATATAACTATAAAATTCTAAAAGGATATGGGCAGACTGAATATGTGTGGATGTTGGAATTGATGAACCTTTTTGTTATAAAAGGTAATGTATGTATTTATATTACTAAATAAAAATGGAAACTGTTGCATAACTGCTAAAGGGTTTTCCAACATAAATCATGATGCATGAGAGAGATGGTGAGGGGAACCAACAACGGTTAATATGACCCCCACCAGACCAATACTTTACTAGATTTAAATTATTCAAACCCAGAATAGTCCTTTGACCTAGAAAAATAAATTACCAGTCAGGCTGGTAATTGAGAAGTCATCCTCAAGAGTCAATGAGGAGATGGGAAGAGTACCCATATGAAAAATCCCTGACCTAACCCACAAAATTGGGATTTGGACCCACAAAATATTGTTGAGGAAGGAAAGAAAAGAATACATTCGTGGGTATAAGAGGGGGAGGGGGAGAAGTTGAGTTGGGTGACCATTTCTGAAAGGGGAGAGCATGTGCAGCTCACTGGATTTGAAGAGAAATGAAAAATGAATTATTTTGGGTACAATAAATTGCTAGGAAGATTTTTCAGTCCAAGCTGATAAATGAGGTTGCAAAGAAGATGAGTCACCGAGGAAACACTCATTGCATAACCCCTTGCTTGGTGGAGAGAAAAATGATCTGCCAAGTTCCCGTGGGAGGAGGAGAGTGCCCTCCATCCCTAACTATTGCTGAACAAGAAGGAATAATCTCTATCAGAGCATCATGATCTAGTTAGGGGGTGGCCAACGGTAAATCCATCCAGGAGTTACTGTGCCTATGGTTGGGTGGAAAAGGGCACCCCTCTCAGTAGTTGCTTCACTATATGGTTTCTTGATAAGTATTCTTATGCCCCGTGAGATAGAATTGAAATGAGTGGTTGGATGTCTGTGTCTATGACTAAAATTTTCATTGTATGATTAATATTAGAAATCCTCATTGTTCTTCTATTAACCCCTGCATTTGAATGGTTCTTGTTTCCCTTTGCTTAGAAACATGAGAAATATTAGACATGGGTATTCAAATGAATTTAGGAATACATTTACAGTTTCTGTTCTGGTTGAAGAATCCTTAAGGGAATTTTCCCAAGGATTGATTTTGTATTGTAAGAGTCAGGGAAGACTTTGCTGGAATGCTTCAGTCCCGTCAACCCCTCAAATTTACCTTCATAGATTACTAATTTGAGCTCTGTGGAGGGAGGAAACCTCCTTCAAACCATTCGTCTGTGTGATTGAGGGGTCATTCCCATGACCCTAACTAAATCACGACTAAGATTTGAGCATGTAGCCACATAACTTGTCAGGGAATCCATATGACCAGGACCTTGGAACCCTTCACTAGTTGCGAAAGGAGCTAAGCTATTTTGGTTTCAGAACTCAGGGAGTCTAGAGCTTCGGGATGTTATAACTTTACAACATTCAAAAACAACCAAAGTAAACCTGCTGGTACGGTTACCAATGAGGTTGACCGACATATGAAGGTTTCCTTAATTGTGACTTTGGGATCTGTCCCATCATTAAACCATGATACACTTCCCAGCCGCAAAGTAACATGAGCTGTAGATCTAAGGGTATTCAGGATCTTCCTTGACCATTGGATCTATGTCGTGGTCAGTCCAACGTTGACCACTCTAGGAGAAAGGGATTGTTAAACAGGTGGAACCTCTGAACGCTAAACTCACGAAGTGAGGAGAACCATAGATCTGAGGATGCTTGAGGATCTCCCCTAATCGTTGGATCTAAGTCATGGCCAATATGATGTTGACCACTCTAAGAGAACAAGAGTGTTAAATGGGTGAAACTCCCAAACACCGAAGTCACGAAGCGATGAGGACCGTCGATCCAAGGATGCTTCAAGATCCTTCTTGACCATTGGATCTAGACCGTGGTCAGTCTGGCAATGACAACTTTGAAAGTAAAAAATAAATCTAGACAGGAGAAACCCCTGAACGTCCAAGTCGCAAAACAATGAAGGTCGTGTATCTATAGATCTACACAGACCTATCTGGACCATGGGATAAAAGAGGTATTGGGAGGTTGTTGGCAGAAGTTCAAACTTTGAAGCTTTGGGTGATTTCGCAAGTAGGAGAGGCTAGAGAATTCCGAAGGTTGTAAGTCTGGAGTGATGTGGCATGCTGACGTCACCTAGGGTGACGTGGACCCATGTTCGATATGCCACATGTGACCTTGATTCATGCTTTTTATAGACCTTATATGCTAATTGGAATGTGACACATGTCACCCATTGATGGGGCCACATGTTATCTCTGCCCTTTGCTGTGTCTCAACCCCTTGACACATGATCGCTTTTCCTAATAGCTGGTGGAATACCCGAGGAATTGAGAGTTAGAGACTTCGAGGAACTTGGGATGTTGGAACACTAGGGTTAATAGACCGAATGATGAAGGCACAAACCTACCTGTCCCTATCTCCAGGTTTAACGCACCGCCATGTGTAAGTGTGGACCGTTCGGGAGTCTGGGGTTTCGAGACCCCGGAGGATTTATAGTGGTATATTGGATAAGTCGAAAAGGTCTGAAGGACCGTATTTACTTTCCCACTCCTGCAAGATGTAAGAGCAATTTAAATGTAATTAATTAAATGAGAGGAACCCTCTCTGGAACTCTGACATTCGAGAGATTTGGGTTCACAAACACATGATGCAATTTTTTTTCGAAGTTTGGAGTCTTAGGAATTAATTAATATTAATGAATATAACTACCCTTGGAGATTTAATAAGGAGTGGGATTCCACTATATTAATGATTAATTAGCTTAGTAGGTCTATAGGAGCTAGGAAAATGTTAACTCCTGGTTGGGAGAGTCTCTGTAAACTATGATGATGTGGAGTGTTGGGTGACAGGGAGGCACGTCGGTGCCACGTGGCTGTGAGAGAATCTAGTTAATGAAGGCTTAAATAACTTTGAAGGGCCATAAATTTCAATCCATAACACATATATGGACAAATTTATAGTCATTGAAAAACCCTCGCTGAACCTGAGACAATGGGACCCTAGTTACAGTGATTCAAGATGATTGAGAAAAGTGAAATTTTGATGCCCCATCCCTTAAAAAGGTACTTAGGGGTTGGGTGTGTGACATAGTGGTATCAGAGCGGGAAACAACACTTGGCATGATTGGGCTCATGAACAAGTCACACAAAATCTTATTAGAGAAATTTTAAGGGGTAACACCCTATCTTACCCCATTCATAAGAAACTTATTTAAACCACTACTGAAGAGAGAAATGAAACTTTTTGCTGTTGTTATATGTTTTGAAAATATCAACTGTGTGTTGCTAGTGTTCCAAATAAAGAAGCTGACTTCACCTTACCAATTGTATGTGTTATTCATAAACTAGTAGATAATTAACTAACAAAAAATGTTTTATCAACACTCAAACAATCAATGGACAACACGAAAAACACATCGTAAAGAATGGTGACACACTACGAGTTGTGGGAAGTCTCCCACACTAGAGAATAAGAATATGATGAGAGGAGGGTGGTGTAAACTTCTCCAAATTTGGCTTAAACTGTAAGAAGCCTCATGGAAGAATTACATAGTTGTAAGGCTAACAATTAAAGGCTGATAAAAGAACAGGAAAAACTAACTGAAAATAACATAGTCCTATTGCAAATCCTATCATAAATACAAAGGAAGCTGCAACATGGACCAACATCCAATCATGTGGACATACATCATACTAAGAAAAATCAAAGTCCACCTAAGATACGAAAGAATGGTCCTAAAAGTGGCCACACAAGGAGGATCACCTCAAGGAATTCCCAACATGGAGAAAGAGACATTCAACGGGAGAATCCTCTAGTGAGGAAACTAACAACTCCAACGAATTTTCTAGTAGTGAGACTAGTTCACATTCCCAGAGGAGAAGAAAGAAGAGGAAACATTCCAAGAGCCATGAACCTGAAGAGTTTAAGAAATCTAAACCACCCACTTTCGATGGAGAGATTAAAAAGGGGGAAGAAGAAGAAGTTTGGCTACTTGGCTTGAAAAAGTACTTCAGAGTCCATGACTACTCTGAAAATTTAAAGGCTTGAATAAATATTTTCAACTTGAATGGAAAGGCCTCTATTTTGTGGGAGGGCCTTAGGAATGTGAAAGGAATCCATGAGAAGGATTTGTCATGGAAACAGTTTGAGAAATACTTGAAGAAGACGCATCTTTCGGAAAAATACTTTGATGGGAATATCAAGGAGTTCTATGAACTCAAGCTAGGACAACTCACAATAGATGAATATATCAACAAATTTCTTGAGATGATAAGGTATGTGCCCTACATAAAGGATGAAAAGGTAAAGATGAAACGATTTATTAGTGGACTGCCTGATTCCTTTTGGGACAAAGTTAAATTTGATGAACTAAAGACCTTAGAAGATCCTATTTGGAAGGCAAGGTACTACTATGAGAAATTCAAGAATAAGGAAAAACCTCATGAGGACTGGAAGAAGAAGAGTAATTTGGTATTCAAGAAGAAGGGGTTTAAATCCTCAAGATTTAAGAATCATGGGAAAAGTTCTAAGATGGGCCTTCCTACTAAAAGTGTATATCAACATAATTTCCCATTTCAGAGTGGTAATAAATCCTTTGGAGTAAACCCATGTAAGACTGATAATACAAAGAGAGAACCCTTGAAATGTTGGGGTTATGGAGAAGAACACATGCTGAGGGACTGTCCACATAGGAAATAGGAAAATAGGAGGGTCTACAACTTCCAAGAGGATACCACATTAAATGATGTGGCTAGGATCATGCCACAAATTTATGCAACCCTGGATAATAGACAAGATAACGACCAAGCTTCAATGGTGGAGATGGAAGGTATGATTTCCAACCATCTAGTTTCCATTTTAATTGACCCTAGTTCCAATCTGAGTTATGTTTCCCCTCAAACTATTGATAAAGGTAAATTGCAACAAGTAAAACACACTAAATCATGGCTTGTACAACTAGACACTAGAACCAAAAGAAAGGTAACATAGGTCATTCCAACATGCCAATTCATTATGAATGGATTACCCACCCAAGCAACCCTAAAAATACTCCCTTTAGGATATTATGACCTATTGATTGTCATGGACTAGTTGGATACCCATAAAACCAAGTTGGACTGCTACAATAAAACTTTGGAGTGTGAAGATAAAGAAGGGAGAAAAATAACCCTACAAGGAATTCAAAATCCCGTCTCAGTGAGATAAATATCAACCCTTCAAGTGAAGAAGTATTGCAGAAAAGGATGTCCCTTGTATGAAATACAAGTGTTTAAATCTATTGAGAACAATAAACCAAGCCTAGAATACCATCCCATAATAAGAGAGTAGATGTGTTTCCAGAAGAGGTACCAGGCCTACCTCCAAGAAGAGATATTGATTTTTCAATAGAACTTGTACCCGGAGCGCTGCCAATGTCTAGAGCACCCTATATAATGAGTACACCAAAGATAGTGGAGCTCAAAATACAACTAAAGGAGATGTTGGACAAAGGTTACATTTGGCCTAGTGTGTCTCCTTGGGGAGCACCAACTTTGTTTGTGAAAAAGAAGGATGACACACTCAGGTTGTGCATAAACTATAGACAAATCAATAAGATGAACACTAAGAATAAGTATCCCTTGCCAAGGATTGATGACTTGTTTGAGCAGTTAAGGGGTGCTACAATTTTCTCCAATATTGACTTGAGGTCTGGATACCATCAAGTACAAATTAAGGATGAAGACATTCACAAAACAACCTTTAGGATAAGATATGGGCACTATGAATTTGTACTGGTGCCATTTGGGCTTACCAATGCACCAACCACTTTTATGTGCTTAATGAATAATGTACTTAGTAATTTCTTGGACAAATTTGTGTTGGTTTTCATTGATGACATCCTAATCTATTCTAAGAATAGGGAAGAGCATGAATAACATCTCAAGTTAGTGCTTCAAGTGCTCAAAGAACATCAAATCTATGCTAAGTTTAGTAAGTGTAATGTTTTCCAATAACAAGTCCATTACTTAGGCCATGTTATTTCTAAAGAAGGAGTGGCAGTTGATCCTGGAAAGATCAAATATATTATGGATTGGCATACCCCAAAAGTTTTACCTAATATCATATCCTTTATGGGCCTAGCAGGATACTATAGAAGGTTCATAAATGGATTTTCCAAGATTGGTTTCCCAATCACCTCCCTTCAAAAAAAGGGAGTTAAATTCTTTTGGACATCATAATGTGAAGAGATATTCCAAGAGCTAAAATAACTTCTAACCAATGCACATGTGTTGAAGATTGTAGACCCAAACAAGGAATTCCTTGTGTGTACAGATGTCTACAAGGAAGGGATCGAAGGAGTCCTTATGCAAGAAGGACATGTGATTTGCTATGAATCCAGAAAATTGAATGAGCATGAAATCGATTATGTGACCCATGATTTGGAATTGACTGCCATAGTACATGGTTTAAAAATGTGGAGGAATTACCTCCTAGGTAAAATATTTGTGCTTATGAGATACCATAGTGGGTTGAGATATTTGTTTGATCAACCAAAACTCAATGCTAGACAAGCTAGGTGGATGGCTATTCTTAGTGAGTTTGATTTTGAAATCAAGCATATCAAATGAAAAGAAAATAGGGTGGATGACACCCTTAGTAGAAGTATGAAAGCGATTCACTTGGAATTTGTGAGCACCTATGAATTAGACATCACAAAGAGAGTCAAAAGTGCATAAGAAACAAATGTGTTTTTCAAGACTGTAAAATTATACCTAGAGTAAGAGCCCACATGGATGAAGTATGAGGGATATCAATTGTTGAATGATGGTCTGCTAACTTAAAAAGGTAGTTTGTATATTCCAAATTGTGACGACTTGAATAGGTTCATAATGGATGAACTAAAAACAAAACCATATACTGGTCATCCTGGTTATCAGAAAATGATCACAACCACTAGGAAACTATTTTATTGGTCCAGACTGAAAAAGGACATAGCTGATTACTTAGCTAAATGTCTAGAATGTTAGTAGGTTAAGGTAGAGCACCAATACCTAGCATGGATGTTGCAGCCCCTACCAATCCCATAATGGAAATGAGAAACCATCTCCATGGATTTCATCACAGGGTTACTAAAATCAACCAAACATAATGACACCATTATGGTAGTTGTGGACAAACTGAGCAAGGCTACTGACTTTATTTCCATTAAATCAACTTGCAAGGCAATATATATTTCCAGTATTTTCATAAATAAATATATAGACTGCATGGCATGCCTAAGGAAATCATATCCGACATAGATACAAAATTTACTTCGAACTTTTGGAAATCTCTGTTTACTGGTTTTGAAACTAAATTGCTATTTAGTACAACATATCACCCTCAAACTGATGGGTAGACAGAGAGGGTAAACCAAGTGTTAGAGGACATGTTAAGGATGTATGTAATGCATCAGCCCAAGAAGTGGGAAGACTACATACCACTGGTAGAGTTTGCTTATAACAATGGCTATCAAGAGTCATTGAAGATGAGCCCTTTTGAGGCCCTCTATGGTAGACAATGCAATATTCCAATCAGCTGGAATAACTCAGTAGACAAAATTAGAATTGGGATAGATATGCTAAAAGAAATGGAACAACAAGCAGTCCATATAAAACATAATATGAAAATAGCTCAGGATAGACAAAAAAGCTATGCAGACAGAAAAAGGACTCCTAGAGAGTTCAAAGCAGGGGATCATGTGTATCTTCGAGTTAGGCCCATAAAAAGTTCATTGAGAATATAATCTTGTGGAAAAATGGCACCTCGATATTGTGGACCCTTTGAAATTCCGGATAAGGTGGGACCCGTAGCATATAAAATAACACTTCCTCCAACAATGAAGGCACACAATGTTTTGCATGTTTTGTTACTGAATAAATATGTACACGATTCTAATCATATAATTGATTGGTCTATGATTCAGGTGGAACCAAAGGGAGAATTCATTATAGATCCACAATGCATAATAGACAGGAAGGAAATCCCACTCAGGAACATAACCATTTCACAGGTCAAGGTGTAGTGGAAACACTTTGGTCCAGTTTAAGCTACATGGGAAATGGAGGATGCCATGAAACATGCATACCCATTTTTGTTTACTTTTGTACATACATGGCACATTGACATGTAGAACATCGAGGACGATCTTCCTTTAAGGGGGAGGGGATTGTAATTTTCCCCCCAGCTTGTAAATATAACTATAACCTGCTAAAAGGATATGGGAAGACTGAATATGTGTGGATGTTGGAATTGATGAACATTTTTGTTATAAAAGGTAATGTATGCATTTCTGTTACTAAATAAAAATGGAAAGTGTTGCATAATTGCTGAAGGGGTTTGCCAAGGTAGATCATGATGCATGAGAGAGATGGTGAGGGGAACCAACAATGGTTGAGATGACCCCCACCAGACTAGTACTTTACTGGATTTAAATTATTCA
>JZKD02S1673517.1:6321-34383 GCA_000966675.3 Picea glauca | reverse complement strand
TGAAGAAGATGAGTCGAGTGACCATTTCTGAAAGGGGAGAGCATGTGTAACTCATTGGTTCTGAAGAGATCTGAAAAATGAATTGTTCAGGGTACAAGAACTTGCTAAGAATTTTTTTCAGTCCAAGATTATAAACAAGGTTGCAGAGAATATGAGTGACCGATAAAGCACTCGTTGCAGACCCCCTTGCTTGGTGGAGAGAAAATCAATCTTCCAAGTTCTCGTGGGAGGAGGAGAGTGCCCTCGGTCCTTGATTGTTGCTAAACAAGAAGGAAGAGTCTCTCTCTCAGAGCATCATGATCTAGCTAGGGGGTGGCCAATGGTAAATCTGTCCACGAGTTGTTGTGCCTACGATTGGGTGGAAAGGGCACCCCTCTCAACAATTGCTTCACTATCTAGTTTCTTGATAAGTATTCTTATACCCTATGTGATAGAATTGAAATGAGTGGTTGGATGTCTGTGTCTATGAATAAAATTTGGATTGTATGATTAATATTAGAAATTTAATTGTTCTTCTATGAACCCCTGCATTTGAATGGTTTCTGTTTGCCTCTGCTTAACAACAAGAGAACCATTAGACATGGGTCTTCAAATGAATTTAGGAATAAGTTTACGGTTTATGTGCTGGTTGGAGAGTCCTTAAGGGAATTTTCCCAAGGATTTATTTTGTAATGTAAGAGTCGGGGAAGACTTTGCTGGAACGCTTCAGTCATGTCGACCCCTCAAATTTACCTTTGTAGGTTACTAAATTCGAGCTCTATGGAGGGAGAGTGCCTCCTTCAAACCATTCATCTGTGTAACCGAGGGATCATGCCCACGAACCTAACCAAATCACGACTAAGAGTTGAGTGTGCATCCCCAAAACTTGTTAGGGAATCCATATGACCAGGACCTTGGAACCCTTCACTAGGTTTGAAAGGAGCTAAGCTATCTTGGCTTCGGAACTCCAAGAGTCTAGAGCTTTGGGATGTTATGACTTTACAACATTCAAAACCAACCAAAGGAAACTTGCTAGTATGATTACCAATGAGCTTGACTGACATATGGTGATTTCCTTAACTGTGACCATGAGATTTGTCTCATCGTTAAACCCTGATCCACTTCCCGGTTGAAAAATAACATGATCTATAGATTTGAGGGTAATCAAGATATTCCTTGACCGTTGGATCTACGGTGTGGTCAGTCTGATGTTGACCAATTTGGGAGAAAGGGAGTTTTAAATGGGTGGAACCCGTGAATTCCAAACTTGTGAAGTGACAAGAACCATATATCCAAGCATGCTTTAGGATCTCCCCTAACCATTGGATCTAAGTCGTGGTCAATCTAGCATTGACCACTCTGAGAGAACAAGAGTGTTAAATGAACAAAATCCCCGAATTCCAAAGTCACAATGTGATGAGTACCATCTATTCGAGAATGCTTTAGATCCCTCATGACCGTTGGATCTAGAGCATGGTCAGTTTGGTGCTGACAGATCCAGGAGTAAAAAAAGGAAGCTATATGGGCGAAAGCCCTGAATGCCAAAGTTGCAAAGCAACATAGGCCATGGATCTATGTATCTACATGGACCTATCTCGACCATGAGATAAAATAGATATTCAGAGGTTTTTGGCGGGAGTTCTGGATTTGGATCTCTGAGCGATTTCGTAGGTAGGAGAGGCTAGAGAGTCCCGAAGGATGTCAGTCTAGAGTGACATGGCATGCTGACGTCACCTAGGGTGATGTGGACCCATGTTCGACATGCCATGTGTGACCTTTATTTGTGATTTTTATAGACCTTATATGCTAATTGGAACGTGACATGTGCCACCCATTGATGGGCCATGTGTCATCTCTTCCCTTTACCGTGTGTCAACCCCCTGACACATGCTCGCTTGGCCTAATAGTTGGTGGAATACTTGGGGCATTAGGAGTTTGGGACTTCAGGAAACTTGGGATGCTGGAACGATGGGGTTAATCGGTCGAAGGCCCAGACCTACCCATCCCTATCTCAATGTTTAACGCACCACCACGTGTAAGTGTGGACCCTTCGAGAGTCCGGGGTTTCGGGACCCCAAAGGATTTGGAGTGGTATATTGGATAAGTTGAAATGGGCCGAAGGCCCATATTTAATTTCTCTCTCCTGTAGACTGTAAGAAAAATTTAAATGTAATTAATTAAATGAGAGGGACCCTCTACGGAACTCTGATATTCGAGAGATTTGGGTTCACAAACACATGATGAGGAATTTCGCCGAAGTCTGGAGACTTATGCATTAACTAATATTAATGAATCTAAGTGCCATTGGTGATTTATTAAGGAGTGGGATTTCTCTATATTAATGATTAATTAACTTAGTAGGCCTATAAGAGATAGATAAATGTTAACTCCTGGTTGGGAGAGTCTCCGTAAAATATGATGATGTGGAATGCCAGGTGACAGGGAGCCATGTGGGTTCCACATGGCTGTGAGAGACCTAGTTAATGAAGGATTAAAGAACTTTGAAGGGAAATAACTTGCAATCCAGAAAACATATATGGAAAAAATTATAGTCGTTGGAAAGCCAAACCGAAGACAATGGGACCCTAGTCACAGGGATTTGAGATGATTGATAAAAGTGAAATTTGGTGCCCCATCCCTTAAAAAGGTACTTAGGGGTCAAGTGTGTGACATGTGAAATTCCCCCATAGTGTTGTGAAGGTTGTCTTCTCTCTATCATATAGGTGCATGGCCACTTGGTTGTTTCCTGAAAAACAATCCATCATTGATATCTTGTTTTCCCCTACTACGTTCTGCCGTATACGATCCATCTTGGGCAAGAGATAGTTATCTTTTAGGGAGAATTTATTTAGGTTCTTGAAGTCCACACATAGCCTTATTTCCCCACTCTTCTTTCGTACTGTAACTAAATTAGAAACCCATTCATATTACCTTAAGGGAATAATAATCTGGGCATCTAATGATTTTCTCACCTCTTTCTCAATGATAGGTAAAATAAGAGGATTAACTTTCCTGAGATTTTGTTTGAAAGGATTAGTACCAGTTTTGAGGGGTATTCGATGCTAGATGATACTAGTATCATAATGTTTTAGGTCCTCATATCTCCATGCAAAGTCATCCATGTATTCTCTAAACAACTGCAAATTTTTTGCCCTATGATCAACTTGAATATTTTTGGACAACTTAATATATTTAATATCTTTTTCATTCCCAATATTATATTCCTCATTGCTATCATATTTGGGGAGAACAAATGGTTTTACAGGCACATCATTTCTATCAAACAACTGTTCTAAAGGCACCGATCCTTTGGGTATGAATTTATTCTTAAGTTGCAAGAATTTATGCTCATCCATGTAATTGCTAAATTTATGGATCTATTTAGCGTCCTCCCTAATCCCCTATTTCATGTTTTCTTCATCATTTGAATCAATATGAGTATTTGCAAACTCATCTATCACTTCCATGATTTTTTTTATCTATTGATCATCTTCAAAAAATTGTTAGTATTTGATATTATCAGGAATGGAAGGTCTGTATCTCATTTCGATCTCATATTTAATTTGAGGGGTGGATGGTACTTTAAAGGTACTGGAATCTACTACTAAGGAATCAATTGTATGATTAAACTCTCTCAAAACAATAAAAATATTGAAATCTACATAAAAATGATCAAATATCACATCCCATACCTGATTTCTATATGCCCTCATTCTTGGATTCCTCGTTTGATAGGAACCTTTTACTTGCTGCACAACTAGCTCTGAATCTCAAAATACCATCAACTTAGTAATTTTCATCTTTCTTGCTACCTCCAGGCCTAATATCAAGGCTTCATATTCAACTACATTATTTGTGGCCTCAAACTCTAGTTTGTAAGACAAATGAATTTCTTTTTTGGTGGGAGATATGAGAACTATACTAGCCCCAACTCCCTATTTTGAGCATGCACCATCAAAAAACATTTTCCATATGCTATCTACTTCCTCTATAGGGTTTACAAGAGGATCTTCAACCATTGGGGTTTCATTGTATTCTTCATTTACATATAGGATACAACAAACCGGATCTTCATAATCAACATATATGGGATGATTCACATGGTTGTTCTGATCACTAACCACATAAGAAAACTCTGACTCTTGGTACAACCTTTTGATATCACCTCCAAAAAATATCACAATGGAATAAGTCGTATCCATCTGCATAGTGCATCCCAATTTTTGTTCCCAAGTTCTGGACAACAACATGCCATAATTTGCTGGTACATCAGTCACCACCACGTCCATCATAATTATTTTAACATGCAGCTAGCCCAGGGTGATAGCCATATCTTTAATCAGCCCATAACACTTCACCTTCCTGGCATTAAATGAATAAAGGTCATGATATGGCCTGGTTATTTCCAAACCCAACTTCTCCATGAATACTTTGGGCATAAGATTGTGTGATGCTCCAAAATCGAACATACATTTATGCAACATTTTGTCATGAATATTGAAGGTCACATGGAAGGGTGCCACATATTCTTCTTTTCCATCAATATGAGGACCAACAACTATGGTAGGAGACTCATATTGTACATTCAAAGTATTAGGAGGATTTGTTGATCTCTTCCCTTGCATCATTTTCTCAATCTATTTATGGAATGAGGGAATTTTATCCATCTCCACCAAAGGCACATGAATCTTGACCTTAGACAATTCATGTTCAAAATTGAAAGGTGAAACTAATTCCTCAAGTTATTTAGTTTCTTTTTCCTTTTTTGCAGGCTCTAACACTTCATCTACCTTAGGGATTTCTTGAACCTCTTTAGATTTATCTAATTTGGACAAATATGGGACAAATTTCTTAGCCTGAGGTTATCTCTCTACAACAACTGCTTTCTACCGAGGCCTGAGATCATACTTCTTATGCATCTTAGCCTGTAGTGCATCAACAAAAATTCTGTACCGAACTAAGGATAAAGCTCCTTTGTTGGGATGGCTTCTAGGCATCAGTTTCTTAGGACTTAGAGACTCTTCATAATCATTTTTGGTTAGATATATGGCCTCATTATCATCTTGAAGTAGGTAGATTTATTTTGTGCATTTTTCATAGTCCTCATCCACTACTTCTTCAATAAAGTTATTATCATTATTGGTTTTCACAGGGGGATGAATGGGTTGTTCATAATTTATTCTCTCCCTTCTCATGCACTGTAGATTAGGGGGTATTCTAAATTGATTAGGGTTAGGATTCCTTATGCCTCCCTCTTGGGGTGATCTTTTTGTATTTTTATGCTCTATCTCAAATATGGACATTTTGTTTGTCATATTTTTGATCAATCTAAACATCTCATACATGTTTGATTCTTGGGGTTCTCTTCTTGGATCAGAAGTACCACAATCTTCCCTAAAATTTTTATTTTCTTCCTGATCCTATTTTTTCTTCATCTTTCCTGATGCAATCATGTTTCCTTTTATGTCTATTGCATCTTCTTGCGTTACTAGTAGGGTCAAGGACCTTTTTCTCTCAAAGTCATAGAAAAATCAACATCAAATTCCCCAACATATGTCGCTTTAGCTTCTGGTTGTGATGGATTTATATCTGTAGGGATCTTGTTATAGAAACCTCCTATTAAAGTCATCAACATTTTTATTGGCTCTTTTCTTGAGTGAGACAAGTTCATTCAGGTAGTATAGGCTATCCATTTTCTCACCTCACTGTATCATAAAGGCAACTTCTAGAGCTGGCCAGCTATCAATTGAAGCAATAGGTAACTCTCTGAACAATTTTATAACATCTCCCCCCAGGTTTTGAAAAACAAAACCTCATGAATACATCATCGTGCTCTACAAACTAAGCATCTGTAAGTTCTCAAAAATCACCAATATGCTCTTCAGTTGAACGAGTTTTATCTCTATCAAATTTTGGTAGATATTTCATGTCATTCTTAGGAAGGTCATGGATAATTTTGGGTAGATTCAATGGGGTTAATCTAGAAGTGACCCAAGGATTTATAGGTGGTGGGGGAGGAGGTTGATTTCCCCTAGGTTGTCCTCGACCTAAGCCAACCATGAGATTTTGTAAAATGATGTTATGGGATTTAAAGGATAGAGGAGGGACATGAATTTTTAATAAGGGTTGCTGAGAAGAACTGACTTTTCTAGAGGAGAATTTTGAAGATCTATCAAAGGTTCTAGTGTAGATTTTAAATTAGAGAGCGAATACTTAGGTATATTAGTAATATCTACAGATTCAACATTTTTATGAACAACAGAAGGATATATTTCTAGATAAGGGTTACCTAAATAAGAAGAGGTCCGACACTCTGTGATATTCCTCCAGGTCACAAGCTTTTCTAGATCTTAATATATTGGAACCTAATTAGAATCAGGGTGGCTTCTAGTATGTATTCTATAAGAGGCCAAATTTTCCTTCTGTGGAGTCACAAGGTGAAAAATTAACAACCAAGAGCCTAAGGTTTGTTCACCATCAAGTCTCAAAGATTACAATGTCGTATCCTTAAGGAATATTTCTTCAATTTACATCCTCGAAAACGATGCCATTTCGGATGTTATCTCTCAAGATATTCTAGGATGCTATTGGAATGATGTCGAGGAAGCCTAGGGGCCAAGATTGTGGATGAAATTTAAGGTTGGATTTGCAGTAAGATAATTATGCAATATTTGGGAAGTTTCCCCCCCTCTCTCTCTTCCTCTTCTAAAATTATAGGACCTTAAACAATCTCAGCCCATATGAAAAATGTTCTCAACTATCATAGGCATATGTCTATGAGTGTTTGAGAAAATCAATATTTAAAAGGAGAATGAAGTGATGAATTGGAAGAAAAACAAGATAAACATACAGGGCACTACTGAGAATGAATCTTGTAGATTATGGAAAGAGAAGAATGTGCCAAAAAATTAAAAATTCAACATCTCTAACAGGTGTATACATATCAATAAAACATGCTTCAAATAATTAACATATTCATAAACTCAAATTCAAGGAGGTACCCTCTACATATCATTGCAATGCATAAAGAAAATGACAAAAAATGATCATACATTTAGAGGAAATCACTTCCGTGTCATTACGAGACATCATACAATAATACTAAACATGAAGAATGGCATGTTTTTTGAGCTTTTATAAATCATATTTGATACAAGAAAGAAAAAATGGGAGGAGATGCTTTGCAAGAATACAAATACATTATAATAATTATAGACTGATAAATTAAATGTAGGGGATGAATCTCTAGCTTCCTACTGCATTTATCAACTGGTTGTGCTCAAGGTTTATGGTAAAAATACTCTAGTTATAAGAAACTCTTCAATTCCCCAAAGTGAAAACCTTGACAATGGGCACTTTTGTTCTCTTTTATTCCTCTCACTCATTCCCTAAAACCACTTCTTGAAACCATTTCTACCTTCTTGAAATGGTTTACCGCTTCTTGATTTCTTAAATGGTTTCCCCTCTGGTCAAAATTAATTACTTTTACCTGCATGAATTCTGCTATGTTAAGATCATGGGGAAGCTGGGAACCTTTAGGCCGAGAAATCCATCATACTCTTCTCCTTAGAAATATCTATAATCATTTTCCTCTTTGGTTGGAATCTTGAAATCGTAACTGTAGAGATCACATGACTCAACAACCATTAGATTGAACTTAGTGATCGATCTCGACTGTTGATATTTAAAAATAGAACTTCATGTCATTGGAAGATAGTCCAGACACTTGGTGTATCGGTGATTAAATCATCGAAGGTACGTATATGAATGTGATCAAATATGGGCCATTCATATCGCAATGAATATAAACCCTCAATCACAGACCTGATCAAATATAGGACGTTGATACACAGATTGATGAGCCTAAAATACCCTGACATTTAAAATTTCAACTGAACCATTGATCTAGAACATGATTTGATCTGGGCCATTAATTGGCTGAACTTGCCCTTTCTTTAACGACGTCATCATCAGGGTGATCAGGGATAACCTACGTTGAGGAATCTTCATCAGTTTTCTCCAATGATGACATCTACAACGATCTCTACCGTCCATATTTCACTGAAATAATAAGGGTCCTTGATTTGGATAGACCATAAACCAAAATCCGCTAAGGAATTCGATGTTCATGCTGATGTCACCCTGGATATGTTGCGACTTTATACTAGTCTACATTGATACTAATGTGGCATGGAGGACATGACATGTGTCACCCATTTTCGAGATGCTAACTTGTATATATGGTGGGTTCCCCATGTCCACGTGGAAACTGATGGTTTTCCCTGACAGTGTTGCGTTGGCATGCTGAGCTGTCATATCTTTTCATTTCACCACTGACGACGTCATCATCTAAATTACTCTATGTATCCATAAACTCACTTTGCATTTTCACCGATGATGACGTGCACCAGAATCTCTACCGTTGATATTTCACCGAAACAAGGGGAGCCACTGATCTATGGTCTACCAAAAGCAAAAAATGGCTAAGGTAACTATTGTTTCCCTGACACTGGACATGTGACAACTTTATACTAGTCCCATGAAGGTGCTGATGAGGCAACTAGGCAGGACACATGTCACCCTCTTTTGACATATTCACCTAGGCATCCGGTGGGTTCCACATGTCCCTGTGGAAATGTATGATTAGTTCTAATAGGGTTCCACTAGAGGGATGACATGACAAAAGAACTAGATGATTTCGAGGCCTGAGATAATATCTGGACCGTTGATCAGTCTCACTTGAAAAGGGCCCGAGAGCAGATCTGGGCTGCTTATCGGAGGAGCCCATTGGAGGGGTATGGGTATAAAATTCAAACATGACTCCAACGAGGGGAATCTGAGACCGCATATTGACCATAAATCTATATTTTCAAGGGTTATTATGACGATGCACAAGCACTGTCGATCTAGCTCGACCAAGAGAAAAAATTTGGCTAAGGAATGAAAATTATCGTGTTGACGTCACCTTGGACACATGGAACCTTATCACTGGTCCACATTGGCACTGATGTGGAATACATATGGGACATGTGTCATTTGATTTCAATACATTCACCTATGTATGCTGTAGGTTCCACATATCCATGTGGCAACCCCTGGTTGGCTCTGACAATGCTCTACTGACAGGCTGACGTGACACCTAGCTGGGAGGATTTGATACCTAGGAGTAGATATGGACCATTGATCGACCCCAATTGAGAAAGGTTTGAGAGAATATTAGGACCATCCATCGGAGGTTCCCATTAGAGTGGTCAGGGTATGATCTTCTAACATGATTCTAGTGAGGGAACTTCAAGGGAAAATATCAACCGTTGATTTGGGGTTACAGGAAAGATCGGATTTGGAGCATTGATTGCAGGTGCCCCATTCAAAGAAATTAAGAGTGATGTCCCAAGAGGGACTTCAACCAGGAGATCATATTAACTATTGATCAGAGGAACATGAGATCAAATGAGATTTGTTGATCTCACCGTGGTCGAAATAAAAATTTGGCTAAGGAAAAGATCGTCATGCTAACGCCAACCTGGACACTTGACCTTCTATTGGTCCACGGTGGAATTGACATGGTAGGGGAGCAGAACATGTGTCACCCATATTTTATATTTTTACCTATGCATGTGGCGAGTTCCACATGTCCACATGGCATCCTCTAGTTGGGTCTGACGATGCTCTGCAAGTAGGATGGCATGACATCTTGCTAGGAGGCTGTGAGATTTGATATTAGATATTAACCATTGATTAGGGGAGAACTTACTTAAGTTTGGGTCGTTGATCAGAGGTGTCTCATCAGAGTAGTCCAGAGGATGGGTTCCAAGATGACTTCGACAGGGAACTCTGACGACCGTTGATCTAAAAGGTCGAATGTGTGATGCGATATGAACCGTCGATCTATCAGGGTTCGAAAAACTGTTAAAGATGCACTTTTATGCCACAATATTTTGATAATCTCCTTGGCCAATAATTCTAGGCCTATTTTCCACATGAAAATCTCCTTCTCGATCTCTGATAAGCACCCAAGGTCTTAAAAATTTCCTTATGCGCACAAGGATATGAATTTTCTTTCTATTTCTTCATTCTGCCTTAGGATAATTTGATTCCTAACTGTTTCAGGGACTCTATAATCCTACCTTTTCCCTCTATTTCGTCCAATATTATCCTTATAACTTCATCCAAATTTCATTTAATGGCAAGGACATAAATATCACTAACAAATAACACAACAAGAAAGAATGCACATAAATGGACACTAGAGATTTACCTTGGAAACCCTGAACCGAGAGAACCAACATCTCCATAGATATATATTAAGAACCTTGGCCAAGCTAACCAACTCAGGTCACACCGACCAATTGAGGCTTCTTACAATGGAGTATCTCAAGCCATTAAGTAGGCTCCATCAATTACAACCATGATTCCTTTACTAGAATTATATTACAATGCAAAGTCATGCATAGCCTAGACATAGACATGAAAATAGTTGCTTGGAGTGGAGATAGGCATGTGAAGACATGCATGACCTCAAGACAGCCATGCAAAGACATGCATGGAGTGGAGATATTTGTGAATACATACATGGATATGCATAACCATGTACATGCATGCATTGTGTGGAGATAGCCATGCAATGACATACAAATACTCACATCAAATACTATGGGAAAATACCATGGGTCCGTAAACCACTAAAGGTAAACCCAACAATGACCTAATCAACAACTCTATGAACATGACAATATTAACCCAACATTCCACCTTTTAAAATTGAATTGGGATAAACACCTATCCGCATCAAAGTTTAGAAACTGAGTATTAGGAATACAACATGCCCCCCTATCACCTAGGTATATGTCTAGACTTTATACTAGTGAACCATCAATATAGGGGTACACATGCCTAAATAGATATTACAACCATATTCCCATTTACACGTAATAAAATCCAACTCCATAAAAATAATTACAATTGTATTCCCAAGCACATGCTGCTATGAACAATAAACCAATTTCATTGCAATCATACCTCCTATTCCAAATACAATTACATATACCATGTACTTATCTTACTACTGTATGCCTGAGCACATGATGCAAGAAACATCTACCAACTTCTTTACCAACATCCCTCATTTCTTGCATAGGATAATTTCTTCTCTGTATTGCTCTATCATGTTATGCACACACATTTGGTCCTTGATTCTCATGCACGTCTTGGGTGAGACCTTATTCAATCCTTGAATATTGAATATGCCGAAATTAATGGGGTATTTTTTGGTAAATACTTTCAAACCATAGGTCTGAAACCTCGAGCCACCATGCCTTACTTCCCTTGAATTGTTGATCTTATAAATTTCAGACCCCTTATTTGGAAAGAAAATAAAAAGTGGGAGAATGTTGAAAATGTGTTATATTCTTTGCATGGTTATCTCCACACACTCTTTGTATGCACCAAGGGGGGCGACTAGGCCCCTCTTGTCAGAGGTTTAGGGATACATCCCCTGACCAAAATTACTGGGCTATTTTTTGTCTAGCCTTTATCCTATTTTGTGTTCTCAACCAATGTTTTTTTGGCCCAATGTAATCTAATTCCAGTTCAAGAATTAGGGCTGCAATATGATCTTGGTTAATATATTAGGGTTTTGGATTTCACAAAATACTTATATATTGTATTGTGAACAATGAAGTTAATATAATGAAGAAGAGAGAGTTGCATCTCTAAGGTTTGTTGGTTTTCCAGGATAAGGGTTTCCAGTGTAAATATATGTTTACTACATGTTTTTCATTGTTGTTCTTCCTATTTTAATTAATAATATATATGCATTATTTCACTTTAAAGGTTCAAAAATTACAAATGCTTCACTTGAACCTTGATTTGGAATAGTGTATTTTTGTGTCTAGTTTCCCTTGGTTGCTCCAATGTGGTGTAAATTATGGATTCATCCAAATTGGAGGTGCTTTATACAATGATTTATTTTGTCTTAAACCTACATTTTCTCCCTTCTTTGACTTGTACAACTCTAGACACAATTCTAGATGAAGTTTCTAGCATTTCTTAGACATGTTCCCATCTATATCACATTGTTTCAATGCTTATTGGGATATTTCCTTTTTTGGACCATGTCTACAATCTTCTTCCTTTTGTTTTGTTGGTCTCTTCTTGACCCTTTTGTACCTAACCCTTTTTGGTGTCCAACTCAATGCATAAATATTTCTTTCTTGCCTCATCTATTCTTTTCACATGAAGAAGCTACAATTTCCCTTGGATATTCCATATAATATCCAAGTTACATCACTATGATTATTGACACTTCCAAAGAGATACCCATCCTGATGGATTGCTTCCATAATTTCAATGTGTATTATTGTACACTATGTCCTTGTTCTTGCTGAAGATTTTTCCATTTTGTTAGTTTCATCTATTTGTATCCCATGTGATAGATTTGTGGTTTAAAAAATGTTTTAAAATCCTTCCATTTTGTAACCAGGTGATTTTTTTTCCTATCCTCAATGAATCCAAGTATATCTCCCACAAAATTAGAGCATGTATAGTCATCTTCAAATTGGAAAACAAAATATTCTATGCTTCTTTGATTCAATAGAGTCTAAAATAAGAGTCAAGTTGTTTCAACTAATGATTTAGTGTTTCAACGTTAACTTAGCCATCACACATTGGCATTTCAAGCTATTTTTACTTGAGTCTCCAAGCTTCTCACATTTGAAATCTTTTGGCTCATGTTAAGTGTATTGAATATCTTTGTATAATCAATAGGGGTTATCTCCATTGAAAGGCCCCAATTATACCTTACACTGTATAGATTAGGGAACCTGTCTAAATTACAGCCCTAGAACATTCTACTGGATTTGAGGAATTTAATAATTGTATCCCAATCAACTATTTACATTTTTCTATGATGAAATAAATGAAATGCAACTATTCTAACATGAAAAATGTAAAATAATGCCTCGGTTAAATTATAAAAACTAAGGAGATAAACATAGCACCAAATATATCATTATTTGTATATTTAGTAAGAAAGTTATTGGGTAAATAAAATATGAAATTTAAATAACCAATTGCATAAGAGAAAAGTTTGAAAATAAACAAATGACTATAATACTATGCTTATGGCTATAGACAAACAATTCATGAGATAAAAAAATAAGACAAATTGCTCATACATTTGAAAATTTTTTGTTGTAAAAGAAAATTATTACACCATTCCAAAACTCAGTACACTAGTAGAAGAATTTATGCACACCATAAGTTTTATAAATGAAGTTTGTCTCCAAAATAACTTGGCTAGTAGTGGATTTTCATTCATTAATTTTCTAAAAGAGTTTACAAATTTTTAGAAGCAAAAATCCTCTTCTTACTCCAATTCATCTTATTTGTAGAAAAAGAGGAAGGGGGGAATACTCATGGGTTTGATACACCTAGATGACTATTCATTTCCATTTGTTTACTTTTGATATCCCCTATCACTTTGTCCTCTTTTATCATATGATGATTCAAGTCCCTTGGAATGTTCTAACCATTTTCTTGGTTGTTTGAATTTCCTTTCTAGTTGTTCGAATCCTCTTCTCTAGGATAATCCTCTCTTTGGCTCAAGGAAGCTCCTTCCTTTTATATTCTCTATTTTCTTATAAATTCCACCCATGCCTAAAAATTTCTGCTTAGTGCATCCCCATCAGGAAACATATTTTGTTTAGGGAAGGATTTGTATGATGCAATACTCTGCCTTATTATTTTCTCCAATTTCTCCATTTTAGACAATATAATCTTGATTAATGTCACGTGCATGGTAGGAGATGCAATAAAATTCTAGATGGTTGCTTCGTTATCCTTAGGGAGAGATATGATGTATTTACTATTGGTGCTAATATAACTTGTAAAATATTTAGACACCCATTCTTGTGGAAGTAAATTATTTCTAGGTCGAAAGGAAGGGAAGTAATAATTGTTTTCCATATTCTTGTTGAGATACCATATCATAACAGAGCCATTGAATTCAAGTGTAATCCCTTAGAGGGAATCATGAGCTATTTTCTTCCAATATTTATGACCAAACTTGATTTTTTCTAGGGCCTCTGAAGTGAAGACATGAACTTAAGTAGGAACTTCTTCTAGTGAAAACTACCAATTTTTCACTTGGTGAAACCAAAATTGAGATTGTTTGTACTCAAGTTCCCATGATTGGACATATTTCATGACCTCTATTATATCTTTCCATTATGCTTGTAAATGTTGTTCTCTATTATAGAATTCCCTCTACAATATTTTCAATGCATTTTGCACCCTAAAAGCATAGTCAATGAACTTAAAAGTTTGGTAATTGTTGGATTTATAATATTCAACATATTATTCTCCTTATTTTATAACCTTTTATGCTTCAATCTCTATCCTCTTTCTTTTAGCTTTAGATTTTTTTGAGGGTTTTCTTCCTTCCTTCTTCTTCTCTTTCTATTATGGTTGTCTTGTTGCAAATTGGTATTATTTCCTCAAGATATTCAATAATTTAAATGATCTCTTTAGGTTGACCCACAAATAGTCTCTCTTGAGGACCTCTCTTCCTCTTTCTGTATCCCTTAGAATCCATATGGAAATTTCTCCATGTTAGTAGATCCAAAATAGGGCACATTGGGTGAATTTCCAAATCAAATTAACTGAACTAGCAGGGTCCCTTTTAACTATTCAAATTAAGCAAGATTTCAAGGTTTGAGAATATCAACCCCAATTTGAGGTGCATGATACTGCAGTAGGAGAATTAAGTAATCTTTTGAATGAAAATTGTCAATGTAGATTTGAACTGAAAAAGAAAAACTAGTTCGAGTTGTAATGTTCCAGCATTTTTTTGTGGTATTGAGTGTTACTAAGGGAAACAAACCATCGGTTTAACATATCTATTGGTTGAACCATGAAACATATTACATTCAATATTTAATTCATATTTCAAAAATAATTATTTTTACTAAATTTTGAAATGGTGGTTGTTCAAGTCATTAATACATAATCATTCCTTAATTTTTTATTTTTTTTAAGTTCGATTGTAAAGAGTTTGAAATAGGGGGACGATTTGAGAATCAAGAAACCTTCTCACTAGCATTCCATGCAAGAAACCCAATTTTAAAATTGGGTTTGATTATGAAATAATGATGAGTTATGAGAATTTACTAGAGAGGAGATCAATTTTGAAATCAAGTCAATTACAATTGAACTCTATAGATTTTTCAAAAGAAAGAATTCTCATTCCAAAGCAAGGGTTTGAAGGTTGGATGGAAGATAAAAAAAAAATCAAAGAAGCAAATGTTTTTTGGTGGAAAGGGAGGCCAACTTGAAAATCAAGTCCATATTAAAAAATCAAGACTCCTTATCACTAAAGCTCAATGTGGAAATCCTGATTTGAAGATCAAGCCTAATCACCAAATCAAGCTAAGATTTCAAGAACCTATGTGATGGGAGGAATTGATTCAAAAATTGGGATGACTAAAGAATCATTCCTAAAAAAGTTTCGACGTAAAGTTAGAAGAGGAGATATAATAACAAAAATCATTTGAAAAAAAAACAAAAGTGCGAATGGATCGAATGTTGATAGTAGGGTTTGATTTGGAGATCAATCACTATTCTCAAAATAGGGACAACGTTTAGCAAAGGGAGGTAAGGTTAGGGCCTGATTTTGAAGTCAGGCCCAATTTGAGGATCACGGGGAAGGAGATTTTGAAGGTGAAAAGAATGGGGCCTAATTTGAGGATCAGATTAATTGGAAAATTAGGACCCCTTCAAGTAGCTCAAAATCCAAAAAAAGATAAGAAAGTTTGATGAAGTTCAAATGATGGAATTAAAATATAGGAAATGAAGAGTTTGAGAAGGGTCCAATTTGGAAATCATGAATAAGTTCGATAATTGAAAGGGAGGGGAAGGCCTGATTTGGGAATTGAGCCTGAGCTAGATATCGGGAGGCAAGTTCAAACAATAAGAAGAATTTGGAAGCTAATTTTGAGAAAATAAAATTGAAGAAGAAGAAGAAAACTTCAAACAAAATAAAATGAAGGTAAGAAATGGGATTGATTTAAGGATCAAGCTTGATTGAAGAATTGAATTTGAATAGTAAGCATTAATCTAAATTTGAAAAACAATGACCACTCGAATGAAGAATAAAAGGGACATGATTTTGAACTTGGGCCCCATTTAAAAATCATGGAAGGAGAACACAAGTAAAATGAAAAGGTTCCTCGTTTGACAACCAGGCTCAACTTATAAATAAGGGAGGGAAAAGTTAGAACAAATAAACATAAGAAATAAAAGAGCATTTTAAGAGTTTGAACAAAAGAATGGATTCAAAGGAGAGTAGTCTTCAATAAAAAATAAAGGGTAATTGAAGGAAGGGAAAATAAAACAAAAATTGAGGAAGGGGCCCAATTTGCGATAAGGAAAAACTGAAGGGAAGAAATGGGTTGATATGGAAATAAAAGAAAAAATTGAAAAGTAAGTAGGTTGAAAACCTATTAAAGGAAAACATCAGTCGAAGTCAGAAGGAACGAAACTAAGTCATAATCAAGAGAGTGAAACATAGAGGCTCATCTAACTTATTAATTTCAAAATAATTGAAAGAAACCAATTCGTAAGGCAACGTGGATATAAGATCATTATAAATCCAAAAAGAAGAAGAAGGAGCCCCCCCCCAAGTTTTGCCAAAAACCTAGGGGGGTTATTGATGGCACAATAGGTCATCCTTGTCTTCTTCATTCTTAGTCTCTACTCAATGTCCTTCCTATCCTTTATCACTAAAATATGTGTTACCATCTATGTCGATGAAACAATGTTTTTCTCTAGCCTTCTAAACCATAGTTCCATGCATTTTTTTTCACGTTCTTCATGAGAATCCCCTTCCATTATTATTGTTTTTTTCTCCTATCTAGACCTTGAAACAATTCTTATCCATTGTCTCAATATCCCTTGTGGGTGTTTACCATACATGTTATTCACCTAGTTCTTTCAAAACAAGCTCTAATACCACATGATATGTCTTTGGTAGGATTATGGATTGTTTGTCTCTTCGACATCAATATTTATTGCATAATTGAAATGTAACATATCAGAATATTATCATGCTAAGTTCAAGCTTCTTCAATCACTATTCATAAACCAACATGAATTCGCTATTTAGATTTGGTTTCAATGATTTTGGTGCTAAGGCTAATGTCTAATAGAGAAAGAAAAAACATAATACAATCATGTTATTCCAATATAAACCACACACTCTATATCTCTAAATGATTAAACACAACCCTCCAATTTTGTTATGATCGATAAATAACACGCCTAATTTTCCCATTTACTCGTTGTCCTATTGTGAAAAGAGAAAGGGTGAACCGTTCAATGCATTTTTTTATAGCTAGAACCCATGACCTATAACCACTAATAGAAGGAAGGGTTTAAGAACATTCCAAAGCCAAAGTATGGGTTCTAAATTTGACCCAATTAATGAACCATATCCATATGCATATGCGGTAGATCGAGACAATAGCAAAGCATCTTCTGGATGCACAAACTACCTAAAGACATGACTATAAAATGTAAAGTCTAATGCTTAGATTCAGGTTCATTAGTTTACACACACACATATATTCCCACACTCAGTTTTATGCATAGTTTCCATTCAACATCCATTTAATAAATAAATAAGATGCATAACACTTTGTTTTTTCCATTTCTATCACAACATCCATGAAACATTAAATATAAATTTATTTTTCTTGTATGAGAATCATTGTAGGTAATTATCATTATGGAGAGCTTAGAAAACACATTGTTTGGGAATGTCTTGGTGTAGTTGACTTTGAATGAGTAAAAGAGATGGATGTAAAAGGAGTTACACCTCGAATAGTGAAAGTGTAATGGAGAGATGAGATATTATGTGTAATCCTTACAATTAAAAAAAAATACATTAACCTATTGATCAAAGAAAACTAGATATGGGGCTATAGATGGTACTCCCAAAAGCTTAAACAAATAATAAAATGTAATAATATGTTGTATCAAGTGGTTTGCACATCGAGAAATCACAATACAATAGTTTTATAAGTTTATGTGTAATTGGGAAATGCTGTAGGGAGTTAACAATGCTAGGGATTGAGGTTGTTTGGATTCTACCAACTTGATGTATTGTTGAACATAGCATAATGTGTGTAGTGTAGCTATTTTTCCATTAACATATGGAGTGAACTATTCCAATGCATATATCATTGAACCACCAAATGATGCAGACCCCCCACCACCTTTTGGGGTCCGCGTGACCTCTCGGTCTAGGATCATTCAAACTACGGAGTGGAATTATCTCTTGGGCCCATGCTAAGCCCTCAAATTCATATGCCACATGACTCTTTCCTATTCCCCACATGTGAAACCAAGTCTGCGAGGGTTCTAAAGCACCGATGAAGTCCTCCACGTGACTTCGGAATAAAACCATGGGCCAAACTCCCCTTTTAAAATAAAATTTGACACTGCCCCCCTTTTCCTAGCGGAAATCACATGCAACCAAGGGATATATCCAGGTGCCTGGCTAATAGACGCTAGTTCGGTGCTCTGGAGCTTCAGGCTCCAAGAGTCTTGACAAACTACTCTCAAATTTCCTCCGAACGCCGAATCAGGGAATAGCCAAACAACAAAGGCGATCAACGGCTCGAAACACATGCCGAGATCTACGAATCACAATAACTATGGGGCTCTGGGCTTCAGATATTTCCACTGCTTGACCACCACTTCCTCCCGCATATGAGAATGCCGAAGTACTTGGGATATACATCCCACCTTCTTCCAACAACTGACGACTATGATGGAATTTAGAACTTCGGGCTTCGGGACTTTTCCCATCTTAGACTGCACTTCCTCCCAAACAACCAAACTACGAACATGCATATTAGACGACCGACGCTTCACCATAGATCAACAGTCTATACTAACTTTGCTCTCTAGGATTCAGATATTTCCACCGCATAATACTTCTAATCCACCGGAGTGATGAACTGGTGAACTCATGAAGGTATTAATCAAGGACTCACATGCCTTGGTGGATGGATGACTCAGATCTATTCCAGGATTCAGGACTTCAGGAATTTATGCAACACAACCCCTTACTACTTCCAAAATCCGAATTAGTGGAGGTCATATTTGCCTTCCACATGTCCCTCTTCGATCAATGGTCGATAACTACTCTGGCCTTCAGGCCTTTAGGAGTTCTCGAACCTTAAAAAATTTCACCCAATTTCCTCTGGAGTGCCAAGTCTTTGAACACACATTCTATCGCCACATGCACCTGACATTGACAGTCAGGATCTGTTCCAGGCTTCAGAACTTCAGGAATTTATCTTCTTGTTAACATGACGAATCCAATCTATCGAAGTTCTGCACTCCCAAACTATGCTCTATTTGCTGACACATGGCCTTATGATCAACAACTAGGATCCACTTCGGGACTTCTCACGCCAAAGTCACTCTGACTCACATTCCTTCGGATAACCGAACTTCTGTATTATGCTTGATTCATGGAAACGTGTTCTCTGTCTACCAACGACTCATATTAACTTTGGCCTTCAAGAGTTCGAGAGATTTTCTTTCTTCGAAAAACATGCCTAAGAACTTTCGAACATGTGAAGTCCGAAGGGCTTAAAGGGGTTAAACTTGTACTAATCACATGGATCCAACGATTTTCAATCCTCGCACTTATATCTGGTGACTGAGATATGTTGTCCTCCTCGACATACTCCTTCTCCCGTCTGGGATAAATCCGACGGTCTAGATTTCTTCTGAAGCCGATCCAATGATTGTTGTAGCTCCCTCCTTTGCTACTCCACTTCCCTTCGAACTTGGGATATTTGAAAGGTTCCAAAGGCTACAAAATTTATTTGCATTTGATGTAATTCTCTCCCTCATGAGCATTCGAATCCTTCAAGGTTTCAAAGGAACTTGGCCCTTTTCTCCTTCAACAAAACCTTATACCCTCCTAGAAGCACGACGCTCTTTCTCCCGAGCTTTAGCACTTGAAATACTTGGACTCTAGCTCACTTCTTGCATGAAGTTTCCATAGGAATTAACGGTTTATGAAAACCGCCCACACACTCCTTGTGCTCCTTCCACAATCTGAACCTTAAAAGGTACTTGAACTCTGCACACCTTGCAGGGACTCTATGCACACTTTCACTATTCCTCTTGACCTTGTAATTGCTCGGACTTCAAAGGGTCTCGACCTTTTCTTCTCCAAATAATTTCTTGTGCCCTCCTGACACTCTGCGCTTCTTCTTTTGAGTTTTACCAACACTTCAACAGTGTGTTAGCTTCATGAAATCCTTGTACTTTTCTTTCTTCTATGAGTCTGGGGATTGTAAAGACTCACCTATGCACTCCTTGCACTGGCTCTCAGAGTATTCAATAAATATGATGTGCACTCCTTGCACAACCTCCTCCTTGAGCTTTTACACTACTCCGAGTGCAGGCGCACTCCTTGCGCTTTCTCTATGCACTCCTTGCACTATCCCTTCTGAGCTTAAGAATAGTTCTGGTGTTCTCACCTGGCACGATCCTCACATAACTCCTAAATGATTTGTTGCACACTCCTTGCGCTGGCATTTTAGAGTTCTCTAACAACTCTAAGGTGCACTCCTTACACAGCTGTGAGATCCCAAAACACTTAGAAAACTACAGACAAATAATTCTATCTGTTCCTGCAAAGGGAACACTTACACATCCATAACATTCAAAAACTTACACAGAATACATTCAGAGACATTTAGAAAACTCATGAAACATACACATAGTAAATCATAAAACATGTAATTTTGCTCTTTGTATTAAAATCTGAATGCTAATTACAATGTGTACAAAGCTGGACTGCAACAAAGTCTTCAACCCTTTCTCCTCTCTTCTCTTCTCTCCTCTTCTAAATGCAAACAACAAAAACCCCACTCCTCTGGGTATACATTACATACATTTATATATGAGGGTCTCGATCCTTCCTTCTAGATCACCTACTTCTTTCACATCTAATTAAATGTATCCATATCACTAAGACACTATAGTAAATACTCATTTACATCTTCAGATCTGAGGTGATGCTCAAGATCTGTACAACTACAACCTATTAAACGCGACTTTCCACTTAGACTGTACAATTATAGTGGCCCGACTTTCCTTGAGCCTTACAAAATTTAACTACATTATATTTTTAATTTAAGTTCAAAATGAGATGGATGTTGCCTCTCTTCCCTTGGAATTCATTCCTCCTAGTGCATTGCTACGCTGGCTTGCTGATGCGTTGATGAGGTGGAGCAATGCTCCTGCGTCACCAAGTCACTAAAGGAGAATGATTTGGTCACTACTGTCCAAATGTTGGGAAGTGAGGGGATTAAAAACCAAAAATCTAATTCAATTGACAATAATTCCATAGAGGACCAAATTATAGGTAGAGGGAAATGTGTATGGCCTCCCAATGAGGCAATACAAAGATGAATACTCAATAATGAAACAAGCAACAAAAAAACCTTAAATAAACAAAAAACAAAACAATCAATTATATATAATAGACACATACATTACCTTAGATAAAATGGAAAGGAAAAAATCCAACACTAGATGGTGTGCTCAGACTTTATTTCTTAGCAATTGCATAATTACAATGGTGTTTTGTCTATCTGGAACATTTCAGAGTACAAATTTAGAAATTTCTAAGAAATCTCTCTCTTCTCTACTAAAGAACCCTTTCTATAGAATTATGCAAAAATTTATAGGAAAAATTAGCTTGCTAGGATTAGCTAGAAGGCTTGACATTCACAACTCTTCATCTACCTAAATCCAACACTCTTCCTATAATTTGTATGTTTTGTAGCAATGGTCTTGCTCATGATTCCTTCATAATTTTTCTTTCATTGTTTTAATACTTTAATTATTTAGCACTTTGATTGACAATGCAACACTTTGGATAAAGTGGTAGAAAATTGAACAAGTGTTTGGCCCTTCACATTTTTAATAACATCCCTCAACCTTGTCATTAAATTTGTAGCCTAGAGATTCACTTTTGTATCCATTCTTTTGATTTTGTCAAGTTTTTTCATTGAGTTTGTTGTGTACCTAATCCTCATGACTATGGTATTTTGTAAAAATGATTTAGGAAGAATATGAAGAGTCGTAGATGATAGGAAGAGTCATTTGGACATCTTGGAAGATGAAACCAAATGTCACTTCCTCTTGTATATATGCATGATGCGAGTTAATGAAAAATAATGTAAGTGTGGAGTCACTCATTCTCTACCCATACCTAGCCTAGCAATGGCATCAAATAAATTCTAAATCCATGATTCCCTCCTCTCACGTGTAGGAATGCATCCAATTATTCACTCCATGAGTCTATCTCCCACATGCATAAATGCATATGTTATTTCCTCTGCGAGTATATCTCCCACATGCAAAAATGACTCTAACTATCCCTATCTGTGTTATTCTACCTTTCTCATCTTTGTCAACATCACTCACACCCCTCATCTATAGGTGTTAAGGTTTCTTCCAAGTAGAATTCATTCCAAGTTCATGTTGGCATGATTCAATTCCATTCACATAGCTCTCTTTTTGTGCATTGTATGGGGAACCCTTCTATGGGTATTAGAGTCAAATTCCATAGTTAACAAGAGTCTCTTCAATATCTATCTCCATCTGAAAAATTTAATTATACAAGTTGGTGCTAAGATATTCAATGTTGCTGCTTCAGTACATGTGTGTGAGCACATTGACCTTCATGACACTGAGGGGTTTAAGACCCAAGGTTCATCTAGAGAGTTTCCAACAAAATCCGCTAAGCAATAGCATATCAATCCTTGACTGAGGCCGAAGAAGGTCTCACCCAAGATGTAGAGAGGATCACAGAGACCATAAGGTCTTGTGTCATGGATGGAGGATCAAACATAACTAATATAAATGCAAATGGAATCCATGTAACTCATACTTGATAATATCACATGGACTAAGAATTAACACAATATATGCACATGTGTTACTCATTAACGAAAAACAAATAATATAACAAAACTGCCATTGTTTTATTACTGAATGTATCCGATCATATTAGAGAGATACAACGTGCTGAATAACAAAGTTTCATAATATAATACTTCATCTCATTACTATAAAACAATGTGAATACAACATTATGTGCCTTGCACTAAAATGTAAGACTCAGACAGATACAAGACCTAGGAGACTTCTCCATACAACATAAGATTGTAATAGGCTAACTCAAAGATTTAGTATTATTGAATTCCCCAATTCACCATCCTATTTTCAGATATGAGAGATATCATTTATATATATTTCTGATGGGGAGCATTGTCCTTCACTATTCTGCTCCACTCGATTGTCTTATATAATGACCTCTCACACTTTTGGTATCTGACGAGGCTCCACGTAGGTTTTTTGTACCAAGGGAAATCTTAACTACCCTGACCAAATCATATTCTAGCTGCCCCATGTCTTCATATACTGCTAGCAGTAATCATTTTGGGACATATCTTGGTGATTCCTTTCTTTCTTCCGACGAGATTCTTTTTTATTTTCGACGTAACTAGCAAAAATCAGACTGACACACTCAATTGAAAAAACTTGGATCGATGCGCCCTTGACCACCATTAAACTTGGTGTGATTCTCGACAAAACACATTCCGATGCATGCACTATGGAATTCTTTCGTGCATCTCCTTAGGTGCCTGCAAAACTACTGGATGAGTGCAAACAAGTTTCATTTGTGTGTGCGGGAAAAAATTGACCCAAAACTTTGGGTGCTAACAAGCCCCCACTACTATTACCTGGCTTGTCCTCGAGCCAACTACTTTATGAAATGATATTTGCAACGAATGACATTGTTCCCTTTATGTTCTGCACAAATTCCAGGAACTGACGCTCAAGCTCATAAAAGCGTTCTTGAAGGGATTGGGTGATCCAAACGACTGTTTCTGTGATCTCAGCTGTGACTATGGACATAGTGATGTCCATGGTACTGAGTTTCTTATCCAATAGGTTGGAAGTGGTGTGAAGGTTGGAAAGTTGAGTATACCAGTCCATAGATTTCTCAATCAATGGAGTTATAAGGTCTTGCGTCTTTTGTTTCTATGCCTGAGATGAAGTGATTTCCTTCGTTCATGTAGCCACAACATTCATAGCCATGGTACACTCGGGGTAGAGAACTAACGTGTTAGTTTTGCTGCAAAACCTCATCTTGCAGGGCTCGAGTATGATCAAAGAGAGTTGTGAGTTCTATGGGGTTTGTTAAATAGTCCCCATAGATTAAAACTTTGAGTGAACATATTGGTGAAGTGTTCGGTTAGGTTTCTACCGTTCTGAATGACATTGGCTGCTTGGGAAATTTGTTGCTGGAGAGAAAATTCTTTTGGGGAGGCATGTTGTAGATGGGATTGGAGTGCATTATTTTGTAGCTGTAGTGCTCGCTTATGCTCGTCGATTGATTGCATTTTCTAAAGGGATGGAAGAGCCGATTGCTCTGAGCCCATATTGGGGATGCTGAAACATGTCTCACTCAGAGTGGAGACCAGTGCTGAATGATATGTATGTAGTGAAGTATATCGACTATGAGTGTTGACATGGGCGGTGATTTCCACCAAGTGCCACTCCTGCAGTGCTTTCCGTGACATTCATTATATAACTGAGAGTGGGTGGTATTATGACTAGACTGCTCTTGTTCCAAAATGATATGGGCCTCGGTGATTTCCTACTAGATAGATTGCAGGTATTCCCTCTGCTCATGGACCAAGAAGGTGATAAAACAGGGGATGTCGGTTGTAGGTGCTTGAGATAAATATAGGTTGGTTGGGTTTGAATTAGATGAAATTCATACAAGGGGATCAAAACAGGCCATTGAATGGGAAATAGGTTCGACTGGGGGTGAGGAGAATTTCTAGGCCAAAAGTTTCATTTTCTTGCTCATATCATTGTGGGATACTTTCTATTTGGCTAAGTGTACAAATATTTCTTTCAATAACTTCTCGACTTGTTGGGGTGAGCTATGCAAAATTTCTTTGGTTGGGTGATGGGGAGAGGTGCGTTGGCATTTACTGGAGATGGAGGGGGGGTCAGGTTGATGTGTGACCAAGGGGGTTTATTCGATGACTGGGGTTGGATGAAGAGGAGAGGGGGGGTCATCAATAGATTCATAATAAATGGTTATCTACACGAGGCTTTGAGTCTTAATGCCTCACTCACGCTTTTTAATTGGGGTTGTAACCCGATCATTGTGATTGGGGAGTGGGGAACCCTCAACAGAATGGTAATACTCTATGTTCTGCATTTCGGGAATCGATCGATATGATATGGACCCCACGTAATGGATTTCTTTGAAGGGGGGGCGTGTTGAGGCTAGCCACGACTCCACTTCTGTGATAATATCCCTTTCTGTGATACATAAGGGAAACAAAACCTCAGTGCTATCTGTAGCTACATGGGGATATATGATAACATTATGAAAAATACATTTGAACAATACGTGATGCTCATACCTGGTAAATATGTGTTGGAGGATGCAAACTCTTTCATTTGAAGTGTTTATCAGTTGGGTGTACCACCGATGGAAAGCATCCGAAATGCGCTCCTGGGTGTCTGCATTCTTGGAGTGTTGTAAGAGTAGGAACTGAGGGGCCAAAAATGAGTGTGTAGCCACCATGTCAATGGTAAATCCTGGCGACAGTTTCCATAGGACCATACTAAGCAGCATAAGAACCCAACTATAATGAAATTCTTTTTCCTCATCTTACGTGTCGAGGTAGTCAGTTGTAAACTCATTGAGAAAATAGGGAGCCCGTGCCATTTGGTTCCCAATAACACATTGTTGGGCCGCGAGAACGATCCCCAACGAAAATTCATCCTTCCAACATTTACGGATGAGCTTGTAGGCCAATATATGGGTGGAAAATCGAGCTACTACATCATTGATGTCAACAATGATTGCAACACGATTACCCTGTCTAGTTCCATACCGAGAGTACACCTCTTCTAGTGGTACATCCTTTGCTTTGAGATAGTTTGTGGGATATTCGTTGGAATCCGGAAGACCGAAAATTCACTGAATAATAGGAAGATCGATAGGATATGGTTGATCGAACTAGAGGTGACCTCCATGCACTCTGGTTAGGAGGAACCAAATGCATGATTGAATATCTTGGTCTAGGAAAAAATGTAGACATTTGAAAAGGGAAAGAATATCAGATCGCTGCAGTGGCCGCGCCCATTCCTACATTATGGTATTGGTGGTTCTATACTCCTTGGTAATAAACTCTATGCATTTATCCACTTGGAGCTTAGGGAACTGTTGAGGGTCCCAGACATTGTAATCAACATATTTGAGCACAAATATTTTTCCAAATGGGAGGTTTTCATGTATGATGCTGAATAGTAGCACACGATCAGGAATCGATTGTTCTTTAATGACTTTGGACTTTGGGCATGCCTTAGGTTTTCTAGAAGAATCCATGATGGGATATATGGAAGGAGCGGGAGAAGCAAAGGCCTGGTTTAAAGTGGTGGTGGTGGAAGCTATACAATAGGGAGAATCAGAGGAAGCGATAGAGTTGAACTTTCAAAAATTCCATTCCCAACAAGATTTGAACTTTGTTCCCAAGGTTTATTCTCTATATAGTATGGAAAGAGTGTAATAAAATAATTTTCAAGGACAAAAAAAGAGGTAGAAATACATTATGGTAAATCATCAAATCAAACATCAATGAGACCATGAGGAACAATCAATGGTCTCATATTAAGAATCCTGGTCGGTTAACCAATATCTTATACAAATTGATGGGGGAAGGGTTGTCGAATCATGTTTCAGACCTTTCCTAATCTGCCTCTTCTATATAAAAAACTCTATTAAACTAGAATTGTTTAAACTCGTTTTCCCTTTCTTCAACATCTTCATTTAACCAACTTGAATTATTTCCTATTACAATATTGTTAATCAACCACTGAGACACTGGGAAAACTAGACCATCGGGCCAACACTTCAAAATGGGCCACCGCCTCACATCGAGCAACCAGGTCACTAGACCATCGGGCCCCTGGGGTACTAATAATGCACTCTTTGTAAATTTTCTCTGGTCCAGTTAATTGGTCACTGTTCACTAGGCTAATTCTTCCAACCAAACTCTGGGATGCTTGTCCAATCAGGTCACTTCAATGCTAACATTTTGAGGGTTTATTGGCTAGTCCATTTTCTCTTTCTTGATCATTGATATATTTTGATGATCAAAAATCATGATTCAACAATGTTTCCATTGTGATTCTGGAAACCCCAATTTTTTTTTTTTTTTTTTGAAACTGCTACCCTTCGGTTCAACTCATAGCCTTCACTCAAATTACGATCACCATCACTATATCTTCAATCTTTCTAGTCATTATAAAACAAACCAAGTTCATAGGAACTTCGTCACAATCTTTTTCTTTTCCAATCAAGCTCAATTCATTCACCCTCTTACATAGAGACTCACACCTTTCATAAATAAACACACAATTTAACCATTACAATGCATATACACACATAACCCTGGTTATCTATTCACAGATTCATTAACCATTAAAACACATCATCAAAGACACACACACCAAAATGGAGGCATAAGAACACTACTTTCATTATACCCACTATGTACATAAATCTCTACAAACCCTATCTAATTCTACACTCCATCTAGCCTGATTTCACACTTTCTTGGCCACCTCCTGTTTAATCCATGAGTGATGGCTTACATAAATACTTGGAAGGTAAAAACCTCCAAATCCAAAAAAATCCCTAACAATAGCTTCTATCAACTGTCTCGACTCATTCTATCTTCTCAATTACTTCAATATGATCGAATCCTCCATACTTAGGAAAAATACACACCACCCAACTAATTACTCGAACAAGTAATTTACATGGTAATTAGGAAAACAAATTACCTTCCTCCATAACAACTCTATCCTTCTTGAATCATTAAAATACAAACTTGAATTAAGGAAAATACAATAATTTCATTAAGGGAACTCACTCCCTTTGGTAAATTTCAA